>CM021105.1:408520913-408921463 GCA_007115665.2 Sequoiadendron giganteum | reverse complement strand
TTATTTTTTAATGAGATTAAAGCATACTAGGTTTTTCTTGTCTCATGAAGCTTGAAGATCATTATTGCATGGCACCTTATCAAATTTATTAGGAGATATATCTTTGGTCTAGATATATGGGAGCTGAATGGAGGCATGAAATCCCTTAGCCACACATGTATGTTGACACATACTGGTCATGTGTCTCAACCTTTTAGATACTGACCTCATGGTTGACCTAAAGTTATATGGCCCCAGAGTGAGTGTATTGTGGATACTCACCTTGCAGATAACTTGAAGTTTCGTGGCCCTAGATTGAGCACATTTTTGTTGAAGCTAGATCCACCCATCTTATTCTTTTCTTTCTTCAAGTTATTTCTTTTGCATTGTATGTTTATGTATCTTATTTTTCTACATATCATACATATTGTGTGTGTCGTTTCATGCTTATGTCAGTTTGAATTAGGATCTTGGATCTTGGGGGGCTTGACCACATCCTCAATCTTTGTTATCCTAGACCATTCACATTGGTACACTTGGACCCCTCTTGAATGTCTACTTTAGTGTGATTTTGAAGAAAGTTCATCCTCTCACTAAAGTGGGGGCTAAATGTGGTAACAGAAAAAGTATCCCTTTTTCTTTTCCCTTTTTCATTTGGGCCCTCCTTATGAGTTTAGCTTAATGATGCCTTGATTCAGTGTTGTAATGTATTTGATACATTCACATTAGGTCAGGCCCTTGTGAAATAATGAGCATGAATGGTACCTTTTTAAAGTGTTGTGAAGTTTTGTAACACACTTTCACACATTTCTAATTTTTTATTAATTAACTACATCTAATAAACCTCTTTTTAACCTTAATCATGCCTTATATAAATTTTTGTAAAATGTTGTAACACACTTTCACACTTTTCTAGGGTTTTCATTAATAATTGACCTTATTTTACATCAACAAGCCTCATTTAATGCATCTTTTCGAGGATGATCCCAACACAAATCAACATCCAATCATAGTGCAGATGTTTTCAGGCTATCTGGCCTAGATTTGGTGGTCTAGGAATCGTTCACCACCTTGGGCGAATAAGTCCCACCTAGGTTTTTGAATCTCGAACCTGGTTTCACACATTTCTAAAAAAATTTAAAAATGACCCTATAAATTATGCCTAATGGGACTCATTCACCATCTTGGGTGAATGAGTCTCGTGTGGCCCAAAATTAAGATTAAGTCAAATTTTTGGTAGGATTTTATCTTCCTAGATCTGATGTCATCTTGTAGTGTTGTAATTTTGATAATTATTGCATAATTGATTATAAATACAAGGTTATTTCACTCATTTTCATCCTAACATCCCAAGCATTCAAGTGTTCATCCTTATAGAAAGTTGAGTTTGCAAGAGCATTCAAGAGTCCTCAAGAGAATATTATTAAGCATTTTAGAGTAGCATTTAAGCATCAATCATCATGTCAAATGTTTCATGCATCATGTTTTTTATTGTGCTAACAATTGTGATGTAGGGTTTTATGATTCAAGAAAGTGTTTCATTCAAGATCAACATCATTCAAGCCAGAGTCAAAATCTACATCCATTGTAGCCATCTCAAGCATGTTTGTAGCACTTTGTTGCAAGGGTTTGTTGAGTTGTAACATTTTTGTTTGTGCATTCATCATTCTCCATTCCTAATTGACTAATTTTTTAAATGGGGTTTGACCAAGGAAAACCCCTTTCTACTAGCCCCCCAACATTTGTCCCTCTCCTTTGAGTGTGATTTCCAATTCTAGGTTGCAAATTTCCTAAGGAGCAAGATTAGAGAAAGGTTGTCAAAGGGATCAAAAGTTTTCAATGTTGCCATCAAGCATTGGAGATACTTGGAGATCACCTACAAGGAGAAAGGTTGTCAAAGGGATCAAAAGTTTTCAAAGTTGCCATCAAGCATTGGAGATACTTGGAGATCACCTACAAGTCACAAATCTGAGTTTCAGATCAAGAAATAAATGAGGAAGGATAGAGCGGAATGAGAAGAACAAATTCAAGTTTTGAAACCTCAAAAAAGTGAAAGTGGACTAATTTTCCACAAGTGACAAATGAGTGCCACTGTAGGTTTTTGACAGAGATCTTTGCAAATTCATATACCTTTTTGTCTGAAACCTGCTCCTATGCATAAATCTAAAACTAGGATTGATTTGCTTGGAATGGCAAATGAGTCCCACTATGTCAAAAAGTTAGTATTTCTAGCGATTTAGGACTCCTAGTCATCTTCAAGTTTTTTAGGTGCATGCATTCTAGCTCGCATATTTTTGTTTTGTTTTACTTGCATTTCTAGGTTGTTTAAATCAATTTTGCATCATATAAGTGTTTTTGCATTTTATCTTGCATTCCATTTTCTTCTCCAAGTCTAAACTTGGTGGTTAACCCGTCATTAATTCATAATCAAACCCTAGGACAACCCTATTACAAGATCTCTTTTTCCTTTTCGTACTTGAGGTTAATAAATCTAGGGTTTTGTCCTTGAATGTGGAGTGTAGAAAGTTTGTTACCCTAGGTCCTAAAACCCTTAGTGGGGAGACAATTTTCTTCCTTACAATTAGTTATATTTATTTTTATTTTGTGTGATTTCATGTTTGTATTGTGATCTCCCGTGATGTTCTATTTGATGTATCCTTCATGACATTCCTCTATTTGTACCTTCATTATTTTATATGTCATAAATATTTTTAAAAAATTCCTTTTATATTTTATTTTATCTTGTGTTTTCCTTTTGGGAATGATGCAAGGTGTCGAGAAACTCGTGTCTCTTGTCATGACACAAGTCATCGAGACATTCATGTCTCTTTTATGTAGACCCAAAAGCTTTTCCTTTTATTTTATTTATTTTCTTATCTTGTGTTTTCTTTTTGGGTATGACACAAGGCATCGAGACATTCATGTCTCTTCCATGTTGACTTCAATTTTTTTTCTTTGTTTTCACTCTCTTTGCGCCATTCTTCTAGTTCTATGAATATTTTGGGAATGATGATAGTTTCAGGATCTCTAAAAACATTGTAGAAAGAATGTTCATACTGACCCCAAATCCATAGATCCCTTATGTGTTTGGATTTTCATTTTTGGGGAAACCCCTTTCTTTTATTTGCATGATGTAGCTTCATTTGGATTCATATGACTTGGAATAGGGATTTTCAAGTTAGCTCTCATGTCTTCTTTATTGTTTACATTTATCATTTTCTACTTTAAAGTAATTTCTCATAGCATGGTGTTTAGAAATTTATTTAAAGTGGGGGAATAAATTGGCATTATGCTTTCACATTTTTCTTTTTCATGGTTCATGGTGCAGTCTTTTTAATTTATGTGACACATATTTCACTTTGTATAAGACATTGGTTGTGATGTACTTGAAGAGCATGATCTATCTTAGCACATTGCATTCCTCTTAGTTGCTTGATTCGATGAACTATATCCCCTAAGTTGTGAATCCTCTATTCTTTGATCGGTCCTCTCTTAGAGACATTAGGAATAATTTTCCCTATGTTAAGACATCGTATGAATTAAGAAAGACTCCTTTGAACATTCTTTTACATTTTCAGTTATATGGCAACCTTGCATGCTTATGGATTCATCCTATTTGTTTATGAGTTCCAAGAATATGAAGCTTTGCTTGCCTCATGAAGCTTGAAGTTCATTTTTTTTGTGGTAACTTATCAAAGTTATTAGGAGGTATAACTTTTGGTATCGTTTGATGGGAAGCTGAATGAGTGCATGAATTTCCCTTAGCCACTCACATGTGTGTGAGTGCATACCGGCCATGTGTGTATGTGTCTCACCCTCTTGGACTTCTCACCCAATAGATAACCTAGAGTTTTGTTTCCTTAGAGTGATTATGCATTTTTTTCGACAAACAACCTATTGGTGTTTTTTCCCACATAAAAATTCCAGTTCTCTAGGAGGTAGCCAAACCCTATTATGGATGACTACAATAGCTAGTGGCCAACTAACGAGAGTCAGTTAAAGACTGACCTCTCCTACACTTTTGGCTCTATAGGACCAAGGTGGGTAAACCTAAATGTGCTCATAAGAATGCCATATAACTGGTACGAACACCTTCTGTATACAGATTACAATCCCTACACACTCCAGGGGATAATCACCATTCTTGGTATTGGCAGACTAGAGAATGATTATAGGCACCAAAGAGCAACGGAATTGACCCACTAAAATAAGGAAATACTTCCCGTAGGAAGATAAGGTTTTAATATGTGGTTATGTTCATTATTTGGATAACCATGCTTAGAGCTTACAATATTATACCAAAGAAAAGGTTGCAAACATTATTCAATGCCTCATCCATTGGGCAACGGAGTCATACAAAGTATAATTCTCATACTATGAACTTATCTTCATATAGCCTTGCTACCATGAGATATTTCAATATATTAAAACAGTGTTTCTTAGCTAATCCTAAGGATGTATAACCATGAACATGTAATTTATCCTTTCAAGCATTTGATTAACTCATTAAGTTAAAGAAAGAAAATAAATTACACTTTCAATTAATCATTGAAACTGAAGAGAGAAACCCTTGATAAATCCATTCATAATCCATGGCACACACAAAGGAGAGCAAACCATTTTGATTTTTGTAGATTTCTTTTGATATCGGTAATTAAAAAGCATAGCATACTAACTGTATACAAATCCCTACCCGGGATGATTTCCTAAACAAATGTTCACAACATTTCAACATTAAAGCTAACTATACATACTCCAAGGTTTCAGACCCTAAATTCTGACCCTAACTTGAGCCGTGAAATATCCTTTATATAACATGAGAGCAACAAGCAATAGGCTACATTGTCAGTACAAAATTGAATTTCAACCTAAAGTGAAATTCAAATTCACATTCCTTATTATTCGATAACATCGTGTATCATAAAAGGAATTAAAAAAATAGTTACATAGTAACTAGTCGGAGAACTAAATTTCATGCAAAGCACGCGCATGTCTAAGTCCACATGATGAAACAGCAGGAAAATAAACATCCAACAAACCCACCGCCAATAACCATCAAGAAAAAATACGGCCCCGATATAGGTGACCGCTTCGAGTCTGTGCTTGAGATAGTGACAGAACCACCTTTCCCTTACAAGCCTTGTTAGCACAACCTCTAACAACTGGACCCAGTGCCAAAGAAGATATAGGTTCAATTGCCAGGACCTCCTCATTTACTCCCATGAGCTCAGTTAAGGTGGATAAGTAACATCGGTAGTCTGAATCAGTGTCAGATTCATTACCATTAGAATATGATATGACCACAGGGGACGTGCAGCGTGCTGGTTTCTTTCCAGTATTTCTAGTACCCCGGGGCACTATGGGAGTAGTAGGATCCATCATGACCAGAAACCTTCGGGCTCCCAGCCTTGCACTCCTGGGTTCAGTGGATTTTTCCTTAGAGAAAACAAATCCTTGCAATACACTAGAGAAGAAACCTTCCTACACACAAACACAAGAAAATGCAATGCTAATTGCACGCAACTTAGTCAACATTTATAGAATGGCCTAGCATGTAGGATAGAATTGCTTGAAAGAAATTGAAACACTCGAACAATTAGTGGCCAAGATAGCCATGAATATTTTCAGCAGGATGGCGCTATTCGCACACCAGAGAAAATCAAGAGGATATGTTATGGAGAATGAAAGTTTATGCCATTAGTGACACAAGCAATAACAAGGCAGCATATGCCACTCAAATGAATCACACACCCCTCCCTTGAAATTGAACCACTGATTCGGAACACATTTGGAAAATCGAAAGGGCTGACACCAAGTCAATGAGCATTGACAATCCACCTCAGTGCCTGGGAAAAGACATCCAATCAAAACCCATGAAGAGAGGAGGTCTGAACCACTCAGTAGGACCTGCATAGCCCCATTGGCAAAAGAAGAAAAGCCACGTGTTACACCCTCACAGACCTCGTAGTACCATTAAGAACATTTACTCTGATCGTGTGAGGTGTACGAGAAGTCATAATTAACCCCGTTATTAATGACCGTCACCAGTGAAGAGATGACCACACATCACTGCCAACACCTCGAGAACAAAACCCACACATTCGTTCATGCTAGATGGTGACATCTCCCAAACTTCGCATTACTTTGGTGACACTAGTAGGAAAACCTGCAAGGTCGAGAAGAAGCTGCCCAGATCAAAACTTGTGATCGCACAGTTCACCAGACTTCAAATGAAACACTCAGGTGGGACCTGCATTGAAACCCTTAGTGGTATAGAACATAAGTCGTCTTGGCAAAAAGACCAGTGAATCAGGTGAAAGGGGCTGGTAAATTCATGACCTGAGAGGGATAAAACCTCACTTAAGTGACCAGTTACCCTCGGTAGTAAGTCATTGTTGAAACATAACAGGAGGGTTTCCAAAAGTTGATAATTAAAAGCACCATGGGTAACTTTGAAACCCCAAAACCCAGCTCGCATCACTTAAAAAATGAAATTCCCATCAGTGGCTCTGACTGGGGATGTATGCCCCCTGTGGGCATAGCAAGAATCCAGAATCTCTGGTTTCGCAAACCCGATTACTGAATTACACAAGCCCTTTAACAAAAATATTACCTTGTTCTGTCAACTGGACCTGTGTACACAATTTCATAGCCTCAAGCCACCAAACAAGAGAAATCAAGGCCTTCCTCTATTAAAAACAAAATTCTCCATTTTCTGACTCAAAAACAACTTGCAACATTCATTATCTGATGTTTCGAGACTTAGGGGATGGCCCATATCTTTGAGAATATTATGGTGGCTACCTAAACTCTGGCCCTGTACTAATTTAATCAATGTGTTGCCCCACCATTTTAAGAGCAACATATGACCATGATAATATTTCACCTTATCCTTCTCCTGGTCATATTTCATAGGATGTTGGCTTAGCTGTAACAGGAAATGGAAACTTTCATAACTTACCTAGTCCATAACATCATCCATTTTGGTACCATAAGTTTGCATATTGAACTAGAAGTTATCATGTAGAATAGTATGCAAGGTATCCTTACTTCCATCACCTAACAAAGATGATACATAGCTCCAAGAATTTCCCTCCTGGAGTTTTCTATTCCAGTTTGGTTGCCATTCTACGAAATCTGTCTATTGGGAGTACATCAGGGAATTACAGAAGTTAGCATTATTGGCTACATCATTCTTTAGGGAATGCACAAACACATTCATATCTTGCCACTCCATATACATCTTTTCTTGTACCGCCTCATTCATTTCTATATGAAAACTCTCAGAGACAGGTTTAAAAGCATCAATTTCACCTTGATCAGAAAAGATAGAGCAATATGCAATGGCTTCCTTGTACTCAACACTACTTGTTGAATATGTTGATTTATAAGTGAATACTTTAGCACGATCTGGGAACCTTTTACTAACCATATCAATGTCAGAGGGCAGTAGCACCTCCATCTCCACTTCACATAGGTAATCAGGAAGGACCATAGTGCCAATGTATTCATCACTATAATGGCTACCTCCAATTGTACTCTTCTGACCACAGACATCATTATCCTTAGATTGTTCAACATTTATATAGCTTCCCTGTTCCACTGCTAATATATCTAGGGCACACTCCAGATATACATCATCTGACAATTGTTCCTTCACTTGGAAACAAATATGGGGCTCCTCATTCCCGCACAAATTTTGTAGAAATAAAAGCTCTGTTGCATTCTCAGTACTACAGTCACTACCCTTAACATCATAATCACTAGCTTGCAATAGAATCTCAGTGATATGAGAACCATAATTAGGATTAGGAAACACAATAGGTGTCTCATACAATCCCACAACATTTTGCCTCTCAATTTCATCAATACTTATGCAAAAAAATTGTAATGAATGAGAACTACCTTTATTTTGTGTAGATGCATTCCTTGTTGATTCTTCAATCTCTATCCATTGAATCACTTGAGCCAAATTAGTAGGTTTCAATTCCTTTGGTAAAGAACTCAATCTTGGTTCATATAGTTCGCAAAATAAATCAATGCATTCATAATCATTAGGTCTTTGATCTATAGGAATTTATATTAAGATTCCCAAAAATCTCAAGAAAAACTCATATGGTGATTCCTTCTCTTGCCTTCTCAGATCATATAGTTCTGATACACAAGAAACCTGGTCATCATCACTCAAATTGGACTAGGTTTCAACTTGGGTCTTATTATCATAAAACTGCATTGGTGGACTTACAATAGTTCTAGCAAGAATTTTATCATCAATTTTTTGAATAGCCGGCTCTGACATTCTATTAGCACTGGTTGGGCTAGGGTAATCAATACTTGCAGTCGGATACCTCTTCATCATTGAATATTTCATATTATTTTCAATTTCCATAGCCAGCTAGTATGCTTGGTGCAGAGTAGTAGGATCTTTATCCCTTAATAAAAAACTCATCCTCTTGTTGAGAGCATCAAGATACACAACCAAACTTTCAGCCTCATTTGGTCTTATTTCTTCAGGGATTTCCCTTAAAGCTCTTGAAAACCTGAGATTAAAATATGGGACTAATTCCTCCTCCTGCATGTGAATTCCCATAAATCCTTTTCTCAATGTGCTAGGATTGACTCATTCATCGAATTGTTCCATAAAAGCCATCACCAACTGATTCCATGAATTAACAGAAAAGGTAGGTAGATAAGAAAACCAATCCCTACCATCACCTTTTAAGGATTGAACAAAAAGTTTTATGACAACATCCTCATGACTGATTTCATAATTACCCATTACATCTACAAAATGTTGTAAATGCTTAGAAGCCGATTCTACAACCTGCCCTATATATTGAGGCAAATACTTCCTAATTTTCTTAGGAATTAAATTAGGGTAATTACTGATACCTTTAAACGTAAAAGGCATATACCTTTGAGTTACAAAACTCCCCAAAGGGCTTAATACAATTTTTTCTTTTTGCATATTTATGTCTAACCTTAGACAAGGGAGACTACTCCACAACATATAATTATCAAGCACATCACTTGTTATCTCAACTAGTAGTTTATTAATGACTGACAATAGCATTCCTTTCTTTCCAAGGTTTTATGCAATACAAAAATGTTTCATATATCCTTTTACATGTTGCACTACTAGTAGTATGGTAAAACCAATCATTGTTCTCTTTTTTATGCTTGACATATAGTTTGGAACCATTTTTAGCCTTAATCAAAAACACCCATTATCATTAGAAGTAGTGAACTATTTTAGTTTTGATGAAATACCTGGTAGTTGTTTGCAGCATGTATCAACCTCTTTTCCAGACTGTAAATAGCACAAATTTGGGATTATTCCTTCATTCATTCACTGGTTCTTCAGACAGAGTCGCCACCTCCTTTCAAAAGATAGTATTTAAAAGCCTTTGATAGTCTGTTCTCTACGTTCTGCTAGATTTTGGGTTTCAATACCCTTTACAGATTCGCACCATACCATCAGTAATATCTTTCACAATCATAATCCATTATCGTGGAAGTTTAACACTTATCTTTACTTCAAACAAAAAATTATGGATACGCATCTCTAATCCCTATGGTTCCTCTATCTTCCCTTTCTCTCTCTTTTTTTTTAAAATTTCTTTGAAGTTCTCCCCAATAAAATCATCCTTCAATGAATAACTCTAGAACTCTTGAATCCATTGCATATAAAACCATAGACCACAAGGTTATTAGGATTAGTTTGAACTGCCTCCCTTCGCTTGGGTTGAAAACATTCACTGTGTAAATTTAGAATAATATATTATTTAATATGACTTTATACCAACACCGTCTGCAACCAAAACTGTTGAGTTTTTTCCCCTGAGTTTGTAAGACCCCTCCATTTTGCCTTTTGATCCAGAACAGTGTCCTGTTGGTTATGCTGTGTTACCTGTTAGTGCTTGGACTGTGGTACTCGATTTCTAATTGATCATTGTCTGCATAATGATGTGCTTGTTATACTTTGATGTGGTGGTATATTATTCAAATGTTATCATTATGACATGCTTAATTAGCATTGCAAATATTTGAATTAATGATGTTTATGTTTGGATTAAACTATTGATGTTAAATTTGTCAGTTGGTAGCATTATATGGGTGAAGGGGACAGGATTGCATCACTCGCTTGCGAGCGCCCTGCGATTTCGTGATTCCCTCTTCACGGTGTGTTTTCTATGATGCAGATATACATGTACGATATTTTATTGTTCGTAGGTTGACAGGTACAAGACACTGACTCCACCTGGTTTCACAGGTCTGAGCGTGTCCATTGCCAACGGCAGTTGATTGGGAGATAGTAGCTAGGTTTCTTGTGTCAAGCCATCACCCTAGTCTTGTGTGTGTCATCGGTTTTTTTGGTTCTGTTGAATTAAATATTATTGTTCTCTTGCTTTGATCTTATTATATTGCAAGTTAGAAAAGTTAAATAAATGACTATGTGGTTAAATTGTTGATTTAATTAATCCGATTATATTGTGAAAAATGTTATTTTATTTATGGATTAATTTAATGTAATTAATAAAATAATTAAATCTTGGATTTGATTTATTTTATTAATTTATTTAAATTAATTATGTCAAAATGAAGTTATTTATGCACTTTGGTAATTATAGTTTTTCTTGAATTAAAATTAAATTGAAAATTTAAGAAAATGTTATTTTATTTATGGATTAATTTAATGTAATTAATAAAATAATTAAATCTTGGATTTGATTTATTTTATTAATTTATTTAAATTAATGATGTTGAAATGAAGTCATTTATGCATTTTGGTAATTATAGTTTTCTTGAATTGAAATTAAATTGAAAATTTAGAAAAAGTTTAAATGTTATTTTTGGAAATTAGAAAAAGGCAAAATTGGAAATTAGGGTTATTCAAAAGTTTGACTTTAGGGTTTGAGGAGATATTTTCTAGTTTCTATTAATTGGTTTTGGGGAAGAATTTTTGGGGGAGGAAAGAAAAGGAAAAAAATGGAGAAGGGAAGAGATTTCTATTTTTGGGGGTTTTGGATTTGCATGGAGGAACTGGATTTTGAAGAGGAATCATGGCACCCTTTTTGGAGCTTACCAAACTTCTGGAATCAGGTTTTCCTCTTTGTTAAAATAATTGCATGTTGAAAGAATTTTCAATCCTTATTTATTTTTTTAGAAATTATATGAACCTTGTTTGAGATTTGCATGAAAAACCCAGAGTAGATCTTGTTGTAAAACTTGAAACCTCAGTGTTTAAATAACCTCCTTCAAAAGAATTGTGCAATTTTAATATATTCATTTTGTTTCTAGATTTATTTGTTCAATTAATTGTGAGACTGTAAATCTGAGATTTATATAAATTTATATATTAAAATCTTCATATAGATTTATCCTTTTTATTTTGAGTGCATAGATTATGCTGGGGAAATTATTTCTTTAAAGAAAACAAAAAAATATATAAAATCAAAATCAAAATAAGTCGAAGGGAAAAGAACCTGTTTTCGTGGTTCTGGATAAATCAGAGGGTTTTGGGCCTTTTTATAAATTAAAAAAATTTAATGACAAAAAAAAAAAGAGTTTGGGGGGACTGTGGGAGGCGCTGCCCCCACCACCGCCACCATACAGGGGACGGCTGTGGAGGCAGAACCTCCACACAACCCCCACTCCCTCCGTCCTCCGCCGGCCGCACCTACCTTGGCTCGGCTATGTGTAACACAGCCGACGCCCTTAGGGGAGCCGACTGTGTTACCCACAGTCGGCCCAAGGTAGGGTTCGGCTGTGGGTCAACCATGGCCGCCGCCCAGCCCAGCCCATAAAACTGATGTGCCGCTGCCTGGTAAAAACGCAGGCCCTAAAATGCACGAAAACCTATGTAGCGTGCACGCGGCCCGAGGCAGGAGTGCGTCCATAAATTTGAAAATGTTATTTGTTTTAGAAAATAAAATATATTTAACATTACAAATATTATATTCTTATAATATTAAATAATAATATATATATATATATATATATATATATATATATATATAAACAATAAAATATATATATTATATTTAATATTTTATTATATAATATTTGGTATGATTAATTATCAAAATTAAATGGAGAAATAGGTATATTTATATTTCATATTGTGTAGTTATGAAAATGTAGATTAAATGATGGCATAATTTAAATTCCATTGGGAAAGTTTAATTAATGGATTTTAATCAAAATGAGAGTTTCATTTTAAAATGATATATATATTCTAAATCGAAGGAATGAGGTTTATTTCTATTATTATTAATTGCAAACATTGGAGGATTAAATACTTGATCCTAGGTTATATCAGAAATAACTGAATTAAGATGTCATAGTTTGGAAAAGAATAAATTGTATTAACATAATTTGTTAATAGACGAATTATTAGATTTTTAAATATTTAGTTGTCATTTATTTTAATATATGTGTATAGATATTTAAATACATATTTTTATTAAAATATAGTTTTAAATGATATTGAAGTTAAATGCAATTGAGAAACTTAAAGTTAAGTTCATTAGTTCAACAGTTCAAATTACTGATTTGATTTAGATTTAAATGAGAAAATTATAAAACAGGTGCAAAAATCGTATTAGTGGATTAAGTTAAAACATTATATTGGGAAAGGACTATTATTTTTTTTACAGATAATATTTTTAATAGAGAAATAATTAATGCTTAAATGAAGTATTTCAGAAAGAAGAAATAGATGATGTGAAGTAGTATGTCTGAAATGACCAGGTAAATAATTATTTTAATAATTACCAGTGAATGAGAAATTAAATATTAGTTAAAGTTCTCCTTATGTCGAAAAGGGACACTAGTAAATCTGATTTATTATGACAACAATCTATTGAAGTTTATTGAATGAAGTGGATTTAGGAAATCCGAAAAGGATGTAATTGTGATTAAATTGCTTGTTTAAAATGTTGATTTTATTATTATTGAAAGAACAATTTTTTGCGATTAAAGATTGGGTTAAATGTTTTTCCTTGTCTGAAAAAGGCATTGTTTAAATTAGTTTCATTGCATCATTAAATTATTGAGTTATTTTAAGGAAGTGGATTTAAGGTATCCAAAGTTAGTTTCTACCTCGCAAATGCTTGTGTGAGTGATCCCTCTGTGTTCATGTTTGAGGTAGTGGGTTAAGTGTCGTTTATTGTAAGTCTTCCAGTGGACCTTAGAGTTTGGAAGTTGTTTTGTTTGTGAGGTCAACCTTTGTGTTTCCCTTGATTAGTACTTGAGGTTGTATCAATGTCTACCCGGTTTCCATGAACGGGGATGTGTTGTACCTCCTGTGAAAGGAGTGGTTTATATGATTAGTGGCTCCTTGTAAGGAGTGGTTTTGTTATGCTTATTTCTTCCAGTGGTTGGAAAGGGCTTGACTTATGTTTCATCCTAGTATTGGGGTGATCGTCTTACCTGTTGTCTGTCCTTGGGCTTTCCGTGGTATTGTTTTGAATGTGTATTGTAAAGTGAAAAGTGACTTCCATTAGGGACCAGAGCCGTGAGAGGTAAACTGGGTAACCTTGGGAAGGAGTTTATTCGAGTGTCATCCAATGCAATGTGATCCATGTCAGTGATGTTATAGTATCCCTGTAGTAGGTACTCGATTGTTGTGTTTGGTTTTTCCTAACGCACCTGACCTGTTATACTTGGAAGTAATGTAACCCTATTAGAGTCGTACTTGGTGTACTTGTAATGTAAGTGAGTTGTACGTGCATTGACCTTGAGTTGTACTTGAGTTAATCGTGTGTCAATTTGAATCTGTTTGATTCCAGCCTATGTCTAGAGGTAGTTGGTCTTGTCATGGTACCTTGTTACTATCTCCTAGCACGGGGGGTGGGATTTTGGGTTCCACTTGGTTGGGTGGTGTGCACCTCACTCCGTTGGGCTCCCTCCTTGTTCGTGTTGACGAGGTTTCCAGTTCGAGAGCTCGTGGGATCCAGTTACCTTGTATGCTTTATTCATTTATGTAATCTTGTTAATTGTTACCCCTCTTTGTTCTTGAGGTGGAAATTGTAATATGTATTCTTGCTTTTGGATTTACCTCATTCGGGGAATGAGTGTTGTAATCTTATTGTAAAAGAGATCTTATGGTATCTTTAATTCTCTTTGATGAGTTTACCTTGTATGGAATGTATGTGTTATTCATTTCATAACTATTTATATGTTGTGGTTTCATTTCATGAATGTTGTTCGTGGGTTATTAAGTAACCTCAGTCTCGTAACCCTAGGGGTTGTTGCAACGTGTAGCGAACTTGCATATTTATTATACTTTAAAAAAAAAAAATTGGTTCGTTTATTCAGTAAATTGTAACTTCCTCTAGGGTTCATGGATGGGCATTACATAGTCCTTCAAGGGTTTCAAATCAAGGGTTTGGTGAGTTGCAACATATAATTTGTTCATTCATCATTCCTTTCATGTTTCATTGTTTCAATTCGAGATTTAATTACCAAAACGGGGTTTGACCAAGGTAAACCCCCATTCATCAAAAACAAACAAATTTTCCCTCTTGTGTGTGTGTTGCAAATCTTAGGTTGAAGAAGGATTGAAGATCTCTTGAAGTGCAAAATTGAAAAAGTTTTCAAAGTTACAAAAGTTGTCATCAAGCCACAAAAACTCACCTATAGGATTTATTTCCAACTTTTCGATTGTAAAATCTAGAGAATTTGGGAGTGCATACATAGGACTAGTGGACCCAAAAAGCAATTTTAGAGAGCCCTACAAAGACCCATTCGCCCTAGGGTGAATCTGTCCCAGAGGACACTATGCAACAACATTTTGGTGAAAGGTGCAAAAATACTAAACCCTCTTAGATCTTTTTGAAAGTTGCAGTGTCTAATAGATTAAGGTTTAATATTTTGATTTCATGTTTCACATTACATTTTTGAGTTGATTTAGTATTTTTAGTCTTTCTCCCAAAAGTGTTGTTTCAACAGAATTGCCCTGTCCTAGATCATAAGGAAAGCAACAAGATTTCCTCCAAGGTTGACTCACCTAAGGGTTGAAAGTCAACCTTGGCTCAAGGGATCTCTTTTTCCTAATGAAATGGAGAAAAATAGGAGCATGATATACGCCATTTGGTCCTTTCTATTTATAGTAAAATTAGTGAACCCCTCATTTAAATAAAGCACCCATTTTTCTTCATTTCATTTTGGTGAACCTAACCTTATTGCACTATAAATTTTATGAATTTGGAGTCCATTCAAACCCTAGATCTAGGATTTGCATTATTTTACATTGCATTGCAGTGATTTACATTGCATTGCATTGATTTACATCTCATTTAGGGTTGTTAACTTGCATTAGTTTGCATTGCAATTAGGGTTTTAGGTTTACATTTTGCATGCTTTAAAATATGAAAAATTCAAAATTTTACATTAATTTTGTATAGTGTTTGCATGTTAGTGTATGTTCAATCATTAATATTCAAAAATTGTGAAAACTACATTTCAAAAAGTTTCATATTGTACATCATTTATGATTCATTACACTTGCATTTAAACATCAAATTCTAGAAAAATCAGTCACTAATAGTACAATTTATAACCTAAAATAGGAAACCCTAGATCTAAACTTCAAACTCAAATTTAAATTTTTATAACCCCTGTGCTAGGACCCATTCGCCCTAGGGTGAATCTATCCTTGTACAAGTGTTGTTTCAAAATTTTGGGAACTAATTTGTCTCTATTTGCATTCCTCCGATCAGTTGTTTTTTGGTTTCAGAAATAAAAAAAATCTATCATTGTTTTCATTAGTTTTAATTGCTCTATTTGAGTGCATTTTTTTCAAAATCAGAATTATAATTACAAGACATCATTTTTAAATTTTTGCATAGTATAATAAAAAAATTATCTTGTTTAAAATCTAAATATTACTATTTATTTTTGTTAGTGTGAAAGGGGTACTTTATCTAGCTAGTTCATTCTTACCTAGTTCTCCACTAAGGTCCTCTTCATACTAGCTTAACTTTACATAGGTATAAGGTGGTTGAGCCTTTAATGACATGAGTTGTCACACCTCATAGGATGCCAACACTTTTCATAATTTGGTTGCATCTATCTCTCTCCTTGGCCTATATAACCAAGGCATTTCATTTGTAATCTCAATTCTCAAGCTAAATATAGCTTTGCATTCTTGAGAGGAATACAGTTTATTCCTTATCATTGAATTGTAGGAAAATGTGGTGCTTTATAACCTAGGTCATAGAACACCCCTATTTTCTCATGGTCATTCAAGAATGTCCTAGGATCCCAAATTGGATTGACTATCAACCCAAAGGGTGATTCAATTCTCAATAGTGAAGACCTAAGAGGGGTTCTTTTAGGTTTTGAGGGGTTCACCACCAAGCAAAAGTTTGGAAAAGAAAACTTAACATTCAACTCACAAAACCTAGTTATGCAAGCTAAATGAAGGATGCAAATGATGAAATTATGCAACAAGTTAGGGTATGTGTACCTGGGAGTTCTGGAAATGTAACCGTGAGGATTCTAGAAATGCAAAGAAGTTGTCAAAATATGTTATGGAGGACTAAGATGCCCTTACTTTCTTATTAGTCCCACTACAATTTTTTGGGACAGATGTGGAATCTTCAAATGTCGGAACTGGATCTGAAAGAATCCTTGCAAAATTCCACTTGGAGGACTAAGATGCCCTTGCTACCATCTTAGTCCCGATATAAATTTTTGGAATCTCTGAATGTGGTCCTGAGGCTTGATGTCTACACTTCCTTCTTCTCTGGTCTCAAGTCCTGAAACTTTCAGATTTGCCCTGTAGGTGAATTTATGTGAATATGACAACTTTGTTATGCAACTTTGCACTTCAAATGATCTTCAAGTCTTCAACCTAAATCTGCAAACACAAACATGCAAGAGGAAAAACTTGTTGATTGCTAGTGAATGGGCAAACCCCTCGTTGGTAATTAAACATTGAAATAGAATGAAATGGAGGGAAATGATGAATGAACAAAACACTATTTTGCAACTCACCAAACCCTTATAACAAGGTGATGCAAATATGTTTGAAATGGTTGCAATGGATGTGGTTCTTGACTCCTCAAATGATGTAGATCTTGCATAAAACACTTGCTTGAATCATAAACCTTGCATCACAATTGTTAGCACAAAAATAAACATGATGCAACAATATGCTTGAATCTTGATGATGGCTCCAAATGCTTGATGAATTGCCCTTAATCTAATAAACTTACCTTAGGAATGAATACTTGAATCTTTGTTAGATGAGAAATGAGTGAATGAACCTTGTATTATACTTATCCATGCTTAATATCCCAAAATTACACCACACCAAGCCGACACATGGATTAACTAATTAAAGGAGGCTAAATCTCGCTAAGATTTGAAATTAAATATCGAAAATACCTTAAGGGGGACTAAGATGCCCTAGGTGGCGTCTTATCTCGAGGCATGAAACTCGGGGCACAGACTCCAAAAAGGGGCCCATGTAAGGCACACTTGAAATCAGGGTCCCAAGACCTTTGGGGGACAAAGACGCCCTAGGTGGCATCTTAGTCTTGACCCAAAAATCAGGGACACTCAGCCAGAATCATTAAATTATCATTTATCCTTTGGAGTTTGTCAGGATTAGCCATAAAAAGGTATTATTCGTTGGGCTTGTGGATGCAAAATAGGACCAATTAAGACATAAATAGGGATAAATAAAGCAAGGTGGGCCCAAACAAGTGTGAAAATGCAAGGGTATGTATTTCCCTACACTACACTCATATTTATGGTTTTGCTTTCCTTTGGTCATTAGATTCTTGGGTAAACTAGTTAGCAAATCTCACATGGTATCAGAGCCAAATTTGAGTTGTGGGTTAGCAATCCTATAAGAAATCTGAGAGTGTAGAGTTTTTTTTCAAAAATTGAGTATGCTCTTCTCTTGCATCTTCGGATGATCTAGAAAATTATAAATGTGTGAAAAAAATATCAGTTTTTGGAGGATTCATACATTGACTTATTAGTTACAGGTCTTTTGAAGCTTCCTAAAGAGATTTTGAGCTCACCATTGAGTCCATAACAACTGATACATTTAGATTTGCCCTTTGTTTCGCCTAAAAAGGTCAGATCTGCAACAATTTAAAGCGAGAGGTTCATTGCTAGATCCAACAAGGAGCCATCATTTCAAAGTATTTTGGGTCAAATCCGACCTTGCCATCATGCTCAAAAGATCCGAAAACCATAAAATTAACTATCAAAACGTTAATTTTGAACAAAGTTGCTAGGTAAGACAAAAAAAAAATTGTCCAAGGAGCCATTTTGCCCCATGAACAAATAAGTAACATTTTTTATTTTAAAATAAAAACATTTTATTTTGTTTTTAAAATAATTTTTATTTATTTTAAATAAAAATATTTTGTTTTGTTTTAAAATAAAAATATTTTGTTTTGTTTTAAAATAAAGATCATTTTTTGTTTTTGTTTTAGAATAGAATTATATTTTTATTTTTAAGTTTTTTTTGCAAATAAAAATATATATTTTATTTTTAAAAAAATTGCAAAAAAATATATTTAGATATGTTTATTTTATTTTTATTTTTAAAATACAAACATATGTTTATCTAAATATATTATTTTCATTTTTTTTAAAATCCAAAATTAAAAATTCAAATAAAAAGAATTAGAAAAAAATTATTAAAAATTCATTGAAAATTTTCAAAAAATAAATATTTTTGCGTACTATTATACCTATGGGTATAAAGAAATAAATTCTTAAAACAAGTGGAAGGTTCAAAGGAAAAAGAAGAAGTGGAAGGAAGTTGCTTTCAACATGCATCTTCGTTCGCATGGAAAAAGGAAAAAGTAGTTGCAGATTTTTGCTGTGTTTGAATATCTTTAATGTATTAAGTGAGGTGGGGTTTATTTTGGGTAGTATTGGGTTTAGGGATGGCAGTTGGTTGGGGGATGTTGAAAATTTATGTGGGGTGTAGAAGGAATTTTCTATTCTTGTGTGTTGGTGTTTAAGGGTATTAAAAATGATTGTAATGCTTTTTCGAGATTGAATAAAGAATTGCAGGGTTACCCTGCCTTTGCCTATATATATATATATAATTTTTAATAATTTTTTATTAAAAAAATATAAAAATCTCAAAGTCATCAAATTTGGATGCGATTTTAGCGGATAGCTAAACTGACAGATTGCTAATTTTATCTAGAGCTCCGCTATTTTTGACGGAGGTATAAATTAGTTCGGGATCATTTATATTTGACAGTTTGCCAACCTTGGCAATAGTTTCGCTAAATTTGGCAAAAAAAATTCACCCCCTCTCCATTGCTAAGTTGATTTTTGGAGGTCAACTTTCAACACTCATAACATGGGTTCCAGAGCTTCGTTTTTAATGCATTTTGTTTTTTATTTGGGCTAAATTTTTGTGCTCTATGCATTGGTGTAGATGCTTTCAAATTTTAGCACACAGATTTCTCAAAAATTGTTGATTCTAAGGGAGGACTCCTCATAGTTCTCGTTTTGCAAACTTTAAAGTTGCATAATTTTTGCATACGACCTCGGATCAAGTTGATTATTTTTTTGAAAGTGTGTGATTTTTTGTGTACTTCACATTGGCATTGTTTATTTCATATGAAATTATACCAAATGTATACTTTCAACACATGCTCATTTCTTGAGGATTTGTAAAAGCATTGAAATCCTAAAATCTGTAACTGCACTAAATATAAATTGCCAAATCATTTTTATTTGGGGGGTTCTTTGATTGAGTAAAGAAGGGGGGTCTCTTGTTGTCTTTGTGCTTGATCATCTCTCATACTTTGTGCTTTGTTTCCTTCACTATGGGTACATTTAAGTTTCCACTGCTCACACCCTACAACTACAACACATGGCATCAAAAGGCATGGAATGCCTTAATGCAACTAGGATATACAACTTGTGTTGAGAAGAAGGTAACGGAACCCACAAACGATAAGGAAAAACTACTCTGGATTTTTGAACATACAAATTTTCTTGGTTGTCTAAGGAGTCTTGTTTCTCTTGATAGAATGTTTTAGATTGAAGCATGCAAAGATTCACATGATGCATGGGAAAAATTAAAAAATCTCTATGGAACAACTGATGAAGTTTGTGGTTATCAAATTAACAACGAACTAATGAGTCTTGATCCTGTTGGTTGTTTTTACTGTAACCAGGTTTATCTCCTAATTTACCTATGGAATTGCCAATTCCAATCAAGGGCAGCTCAAAGGACCTAAACCAACTGACAAGGATTTGAAAAGACCTCCTACACTTTGGGCTTTACAATACCCGGGAGGGTGATCCCTTAATGTGTTCACAATCTCTGCAACAAAATTATAAACAACATTAACTATAACAGATAATCTCACTTAATAGCTCAACAGAACCAGATAAAACTGAATAGAATTGGTTGTTCATCAGTAATATCAACCATTTGGAGCGTGAGATAATTACAACACAACTTCATAGTGAAAGATAATCATTAGTTTTAAAATTGTAGCAAGCTCCAGGTGAACACCAACAAACACCGAATCACAAAGAACAAATGTAACTCAGACCAGTGCCTTGCTTCCATTGGAGGAGTCAAATTCACCAATACCTAATGGTTCATAGTAGATTCAACACATAGCATATAATATCTCTGATTATATTGCCTTACAATATCACCAATATGTACCTCAGCTCAATACTACTTACCAAATCCTTGTATAGAACATATCAATTTGCAATCTCATTTAAGCATTTTAATTAACTCGAATTAAAGCTAAAACAAGAATTGCACACACCACAACAGTGAGATGAACAAAATAACCCTTGATCACTTCATTCAAAATTTGAATACACTTGCACATAGGAGAGACATGAGCTTGGATTTATCAGTTAAACTCAAATGCCAGTACTGTTATGAAACACTAAATCTCCATAAATTCAAATCCTACAATAAAAAGACTCAGAATCCAATTTGTATTTTCTCTGTCACTACAGATTTTACAATTTGCTATGCAGCTTCACCAAAGATTTCTGACTTGCTAACCCGTTACAATGAGAAAATAAAATAATATGTAGAGGAAAGGAATGCTCCAGAAGAAGCCCTAAATCTTATCCGAAAATGCCATCTGGAAACACCTTTACCATTGATCATCAAACTGCAAAGAATCTTCTCCTCTCCCTGTAACAAACCCACTTTGCTTCCAAAACGGAATTTGCCTAAGATGTTCTCCAACAGAAAATATGCTCATATGATGAATTTTACTCCATTCACTTGCTGTGTTAAAACAAAAAACATTTGTTCTCGTGAAAACACATTTTCCCCACTTTACTCGTTGTAGATGCATATAATGTCTTTATTCCCAGCAAAGAAAAACCCAAGTGAATACTTTACTCACTTTCTCAAATTACCCCCTCTTGCATCTCACGAGGCATTTATATATTCCACTTACAAATGAATTTTTTTAACTTCATAGTTGAAATATTTCACCCTTCACCAAACAATATTTTAGAGTTCACAATAAACTCACTTTGCCTCTTCTTATTCCTGTGCATTTTAATTTCACCTGAGTTTTACAAAGTATTTACCTATGCACATGGAAATATTTAAACTCTATTAAGAATTTAAATATTTAATCCACCCCCACAATAGAAACATTTGGATTTTTACCGGGCCCCTTTAATTTTTTGATGTGGGCCTCCAAAACCATATTACCCACTATATTTAAAAATATTTGCCCCCAATATGTTATTTCACTTTTACAAAAGTGAAAAAACCTTACTCAGAAAACCATGTTGAGCAAAATAATTTTTTTACCACATTGGGCCCATTCCTCACTCAAGATCCGCGCACTACATTCCATTTAAATGGTTTGTCATTAAAAACAATAAAAATCAAATGAGGACTCCCCTTGTATTAAAAAATATTTAACCGACATATAAAACTTTTACTCCGAGATCACCTGGGCCCACCACTCATTCCCCGCCATCCCGCAATCAACATCCCGTGCTTATCTTGGGATTGCGATATGGCGGGCAATGATTGAGATTTGGCTGGAGCCAACCCTATTTGCTAACCGTCAATCCTTCCATTTGCCCTAATATTTGTTTGCTTGAGCTATGACATTCTCTATTCTGATGGTTCCACACACCCATCGAGCCCTCTCCTGCCTTCAACATTCACATCAACCCTTGGGGACTTCTACGCCATCATCTGCTAGCCGCACCCTGTATTTTCTTGGAGTTACTCTTTTCCCTGATGCCTACCGCACATCTCTCAAGGCTTGATGGATGTCCATAACCTGTTCCAAAGCTCCATCCTCTGTTTGGAAAATAAGCCCCCTTCAGCTGGCGGCTCCTCATTCTTCACCCATTTGGGCAACCACAATCATGGCATCCATGAGACCACATTTATTTGGGTTTTCCCTGGCACTTGGCACGGTGGGAGGATTCTACAACCTTTCAACTGATATTTAAGTGTGTAGAAATCCCCATCTATTTTGGCGACGTCCCTCCTTCTACTTTGATGGATGTCCATACCTATTATAGGCCGAGCCTCCCAACTGTCTTCCATTTGTAGTGCATCCTCCATTGATGGCACCCCAAAATGCCTCCCTCACCATTTCCTTTGCTGCCCCGAAAAGGTTCCTCACACAATCCTGACAAACATCACTGTTAATGCAGACCACTGCCAAGTGAATACGCTGGAACTCCATGGATCCCTCCAAACAGGTAAAGCAGTAAAATCTGTGCAATTTCTAAATGTAAAATCGATAGAAGACTCCTCCCTTGACTGCTTTGACGAATGCTCATATCTATTCTAGCTAGCGCCATCACCTTTGTCTATAGTCGTTCCAAATAGAACCTCCTCAAATGGTTCTCAACACATTCGCCAAATAGTTTCTAAAGTCTTATCCATTTTTTGAATTCTGGTTTCCAAAGCCCATTTTCCACAATGGTAGCAGCAATACCCAATTCCCTTTATATCGGGCCTCAAGCTAATAAGCTTCCTGCAACAACTGCATGTACCTGTATAAAAATCATTTTGCAATATCAAGTTGACCACGTTCAACGAACACACTGGCCGCTCCAATATTCACAACGCAAATATCTCTTGGTCATTTAGCAACACCAAGCACGAGTCGTGACCTCTTCACATAGAAACACACCCGCATAATCAAGAGATTCGAACAATCTCTACCCCTGTAAAAGATTAAACTTTCCAATATCAAGTAGCCGCTCAAAAAATGAACTAGGATAAATGTAGTGATTTTATCCCATGGCAATGCTCCATGTTACTCTGAGCCTTGACTTTTTTTAATAAATCCACTGGGTGTATATATGCAACCATTTCACTGTGATTTGTTTGTGGAGGGGATAATCTAGGAATGGTGAAGTAACTTGGGAGATCACAAACCCATCCCACACAAACCGGTGTATGATAGCCCTTTGCATCCCTCTGCTCTATGAGTATGCACTGATGTTCTCCACTATCTACTTGAAGCTATTTCAATGCAAGGCCCATCTTAGCCTTAATTTGTCTTTGATTATGAACAAAATTTATGCAAAAAATTTTATCTTCTTTGTACTAGTCCTTTTTTATTCTTGTAAGCACCTTATAAAATCCACATGCTACTGCCCTCTTGATTAGTAAATTGTCTTCAAATTGTGTGCCACAGGTCGGGTCCCCTTGTGGGCCCGACTGAAAAAAAAATTGTTTTCAAACAAGTTTTCTCCTTAATTGACTTTAGGAAACTTCTGAATGTTTTTGGAATGAAAAACATGAAATGGGTTTTCATTAAAACTCACTTTCCAACCCTGTTGTAAGATGGTGCAAACTGGCCAAGTTGGCCCTGGAATTGGCCTAAAAAACTGGTCAAACGACTTCCTGGAGCAATTAAGAACTTGCAAACTTGTAGACATTCATTCCAGGAATGCAGTACAACAAACGGCTTGGAGAAAAAAACCATGAGATGAAATTTATTAATCCGCAAAGTTGCTTAGTTGAACTTTTCTGAAACTGCACCTGTTCTAAACCAATTAAAACTCACACAACTGCCAATTTGTAAAAATAGTGAATCAACTCTTGGCGAGCTGCCATCAGACACATAAGTTCATTAAGGTACCCTGAGTACGTGTGCAAAACGAATTTTCTTGAATCATCACCGATCAAAAGTTATTAACGATCAAAGTTTACCACTCAGAAATGCTATCAGGAATGCAGGTGCAAAACTGAACAAACTGCGTTTGGTTTCGACTTGTTAAAAATAGCAAAACATATCATGAGACTCTGAAAACTAGCATACAAGCTCATTTAGGTATGGAGAACACAAAAACAAATTCTTTTTCTCATGAAATTCAACCAATTTCAAAATGCAAGCCCAAACAGGAGGCTACTTTATGAAATTGACAGTCTGCAAACAACAGAAAAATGCAAAAACCCTCCAGCTTCACCTTTTGAAACCCTGACAAAACCTATCATGGGAAGCTGAAAATTGACACACATGTTCACATATGTCAATTGAATATGTATACAAATGGGTTTTGCACAAAAACCAACAAGCTTCAAATTCTGACCCTCCAAAGTAGGTCACTCAAACTGACTCCTCAAGTGCACTTCTGAAAGTGCAGATGCAAAAATTCGAAATGGGCATCTCAAATTTGCAAAATTTGAGAGTGCCATCAGATCCAAAGTCTTTTGATAACATCCGGGATTATGTAACAAAGGTCAATGACCTTAGAGCACAATGTAAATCATGTGGCTTAGAGAAGAAAGACATTCAACTTGTCTATAACAATCTAAACAAAATTGGACTTGAATTTGCAGCTTTTGTTTTTAGCTTTCACACTCATAGGTTGACAATGGGATCTACATTCACTACACCTTCTTTTTCTTCATTTTCTAAAATGTTGATGCAAAAGAAAGGTAAGCTTCTTTCAATGGGTCTTCTCAAGCCTTCACATTCACAAACTTTGATGGTTGGTCAACCAAAGGGTCAAAAAGAATCAAGGAAACTTGGCAACAAAAAAAAGCGGTTCAAGAAGAAGTCACAAAGAGATCAAGCACAATCATCTTCTACAATAAAATTTTACTCCAATTCCTCTTCAAAGTGAAATTTCCAAAAGAAGGAAAGGCCATCTTGTAGCTACTGCAAGAAACCTGGTCATGAGGAACATTCTTTTCATAAGAAGCAGATTGATGAGTTAAAGCATCTTCTTAAAAAGAACAACATTAATCTACCTTATTTTGTTGCTCAACATTCCTCTACTCCTTCAAAATCAAGTAAAGGGAAAGCACATGCACTTGTTACTATTACTGATTCTTCAAAAGAGTGGATTCTTGACTCGGGTGCATCACATCACATGGCTTCTAGTAAAGAATAGTTTTCTTTGTCAGAGCCTTGTTATGTGCCCCACATTCTCATCGAGGATGATTCTCTGGTGGATGTAATTGGGAAGGGTTCAATTGATACTGGCAATGATACATTTGAGGATGTCCTTTGCGTGCCTGATCTGTTAACCAACCTTCTCTCCGTTTACCAAATTAGTCAGAATGGTAGAAAAGTTGAATTCACTCCCAATTCTATTAGCATAAGGAATATTGAAGATAATGCACTCTTTTCCATTGGTAAGGCCAATCATGAGTCTCGCTTGTATGCTTTCTCTCATTTTTTACTTAACTGCATTTCTCACCCATTCAAATGTTGTGAGAAAACTATGGCATGAGCAGTTTGGCCATCTCAACTATCGCTATCTTCAGCAACTCAGCAAACAAAATATGGTCATGGGTCTTCCTCAAATCAATTTTTCAGATGGTGTATGTTCAGTTTGTGCCTTGGGCAAACATCTTGAAGAGAATTTTGACAAAGGGAAGGCTTGGAGGGCTTCAAAAGTCCTTGAATTGGTTCATAGTGACTTGGCGGGTCCTTTTCTATCATTATCTTTTAGTAAGGCTCGTTATTTGCTCACCTTCATTGATGACTATTCGAGATACACATGGGTCTACTTTGTTCGACACAAAGGAGAAGTCTTTGATAGATTTCAAGAGTTTAAGGCTCATGCTGAGAAGCAATCTGGAAAGTGTGTAAAAATTCTTTGAACTGATAATGGTAGAGAATATGTGAACCATTGATTTGAGCAATTCTTTACTCTTAAAGGGATTGATCTTCAACTTATTGTTGCCTACACACCATAACAAAATGGTGTATTTGAGAGGAAAAATAGGTCCCTGAAAGAGATGGTTTTTTGCATGATCCACACTCGCTCCCTTGCACCTACATATTGGGAAAAAGTAATCAACTATACTACTCACATCCAGAACAGAGTTCCACATTAAGCATTAAAAGGCATCACTCCCTTTGAAGCTTGGTGTGGAAGGAAACCTGTTGTGGGTTACTTTAGATTTTTTGTCTCCCCAACATGGGCACATATTCCTGTTGTGGGTCAAAGGATATCGGCTAATGGATCCTACAACACATGAGCTCTTCATTGAGTGTAGTGTGCATTTTGAGGAAAGCTCTTCTAGCTAATCCTCTACTCTTTCTTTCTCCACAATGGATTTAGAGGATTCTAATATCGAGGATTTTATTCAAGCTTCCTCTAGTCGTCAAGTTGATCATTAGATTTCATCTTCCTCTTCAGAGAGTTTAGAATCTCCTCCTCCATCCCCTACCATGCCTCGTTGGGCTCACCAAGAATTTGAGTCTACAGGCACTCTCGTTGGGTATCCTTCAAATACTAGGAGGACTTGATTACAACATCACAACATTCCACATTCCTACATTGCCACAACTTCAGATCCACAATCATTTCGTGAAGCTTCTAGTATTGTCAAGAGTGGGATTCTGCAATGGGGGAAGAGTACAACTCTTGTGGAATGAAACATGGGATCTTGTTCCACTTCCTAAGGGAAGAAAACTGGTTCGGTGTAAATAAATTTATCTAACCAAATTTGTAGCAAATGGCTCAATTGACAAGTATAAAGCATGACTTGTGGCCAAAGGTTTCTCTCAAGTACTAAGTATTGATTCATTGGTATAATTTGGCAAATAAATGACTAGGTGACTAAAACTTTTAGGAACAACAACTAAAAATGACTAAATTCTACTAATTGTTTGTAACTCAGCTATAAATGAGTAAATAAATGACTAATTTGGTCGTTGACTAAAAATTATTTAGTCACACAAATAAAAATGACTAAATAGTTAGTCATTTATTTAGTCATGATCCATTTGAATAAATCATTTAAGGAATCAAGAATATAGCCCGCCAAAATACTCTAAAACTTTAATGAACATACTCTAACACTTTCTTCGAAACCTTATTTTCAGGAGTAGCCTACCAAAATGGAGTTTTCATTTTAATAATCATACTCTAAAACCTTCGTCAAAACCTTATTTTCAAGCATAGCGTGCCAAGTTTCAATAAAGAATGACAGAGAATGGTAAGGAGATATGCGTGATAGGAGGCATAGGATTCATTGTTGCTTATCTCATTGTTGCTTTTCTCAACAAGAGTTACATTGTTCATGCTACTATTTGTAATCCAAGTATTTAATTGACATATATTTACATAACCTCAAATTCCTTCAGATGCTTTTGAAGTATCAGTGTATCCTATATAGGGTTTAGAATTATTTCTTTTAATTTAAAAAATAAATTAGATGCTTTTGAAGTATCAATGTATCCTATATAGGGTTGTGAATGTTCAAATTCCTTTAGAATCTTTTGAAGTATCAATGTATCCTATATAGGTTTTAGAATGATTTATTTTAATTTTAAAAAATAAATCAGATGCTTTTGAAGTATCAATGTATCCTATATAGGGTTTAGAATGATTTCTTTTAATTTAAAAAAATAGATCAGATGCTTTTGAAGTATCAATGTATCCTATATAGGGTTTAGAATGATTTATTTTAATTTTAATTTTTTTAAATGATGTATTTGCATGTGATTAGATAATGTGGAGATCTCCTAAATCTGCCCCAGCACACTATCCTCTTTGGTGTTGTATTCATTATTCCAGCTGCTAGGGTTTTGCATGTGACATCTTTAATATCTTCATGACAGTGGCTTTTAAATAGATCTCAATCTTTTCTTTAATCCTTATCATGGTAACCCTTGAGTTCCATAATCCACCTTCAATCTCTTCTAAGAACGTTGTCTTAAGCTAGACTACATAATATGCATATAAAGCAAGTCCTTCATACCTGCCATTGTTCCAAACCACCACTTACTGCCTTGCTTAAAATGCTACCTCCATAAGCACAATAGCATGTTTTAAAATCATGGTTGCTATTGATTGACCATTAAGGTCACTACTTTCTTAAAGATACAATGATATTTTTTTCTTCAAACTCAAGGCATTATGCAAGATAACATTGTGAATTGTTTAATGTGTACGATTTGATTTTCTTGCACATTTATTGCTTTGCTAACTGCCTTTAAGACTGGATATTGCACCCTTAGCTGCAATCTCAAATAGCTCACTCACTGTCACTTGAAGATTCCTTTCATGAGCATCCTTCTATAAAATCAAACTATGCCCTATAGACGGCCTACTTACTATAGGGGACTCATTGTTTCATGGGATTGTGGGTCTTAAGATCCTTCAACCTTATTGTCACTACTTCATAGTCCACAAGGTATTATTCACTATTCTCCCATCTTTGATGAGTTTCAAAACACTGCTCAAACAGGCAATCCACTACCTCCATTATACAATGGCTAAGAAGAAACATTGAACCTGTGATTACCATTGTTACTTCATTTGGACAGTCATTCCCTGATTGCATTTGCCTTGTCTAACACTACCAATACAATTTGAAAAACCCTTAAGGTCGGCAAGGGGGTAAGGAAACTCACTATTAAAATCTCCACTTTACTATGCAAGGTTTGATCTTTATTATCTTGTCATAGCTCAACCTCTTTTTGATTGTCACACCTCAAGCGACTGTCATTCTTCTTACCATAGATCACATTTACAAATGTCACTGAGCTACATAGTGTGTTTGTTATTGGCTACAATCTTTAGATTGCAAGATTTTATTATTGGCTACAATGTCTCAATATTTATGGTGTTGCAACCTCACTAATCCATTAGAGTTATGGTTTATGTTTCTATGGAGGCCTAGGGTTTGTACCCTAGTCATGCTCTTACCAATTCTTCTGTTGGTATTAAAAAACAACCTTAAATCTTGGGTCAACAAATTAGTTGTCTTAACAGGGTTGTGGTATGATCTTGGTTTGTATCCTAGAGTGTGTGGGAAGCTTGTGTTTGATCATTAAGGTATGTAAACCTGATCAGGGAAATGTATCCTATATAGCATGGGTCTTTCTTTAATACTTTCCATAATGGTTATTAGCATATCACATTATTATAGTTTGTGGTAACCCAAGATTGCATTCAAGTATGTAACAAACTTGGTTTGTAGTTTAAGCTGTACACTTTTAAGTAACATTCATAAGGTTTAGAAAATCTTGATCACTCTCTAGAATAGCCCATTAAACATGGGTTGTTCTTGAATGCACTACATAATTGATATAACACAACCACTCTGCATATCAACCAGAGTTATAGGCTCTTTATTGTAGCAAGAGGTAATCGCTTTTAGTTAACTCATGCTAACATACTTTTGGAATAAATGTTTGACTACATTACTTCGAGTGTGAAGAATTTTGTTTTCTACTTATAATAAATTCATTGAGAGTTGTAGTAGAAAGCTTCTTATGCTGAAATCCATCATGTAAACTTTCTTTAAGCTACATTTAGGAGGCTTCGTGGATTTTATGTGATTTATACAACTTTTGTTTTGATAGTAAATGACATCAAATTCTTTTTGAAACTAAAATGATTTATTAATTATGGTTTTATGATGATTAAATGTTTTATTTAGAAGGGATTAATATGTGGCATTTTTATGTGCAAGAAGAATAGATTGTGATGCAACATTCGGGTATGGATAGTTTAGGCAAACTTGGATTCCTATAAGTGACATAACCAGGTTGGAGAGTACTATCAATTGGCCTGAAACACTTTTGGGTGATTTTCTCAGAAGTAGAACCTGAGTATAGAAAATTCCAAATATCCAATAGAGGAAGTCCCTTTATTCTAAAGATAAAATCATAAATCTGTTGGTCCAATTTCAAATCCAACCTAATATCTTTAATATCTAATAGAGAAAGTTCATACATTCTAAAGATAAAATCATAAATCTATTGGCCCAATATCATATCCAATTTGAGGTAGCTAAGCTCCGACAAAGTAAGTTCCTACATTCTAAAGATAAAATCATAAAATTTATCGGTCCAATTTGAGATATTTTTTGAAGTTGTGAAGCTTCGACAGAGATAGTTCCTACATTCTAAAGATAAAATCATAAATCTGCTTGGTCCAATTTGAGGTCCAATTGTAAGGATTTGTCTTTTTAATTATAATTTCTGACATTTGGCTTGATACAAATTATTACTTTAGAATTATGGAATTGCTTTTCTTCTAATGTTTTCAACCCTCATTTCAAGGAAGAGCTCCAAAGATGGTTCCTTTAGATGGAGACTACACTTTTCTGCTATAGGTTCCATATAGAAACTTCAGAAGCTCAAGTACTGTCATACTCAGGTACAACACAGTTTGAGGTGAACTGCACTTAGTATTTTATGTTGATATGGATATGTTCTAACCTGTAGTTAATTGTTGTAGCATAACAGATAGGCTAATTAGTTGTTCAAGTACCATTATTTGAAATTTTAAATTGCTATACCTTATTCTAGGATAAAATCAAAGGGGGAGTCTATACATAAGACACCATTGTTTCAAATTCAAAATTGTTGGCTCTTTCATAATTGTTTGCTTCATTTATTTGATCTAAAACAACCTGTTGTATAGAAGATTCTCTCAAAATCACAGTAAAATCCTTTATTTTGGGATGACTATTTAGAATCTTTCCCATCATAACAATGAAAAAAAGCATCAGTCATTAACCTGAACTTTGCAAGAGTTTCATCAAATTCTACTTTTCCACTCTCTTTTCCATTCTAAATTTTATTCCCAATTTCATCCATGAAGATCTTCCTCAGCTTGTAGATCCTATTGTTAGCCATAACTTTACCAGGTGTTGAGGATAGCTTTGAGTTTTTACCCAGGTAGCAATTGAAAAAAATTGGCCTTACTAGATTAGAATCTGGTAATCACTCCTTTTTGAAGCAAAGATATTTAATATTTTAGAAGTGTTTTTGAGAATTGCTAAAGCCTATTTATCAGTTTTATAACTTAAAATTATTTAAGCTATTTGAATAGCTAAAATTCATATTATAAATATTTAAAGTACAATAGAATCAGGTACTTAAAATTATTACAGAGAAGTTGAATGAAAATTAGTAAATTACTACTGATTTAGCTTTTCCTTTTGCGTGTTTTCAGGGTTATTTCTTGTAGCATTTGTTAGGCCTATTTTGGATTCTATGGAAACAACAAAGGCAGTTCCACATCCAATTCTAAATGAGGCGATGACCCATCCTTCTATGATGAATTTTGCAAGATACACCCAAGAATAGATCTAAAAATATCAGATTTTTAAACCTTCAAATCGTTGTAGATTGGATTTGATTTTTTGTATAGTAGGATAGATCTAAAAAACTGTTGCTTGAAAATGATGTAAATGAAAATTTTATTTGTTCAAAATAATCTAAGGGTGTTATTTTTCACTTGCACAATTTTTTTTGTCTACCTTAAGATAACCATTAAAATTATAATTTTGTTAATTATAATATTTCATTGTATATTTGTATTTTGTTAGATTGTATTGGATATTTAATGGTTAAGTTTAAAAAATAAAAATCAACATAATATACTTTCCATGAACTTCTTTTCATCAATTGTAAATCTAAATTTTTCTTACTTTTTGTTAATTTTTGTGATCATCAAAATTAGAGATGATTTTAGTCTCAATGAAATATTTTCATGCATGTTTGAGATCTCTACAAGGTGATGAAAAAGGCCCTAGGGTTTGGTAGGGTTTTGAGTATCCTTATTGTTTTAATGGTAATGTTGTCACCTAAGAAATTGCCATGATGCTCTTGACTGTAAATTACTTTGTTCTCCCTACCTTCTCACTACAGTTCTGATTCTTCAACTCTACCAACTGCCCTTCCATCTTAGTGTCTTTTCATGCTCTTGCATATATTCTCTTATGAATTTATTCTTATGACTCTAAAAGCTATCACTAGGTCTATTATGACTATTAGGTCTTTGAGGATATATGATTTTCTACTACGAACTCTTAGATTGTCATACTTTTGATGATAATTCTCCAAGGATGTTTTCTCACTGACTTAACTCTATGTATATTCTCCATTATGCATTGAAAATTCATGGTTTCTAGTTAACTATTTATTGGTGCAACCATTGCCATGTTTCTTGGGACTGTTATCCCTATAGGATAGTTTCAGACGATTATTTTGTAAAGGTAGTAGATGGTCGTGACAAGTTTCATAAGACTATTGTGATAAGTTACATAATACCACCATACAGCAAGGGCCAAGAAGACACGATGCGGTGTAGCGATAACATCCCGCATTATCGCGAAGGCTGAGCAATAAATGTGTGGTATGGCGGTAACTCAAATACTTCTCTCGTATCCCTGCAAGATCCAAAAGACACGGTGCAATGTAGAGGTAACATCTCGCATTATCACGAAGGTCGAGCAATAACAATGCGGTGTAGCAGTAACATCCCGCATTATCGCGAAGGTCGAGCAATAATGATGCGGTGTAGCAGTAACATCCCGCATTACCGCGAAGGCCAAGCAATAACAGTGCGGTGTAGTGGTAACATCTCGCATCACCGCAAGGATCATGTCAAAATGGTGTGGTATCATAGTTAAACTATAAAAATAAATATCACATTTCTTTGAGGAATTTTTTGGAAACTGTTTGCTTTCCTTGTGTATATTGCTTCCACATTTTCATATATGTCTTCTAGGGCACTTGTAACTACAACATATGACAAAAAAACTCCTTGTTGTTATGCTTTGATGGATGTCCCTTCATTATTATTGGATATCTGATGTAGTGCACATTATTATAGTGTAAGCCTATTTTTCAGATTGTTTCATTTAGCATCACCAATATTCTCCACAATAACATTGTCCTTGTTTAAAATTATGGAAATGGTTCACATCTCTTAGAAAAATTTCTCTTGCAATAATCTTGGAGATGAATTTAGATGTAGTGTGAAAATTAGAACATGCTCGAAGGTTCTTAACAAATCTAGTAGTTGTACCAGGGTCCATGTTTAACAAACCAAATGCAATTGCTAACTTTTCACTATGGTGGTAGATAAATGATTCTTTTTTCTTCTATTAATAGCATTGAGTAAAAGTCTTGAATCTGGAAATACCCTGGTGCCTTCATTTGCCAAGCCAATTTCTCCAATTTTGCATAGATCTCCCATGCTTGTGGATGTGATCTGTCTCCTACACAAAAAACATGTACCTATTTATGCCCTTTAATCCAACTACATGGAGGTATCTTTTTAATTCCTCTATCTTTCATCAATCTCCTCATTGTTTGAACCTCACCACACCTACCCATTTATGCACAGATGTTTTAGAGAAGAACATAAGTTGCAACATTTTTAGGATCCAACTAAAAAATCAGTTTTGTTGGAATACTCAACCTATATTCATATATAATCCACAGGGACCGAAGGTTTAACTAGCATCTCAATAATAATGTTTAGGGTGTCCTCAAGATAGCCATCATGAGCACGAAGGTCAACCATGCACACCTAATGATCAACTATATATGTAATACAATAAGGGTTATTGATGTGTGAATTATGTGCAGCTCTCATGCACTAAACCTACATGACTGCATGCATCTAGAACACAATAAAAGCTTACAATGTTGGTATTCCAGAGGGCTTCTAATTCAAAGATTTTGAGAGCTTCCTTGCAAAATCTATTTTGTGCACATTCTGCAATCATATCACTTCATTCCATGAGATGACATCTCTTTGAGGCAATCTATCAATCAATTCATTTTGTACTACATTTTGGTGTCAAATCTTTGGTAATTATGGTTAATTTCATTACATTCAAAATTTTGAATTTTGGGAAATTATATACAATAAATAGATTGATGGTTTTTTGGATAGTGAAATTAGCTCTCTTAGAAATTAACTGAAATATCTAGAAGGATTATTTTAATTAAAGAGGATTTTGTGGTTATTTTTGTAACAATGATTAACAATGATTTTACAGTGTAGCTAGCTTTCTATTTTCATTCAAGATACAAGTCATCAAAGTCAAGCACATACCAAGAAGATGGTACTCTACTTCAAACCCTCAACCTCACTTAGTTTAGTCTGCTTACATGGGGATATTAAGGAAGTTGGTAAAAAAAAATATATCATTTTTGTTTGTGAAGGAGAATCTTGTGAGATTCAATATGGCAGTGGATCAATATCTAGTTTCTTAAGTAAAGATGGTATCATAGTTGGGAAACTTGTTGTGAAACATCGGGTTAGTAATTTTTGGATGTTAAGGCTTCCCAGTTGGATATCAAAGATCTTTTCTCATCAACTTAATTTGGAATTTATGTATAAATGGATTTTTCAATGGTGCAAGTCTTTACTCAGACAACACATGAACCAGGGTTGACATTTTTGTTGTCTAATTAAGTTTGGTGGCATTGTTGGGCTTGGTTTCCAGGATTTTTTTTTTCATAATATTGTTCCAGTCTAGTTAGTGTTGATAGCCTTCATTCTATAATGTCAACTTCATTCTATAACTTGAGCATATCACCTTTCTTAAACTTTGAACAAAGTTCTTCAATATGCATATTTCAAGCCTATGTTGAACACTTTGTTTAAGGAGTTTGTTGACAAGGCTACAATTTTTTAATTGATTTATCTTTCTGTTGTGTTTCGACTTTCTTTTGTAAACTTGCAATATACAATGCACTTTTATTCTTTCTGAATTGAGACTAATATTAATTTTTTTGGTTGTATTGAGGCACAACTTCATTCATGGTGGAAAAGGCATCACCTTGTTGCTCATATCAGATGGTGCATTGCATATAAAGGAGGAAATATTCTAGTTGGGTTATTGTTGACTGTGTTGAAAGAGAGAGCTTCATATATTGGACATGATAAACACTCTCCTTGGATTCTACACATTACAGCTTACTCCAGGAAGATTTCCCACATTGTAAAAGTTTTAAGAGATGAAAGGGGAATGTGCTCGCATTGAAGGGCTTCAAGCATGTGTTTCCATCATTGCATAAGTCTTTTGGAGAAGTTTCTTTCTTGCAATCATTTCTCTACAATATTGTACCTCAGATTTTCAGTTTTGTGACTGAAAATAACAATTGTAATACTCTATTTGTAAGTTGTAACTAGAACACCTTTATTTTATTAATAAAGTTCACCAATTATTCCTTCTCAATGGTTGTCTTATTGTGTGCTTGATGTGTATTTCTGTGTTTTATGCTTAAATCCTCAAATATCAGTCAATTAAAATGACTAAACATACTACTAATTGTCATCAATTAATAATTAAATTGACTAAATATACTACCAATTGACAAAAATAAGTGAGCAGTGAATAAATATGACTAGATATATGACCAGTGAAATCGGTGAATAAAAATGACTAGATATACTACCAAATTACAACAATCAATGATTAAATCAACAACTAAATAGTGACCAGATTACAATAATCAATGACTAGATCAACAACTAAATAAGTGACCAATTAAATATATTAGTGAATAAAAAATGACTAAATAAGTGACTAGATTACAACAATCAATGACTAAATATATTAGTAGAAAAAGGTGACTAAATAAGTGACCAGATCGCAGCAATGAATGACTAAATCAACGATTAAATATCTACCAAATCGATCAATCAAAACAATCAATAAATGACTAAAAATGTTTTAGTCATCAATCTGGTCACATTATATATGACTGACAATAAACTACTAGTGGTCATGTGACCAACTATAGTCATTTATAAGCAATTTTTAGTAGTTTTTTCAGTAGTCTATTGCTATTTTTGTACTAGTGACTACACTAAGACCTTTTCCCTTGTTTCCAAAATGAACTCCATTCGCTTGCTACTTGTAATTTTTGTAGCTCATGGTTGGTTTGTACATAAAATGGATGTGAAGAGTGCATTTCTTCACGGAGATCTACATGAATAAATTTACATGGAGCAGCCTCAAGGATCCATTCAAGATTCTTCATTGGTTTGTAAACTAAGGAAGTCTCTCTATGGCCTCAAATAGGCTCCACGAGTTTGGTATGCCAAAATGGACTCCTTTCTTCTTTTCATTGGGTTCTCCAGATGCCACTCAAATTCGAATGTCTACATCTTGCGACAGGAGGATGCTCTTCTCTTCTTGGCTCTCTATGTTGATGACTTGATTATCACTGGGAGCACTTCATCCATCATCACAACTATGAAGAATGCTTTGCATGACATATTCTCCATGAATAACTTGAGTCTCTTGCACTACATTATTGGGATCAAGATTACTTAAACCTCTTCCAAGACCTCACTTGCATAGCCAAGTATTTTCTTGATCTTTTGTCATGTTTTCATATGGTTGATTGTAAGCCTACACTGACTCCCTTTCTATTTGGAGTTAAGCTTGAGGAAAAATGTTCCACACCACTAGTTGATGCTACTTTTTATCGTCAACTTATTGGTAACCTCATCTACTTGACTCATACTCACTCTGACATTTCCTTTGCATTTGGCATTGTTTTGTGCTTCATGATAGAACCGCATGAGCTTCATTGGAAATCTACCAAACACATCTTGCACTACATCCATGACACTCATCAGCATGGGATTCATTATGTAGCAGGCACAAGTTCAGAATTACTTGGATACACACATTTTGATTGGGCTGGTGATATTGATGATCGCAAGTCCACATCCGGCTACAATTTTCACTATGTTTTTGGCCCCATTTGTTGGCAGAGCAAGAAGCAACATGTCATTGCTCTTTCTTTAATTGAGGTTGAGTATCGAGGGGTTGTCAATGCTGCCATTGAGGCTATTTGGCTTAAGAATATCCTCACTAAACTTGGTATCACCTTTCAAAAGCCACCAATCATATATTGTGACAAGTAGAGTGCCTTCCAGATCTCAAAGAACCTGGTCCATCATCAACGCACCAAACACATTGAGATCCATATGCATTTTTTTTAGAGCTAATTTAGGAGCAGGCAATTGATTTGCTATATTTTCCTATAGCAGATCAAGTTGCAGATATATTCACCAAACCCTTCACTGAGAGAAAGTATGTTCTTCTTCGGTCTCTCTCGGGGGTATGACAAATCTCTTTTGGGGGTCGCTTAGACCTTCTTCATTCACCCTCTCATGGGTAGGAGTTTTTTTCCCACTAGGTTTTCTCTTCTTTATCATTAAGAGGTTATTATGTACATGGGTACCTCATCAATCCTAGTAGGCAGGACATCTTTGCATTGCATACTTCTCCCTAAGTTGCACTTAAGGGGGGGTGTTAGTGTGAAACGGGTACTTTATATAACTAGTTCATTCTTAGCTAGTTCTCCACTAAAGTCCTCTTCACACTAGCTTAACTTTACATAGGGATAAGGTGGTTGAGCCTTTATTGACATGAGTTATCACACCTCATAGGATGCCAACACTTCTCATAATCTAGTTGCATCTATCTCTCCCATTGACCTATATAACCAAGGAATTTCCTTTGTAATCTCAAAGCTCAAGTTGAATATAGCTTTGAATTCTTAAGAGGAATACAGTTTATTCCTTCTCATATTTCTAGTTTTTCTTTCCTTCAATCATTAGATTATTGGGTAAGCTAGTTAACAAATATCACAATTTTACATACTTGCATTGCACTTCATATTCGAGGGTGTTTGATTGCATTTATCTAGTGTTTATTCTCCATTTTGGGTCCACCTAGATTTGATGAAGCTTGTATGAGCTTCACAACCTGGTATCCTAGTACCAATACTATAGTGAGACATAGTTTGAGACTTATGCCATCCCATGCTTCTACACACGTTGAGGATCTTGAGTTTTCCAACTCTTTCACCCATAGTGTTGATACTATTCAACCCACTATGGACCATAACTTTTATACCTCCTTTCCCATGACCACCCTACCCACAACCAATGTGATTGATATTGACACAATGATTGCTAATGTCCCTCAAGAATAACTAAGACAAATGTATGAAGAATTAGAAAAATTGTAAAACTTTGTGAGTTCTGAATATATTGTTGGTACTACAATTCCTATCATTGATAACATGAGGAGAATGATTGATAGTGAACAAGGAATAGAAATTGCATGTAGCCTATCTCATATCATTAATAAACATGTTCCTACTGTAGCTAGTTGTACCCAAACTTGGGTGCTTACTCAAAGTCAAGGTGTAAATCTAATTCCTCCTTCCACAACTATGACCTCTATTCTAACATACACTAATCCAACTGTTACAACAACTAAACAACCTACTAGAAATGTCAATACCACCTTAGGTATTTCTATTGGGAATCCTTTTATCTTTGTGCATTAAAATCTCATATCTCCTAATCCATCTTCCCTCACCAACTTACAATTCACTTGCTCTTTGAATACATATACCCCTCCACCTTATTCACCTCCATCTCACAACACAAAAAATGATCGCGTCCTTAACCAACTCCTCCAAAGTGGTTCATCCCTCCAACAATAAAATTGCTACATTTAATCAAAATCAAAATAGCCAACCTTCACAATATGTCAAAAGAAACCATTTATCCTTGGAGATATTGAGATCACACATGCCACAAGGCATAGAGATTTCTAGATTTGAGAAATATGGTAAAAAAGGAGACCCTAGTTGTGAACCCCAATCCTATACCTGCACAAATACAAGAAGAAAACACATAGTTAGGTTTATATGCAAGATAAAACAAGGATTCCCCATGAAATCCATTTACAATATTCAAAATAGGAAAAACAAGAACAAAACATGAAAAGCTAAATCAATCCTAATTAAGCATGCAAACTCTTGATCCCATGGGGGAATTGGTGCCAATTGGTGTGTCGAAATTGGCCCTTTCCCAAATCCTTTGTTGCAATGTTGACGATTTCATGAGTGATCCACCTTGATGAAGATTCAATCAAGCTCCATGATGAAAAATCTACATAACCTAGCTAAGAATTTGATAAAATGGATGAAACTAGATATGCTTGAGGATGAAGTTAAGTATAGTAAGTTTACTCACATTGTGGATGATAGAATGAGAGGAAGAGTCTCTCATTTATAGATTTCCAAATTGGAAGAGAGAGTGAAATTGAGCAATGTGGGATCATTCAACATCCAATGGCCAAGTGCCACTTGTCAAGATGTGAATGGTTGATGGTTGTGCACATTTTGGTCAATGTGAATGATAAATGCTATGAGATTCAAATTTGAAATTTGAATGTAACATGTTGGAGGGAGAAGGAAATTTAGTTAATGTCACTTGGTTCAAGGCCAAGGACATGTAAGAGGCCTTAAATTCCTTGTTGGACGTACCCATCCCCTTTTGGAGGGATTTTTGAATTGGAAGAATATTCCACAAAAGATGCCCTTTTGAATGGAAATCGATAAGTTAATAAATCAAATAAATTGATTTATCGTGCAAGTTGCAAGATCTAGAGGATTGGAGTGATTAGGATTAGCATTAATTAGGTTTGATTAATTAAGAGGGGGATTAGCTGATTTGACCATTTTGACTTAGATTTTAGGATTTAAATAAATCAAAGTTGGGAATAATGATTTTAGATTTAATTAAATAAAGATTTTGATTTGTTTAACTAAAGGGGAATGATGTTAGATTAAATCAAATAAAGATTAATTTATTTAATTTAAATGATGACTTTAGATATTTAATTAAATAAAGTGAATTATTTAATTAAAAGAGGGATGATCAGATCAATTAAACAAAATGATTTATTTAATTAATAGAGGAGAATGACTTAATCAAATAAATAATGATTTATTTAATTAAGGGATGAAAGGTGATGACAAGCTGAGAAGGTGATTCAGGACGAAACGATGCTAGTAATCAGGATCAAGTGTGTCAGTATATTTTTCATGTCTACATTTTGCCCCTCTTTGAAGCAATGCACTTGTTGTATTGATTCAAAGAATAAACTGTTGTGATCAAAGTTCAATTTTTTTATGATTTTTCAGATGCCCCACTACTACCCCAACGAAAGAATTATGCTGGTATATTGCCCCCTTGAGAGATCGAGCAGAAATGTTCAATTTTCCGATCCAGATCGTGATAAAATGCGAGAGGAGTGGTTCTATTGATCAGAGGACGAAAGACAATTCTTTGATGTAGAAAATTCTGATGATGTATAGACAGTCATCGGCCATGGGTAGCCTCATGTATATTTTGATACAACACACCAATTTTGGATAGAAATGTTAGTAAAGATGGAAGAATAAGAAGAAAATAATGATGAGAAGAGGATCCAACAAGCCTACGTTATTAATAATGATGGTGATGATTTGCTTACCAGGAGTTGGGATTTTAAAAGGGCCAATTACTTTATGTTTGATAACACACGTAGGTACAATGCATTAAGGTATAAAGAACCAGGATGGCGTTGTACCTAGTGTGATGGAATTTGACTCAACAAACAGATAGGAGTATTCATGTTCACACTTGACATACGAAAACCTTGCTAGGATGGACCTAACAAAGCAAGTATTCACCAAGTTATTTTACAAGAGTATCCAACAAGCACAATAGACAAAAAGATAATGATCGTTGCCCCATTCCTTTCTCTCTAAACCTGTTTTGTTTAGGCATCATCGAGAGGTCCTTGGAATGAGTGCAAAATAAGATAAGTCAAAAAGACCAGATAAAGTAAGCAAACAAGTTGATGTTCTTCATACTGCTAGCCAAGGCTAAACTACTGGGAGATACCTGATGCTTATGACCATCGTGGGAAGGATACATCCTAGGACATGTTGTGATCGGGGTTTTGGTGAAACTGATTGGATGATAAGCTATTGATACTCTGAGTTGATCAACTTGCTTGCTTACTGACCGAGACTTGAGACTTTGATGATTGAGCATTCACTTTTGAACCTGCTAGACTTGCTTCCGATTGCCTCACTAGAGGATGAAGATGACGATGATTTATCAGGAATGAGACAATCGTGGGTGAAAGCGAGATGAGATGGGTGCACCATTTTGGTTTTTTTCAAATTTTTTGAGGTTGTTTTTGGGTTTTTGAGATTTTTTACAAATGTTTTTGGATTTTTGAGATTTTATGAATAAGATACTGACTTAAAGACCTATCTTAGGGGTCTTGGGATCTGATCCATGGATTAGCCTTGCCTATGTTATACATGCAGAGACCACGTAGTTCGACTGATGACAGACTCGACTCAATGATGAGATAGATGGGCAAACGAATTGCCAAATTATTGCGACACACGCCTAAAGGACTGACCTAGGGTGTCTCGGGGGATGATCAAAGATCAATCTTGCCTACGTTCAAGCTCAGAGATGACATAGTTCAGACTAACGACAGACTTGACAAGACTCAATGATAATTTTTTTGAAGACTTTTGAGATTTTTTTGATATTTTTGAGTTTTTTGAGAGTTTTCTAAATGGTTTTGGATTTTTTCATTTTAAGGAAGATCCCCAGAATATACACGAATCCAATCTGATGCATGTATAGGAACATGATGCGATAGAATACTTAGATAAAGGTAGGACAAACTGACCTTAGGAATATGCCAAGTATTACTATGGTGGAACATGATACAAGCACAAGATCAGGTTATGGTACGGTTGCGAACGAATGATGGAAGGATAGATGGAATGTAATGGATAAGTGAGTGCGTGAAAAAGGCTATGAGGATCCCGGTGGATGGAGAGTGTTTTATTTATGCTTGGCACCTGTTTTCCAGGTTTTCACCAAGGTACTTGTCCAAAGCGCCACCGAAGTGGTTTTCACTAGAGGACGATTTTTTCTCTTTACTGTTTTCAATCCTTTTTTTTTATTCTTTTTATTTTTTGATTTTTTTTGTTGTCACCAAGACGCTGTTTGCCAGGTTTTCATCTAGGTAACCATTTTTTCAGGACATTTTCTGATTTTTTTGTGTATTTTTCAGTTTTATACCTTGCAAGTTTTTAGGCATAAATTTTTTTGAGATGGGAGTTGTTCAGGGGCTCCTGCAGAGGCTCACTCTCTGGTGTTGATAGCTGATAGGCTCTTGATTTATAGATTGTCGTGATGATGAAAGGTCCCAACCAGTTGGGCTTAAATTTTCCCTTGCTTTTTAGATTTGGCACGTTCTTCATATTTTCCTTTAGCACAAGTTCGTCGACTTGGAAAGTGTGTCTCCTGATCTTCTTGTTGTAGCTCCACTTAAGCCTATTTTGATACACTTGTAGATGGTTTAAGGCCTCCATACACCGTTCATATAGTAACTCCAACTCATTCAGTCATGAGACCCTATATTCTTCATCTATGATGAGGTTTTTCAATGATATTCTCAGTGATGGGAGCTTGATCTCGATTGGGAGGATGGCTTTTGATCCGTAGACCAGGGAGAATGGGGTGGCACCTGCTGGCATGCGTATGCTGGTACGGTAGGTCGATAAGGCAGGATTTAGCTACAGATGCCAGTCGCGACCAACATCATTAACTATTTTCTCAAGGATTTTCAAAATAGTTTTATTAGTGGCTTCTGCTTGGCCATTGCCTTGGGGATAGTATGGAGTAGAAAAGCGATGTTGGATTTTGAATTTTTCGCATAAGTCATGGATATCCTAGTTTTTGAAAGGTGTCCCATTATCAGAGATAATGGATTGGGGGACACCATATCGGCAAATGAGATAGTTCGTGATGAACTTGGATAGTTGTTTTCCAGTTATGTAGGTCATGGGAATTGCTTCGACCCACTTTGTGAAGTACTATGTGGCGGTGATGATGAACTTATGGGCGTTGGATGAGGTGGGTTTGATTTTGCCTATGAGATCGAGTCCCCACTGTGAAAAGGGCCAAGGTGTTACAATAGGATGAAGCTCTTGAGTTGGTGCATGAATAAGGTCTCCATGTTGTTGGCACTGTAAACACTTTCTGACAAAGTCGTGTGCCTCTCTTTCCATTATTGGCCAGTAGTATCCGGTTCTCAGCAACTTCTTAGCCATGGTCATACCACTCGAGTGTGAACTGCAAGTGCCATTATGTACCTCAGTTAAAGTAGTTAGGGCCTCCTCGAGATTTAAGCAATGCAAAAGGGTTCCCTCAATGCTCCTACGGTAGAGGGTTTCTCCTAGGATGACGAAGTGTAAGAAATTTTTGACAAAGGCTCATTTGAGGTTTGGGGTAATGGCAGCTGGGAGGACTCCTATTCTCAGGTAGGTATAGATGTCGTGACACCAGGGATCACCGGGGCCAATGAGTTCGCACACATATTCTGACTCTGGTACCTCGAATGTGGGTACGAGAAGCTGCTATATCAAGAATTCATGTTTTGAGACATTACGAGGGATATCCAGTAAGGATCCAATTGTTGCCATGGCATCAACTGCTCTGTTGTTAGCGCTTGGTATCTGCTCAAAGGTGATATCAATGAATGATTCTTTGAGGATTTCTACTAACTTCTTGTATGGTGTCAACTTATCATCCTTAGTTTGGTATTCGTCGTTGACTTGGTTGATAATAAGCTATGAGTCCCCATAAAATTTTAGTGCCATAATTCTCCATTGTGTTGCAATCTTGAGACCTATGGTTAAAGCCTCGTACTTTGCAATGTTGTTAGTGTGGGGGAATGTCAATTTGTAGGATCTAGGTATACAATCCCCCTGTGGGGTGATGAGGAAAACACCAACTCCTTATCCATGTTGTGTGTATGAGCCATCGAAGTAGAGTTTCCAGTGATCGACTATACTTATGTTGAAAATTCACTCATCCATAAATTCTGAGATAAGTGAGTTGTCGACATAAATTGGAGCCTTTGCTAGTTGGTCTGCAATCACTTGTCCTTTGATGGCCTTGCGCTCTACATATTCAATGTCATGTTCTTTTAATATCATAACCCATTTAGCCATCCTTCCTATGAGCATTTCCTTTGACAAAAGATACTTTAGAAGATTGATCTTAGCAATGAGTTTGATTTTGTGTGCCAACATGTAATGTCAAAATTTTTGTGAAGCAAACACTACTGCTAGACAATATTTTTCAATGAATGAGTATTTTAACTCATGGCCGACCATTGTTCTTCTGATATAATAGATGGCCATCTCTGTCCCATCATCGTGCTGAGCTAAAAGAGCACCGAGGGTTGCTACTATTGGTGAGATGTATAGGATTAGTGGCTTTCCTGGAATGGGTGGCATTAATATTGGTGGCATAAGTAGATATTCTTTGACTTTACTAAATGTTTGATCACACTTGTCATCCCACTTGTATGCTACTCCCTTGTGGAGTAGATGTGAGTACGAGATCTATTTATCTGCTAGTTGTGTTATGAATCTTCAGATGGATTGGAACCTTCCCTGTAGGCCTCTGAGCTATTTTACGGTCCTGGGTGCTTCCATGTTGAGGATCACCTTGACTTTGGTAGGATCCACTTCTATTCCTCTCATTGATACTATGTATTCCAGGATTTTGCCTGATTGCACCCCAAAGACGCATTTCTTGGGGTTAAGTCTAACCTTGTATTTCTCTAATCTGTCAAAGATGGCACTTAGAGCGGCTATGTGATCTTGTCTTTTCTTTGACTTGGCCAATATATCATCCACGTAATCTTCCATAATTTTGTGAATCATGTCATGAAAAAATAGTGTCATGGCCCTTTGATATGTCGCTCCCACATTCTTTAGCCCAAATGGCATCACGTTCTAGCAGTAAGCGCCCCATGGACATGTAAACATTGTCTTATGCTAGTCTTCTTTTGCTATCATAATCTGGTTGTACCCTGAGAAGCCATCCATCAGAGATAGCATCTTGTGTCCGATCGTCATATCCACTATCATATCAATGTTGGGTAGTGGAAAGTCATCCTTAGGACATGCTTTGTTTAGGTCTCTGAAATCAATGCAAATACGGATGCCCCAATTTGGCTTTGAAACTGGCACAAGATTGGACACCCATTCTGGATAATCAATTGGGCATATAGAACCGGTATCCAGGAGTTTCTGTAATTCTACCTTGACTAGCAAGGCTATCTGGGGTTGCATCTTCCTTAACATTTGTCTTACTGGCTTTGCTCCTGGGTAAACAACTAAGTGATGAACCATGACTTTTGGATCAAGACCCGGCATGTCGGCATAGGTCCATAAGAAGTTCACCTTCCTTTCTTTTATAAATGCAACCAACAGTTCTTGTTCTTCTGTTAGAAGTGATTCGACATAGAAGCTAATTTGTGGTGTTGCATCAGTCCCTAGATTGACAAGATTGCACTGTTCTGCCAAGACTGTCAATTTCTCCTAATGAAGTGAAATAAGAGGGAGATTGAATCCTTCATCCTTCGGTACCTCAGAGAGGATTTCACCATTGGATTTGTCCTTTATTTTTACTATTCTTTGGTTAGAGAGTGCCACAGTGTGGTTTTCACTTAATGACCTTGAGCTTATTCTCATTTTTTTTCTTTTGTGACTGAAGGACTCAATCGTCTCCCCATAATAGGCCTGGGTGTCTAGTGTGATGTCGAACCTAGCCTTGTGATCTCCGAATGGAACTATATCCCTTAGTCCCATTTATTCTAAGAAAGCCTCATCATTTTTGAATGTGTCTAGAACCGATGGTCCTTGTTGGTCAAAATCGATGATTTGAGGGTAAACTAGGTTTATCTTGTGGGGTTGGTGGTCTGAGTCAACGGGTGAGGCACTAATCATCAGTAAGGAGGAATCCTCAAAAAGCATGGGAAGTCCTATTATGGTATCCTCATCATCACTACTACTATAGACCTCGATAACGTCGAAGGTGAAATTATCTAGGGGCATACCTGTTGATACGGGTATTTGAAGGGCAACTGCCAATGACTGATGAGGAGACCTAACTGCTCTACTAGGGGTACCTCTTCCGTGTATGGTTATACTCAAAGGGGTACATCCAAGGCCAAGATTTCTCATTCGTCTTTCTACAATGATGGGCTCCAGTCGGCCATTGATATTCCTTCCAAGGCTTCCATTTATATTGTAGCCCATACCAAGCATCATTTGTAGCCCCTTGCTTCATTCCTCCATGGGAAGATTAGGTGTGGGCCTTTCATCTTGGTATAGTGAGCTTGAATTGTCTCTTTCATCCATGACTTCCCAAATTAGATCCCCCAAAATTAGAATCTAGAAGGGTCTGCCCTAAAAGTGTGAGGGGGTGTTTCAACTAGTTGGGGTTGCCCACGTGACCTAGGAAATTAAGGTAACTCTCCTATGACAAAAGAATTCTTCCTCATTTTGTATTCCCCACACCCATTGTCTTGGATCATGAGCTTGATGTCGGATATGTCGGGGATGGAGGGTGTCTCTGTCGCAGAAGTGGAGGTGAGGTTGGATGGGTCTATGTGTCAAGTGGAGAGTCCTTCATCATTTTATGGGACTTGAGGAATTTTGTAAAACTTGGCTTCCAAGTTTTTGCAATAGGCAAATGGCTCCGGATCACCATGTATTGTGACCTCCTCATCCTCGTATGAAAATTTTACACATTGATGAAATATTGAGGTGACTGCCTTCATTCCATGAATTCATGGGTGTCCTAAGAGGATGTTGTAGGGAAAATCAAGGTCGAGGACTTGGCATATGGTTTCCATGGTGGTTGGCCCTACTTGGATTGGGATCTTAATAGTGCCTTGAGACATTCTTTCCTGATCATCATATGCTCTGATGGTAATGCCTTTGTTTTTGTTGATGGAGTGCTCTGAGATTCCCAAGTTCTTTATGAGTTTAAGCAAACAAATGTTGAGACCCACACCTCCATCTACCAAGACCCTTTTGACCTTTTTATTTTGAACCAACACTTGAAGGTGAAGCGCACGATTGTGAGATGGTTGGGTGGGAAAGTCTTGATCGGAGAAGGTGAGGAAATTTGGAGTGACGATCTTACCAACCATAGCTTGAAATTGTTCTATATCAAGATTAGTGGAGATAGTGGACATAGCTAATGCTTCATCAAGGATTTTCCTATGGGTGGCGGAAATTTTCAATAACTCCATGATGGAGATTTGAGCAAGGGTTATTTTTAGCTGGTCAATGACGTTATAATCATAGGGAATGACTTTTGGGTTTGAAATGGGGGTCTTAGATGACTGTGATGCCCCTGCAATAGTAACCTTGCCACCACATGTGGTGACTCCACAATTAGCTTTGGCTCCTTTGATGCTAATGACAGTGACCATTTCATCTATGCATGCGATGACACCTTCGTATACAAGGTTTGTATTGGCATAGTTTTGTTTCCCTTTATTGTTCCCTTGGTTGTTTCCTTGATTATTTCCCTGATTGTTTCGCTAATTGTGATTAGGCATTGGATTCGTGTATATTTTGAGATCTTGATTTCCAACAGGTTGCTCGACATTTATGATTTTGTCCTCAATGAGATCCTGGATGATGTTTTTCAACCTCATGCAATTTGCGGTTGTATGCCCTTTGATTTTATGAAAATCACAAAGGAGATTTTTTTTGTACCATGGTGGTTTTGTCATAGGTTTTGCATATTGCTCTGAATTGGAAATCTTGATAAGGTTCTCCTTAACCAGTTTCTTCATTATAGATTCGATTGGCTCCCCAAGGGCCGTGAACTTCCGCTTGGGAGGATACTTGTTTTAGGGAGGTGGTCCTCCTTGATTGTTTAGGTTATTGATTTGATTGTTCGGAAGTGGTTGTTATTTTGCTACCATATTGGTTTGCACATTATTGTGATTCTGATTATGTGGTTGGTGATGGCTCTGGATGTTCTACTTAGGGGCACTGATGACCACCTTAGCATCGACCACTCTGTCGTTTGTGATATTTTTGTTACTCGACCATGTGTGAGGTTTATCGTTATAATTGGTGGACGAGTGGTTATCCTGTTGTGCAGGAAATGTCGATGCGCCCCCTCGTGCAGTAAGGGCTCTTTCGATATTGAGCACTTTTGGGATCAGTTGATCATACGTTGTGATGCATTGCATTTTTAGGTAGAACACCGAATTTTCATTCTAGATTGGCTATGATTGTGCACACTTGTTGCTCTTCTGGCATGGTCCATTTGCTCTGATTGGCCTTGGATCACCATATTTGCAAGAAGGATGTGAATAGCTCTCCTTTTCTTTGTTTGAGTGTCGATAGTTCTTCCAAACTAACATTTGCACCCATGTTAAATGCATAGTTTTTTAGGAAAGCTTCCACGATTTGTTGGAATTTTTTGATGCCTGTGGGTAGGCGAGAGAACCATTCCATGGTAGGACCAATCAGACTCTGAGGGAAAAGTCGCATTAGATATGTGTCATCATATGCAACTTCCATGCAATGCACCTAAAACTCCCTGACGTGATTTCCAGGGTTTTCGGTCCCATTATATTTATCAAATTTTGGGATCTCAAATCCCTTTGGGAATGGTACCATTGTAAGATTTATGTCAAATGGATAGAGGAGAAAGTTGCTCGGCGTTCTAGTTGTTTTTCCTGATTGGAGGTCCAACACTTGCTACGAGAGCAGTTTGATTTGTGCTGCAACATCATTTTGCGGATCAGGAGGTGGGATGAAAGTGTGTTGAGGTGTTTATGGAGTTTGATTGATGAGAAGGGTATTGGTGGGAGTTTGTTGAAAGCTTTGTTGTGCATTTAAGGCCTGTTGATATGCCTGCATTTGTGCCAACAATGCTTGTTATTGATCTTGTTGTTGTTATTCCAATGAAGCTTGTTGTTTGTCCAGCTGTTGTTGTTCCAACTTGTTGCACCAACAAAGCTTGTTGTTGGTCTAGTTGTTGTTGCACTAACAAAGCTTGTTGTTGTGCCTAAAAATCTTACAGGGCTTGTTGGTATGCTTGTTGATGAATTGTTTGTAATTGCGCATGGTACTACGCTTACGCTTGTTGAGCCTGGTGTTGGCCTTGAGCTTGAGCTTGTGCTTGTTGGGTTGCTTGTGCTGCTTGCATTGCTTGTGCGGCTTGTGCAGCCTATGCAGCTTGTGTGGCTTGTGCATCATGTGCAGCTTGTTGGGCGGCTAGTTGCGCTTGTGCTTGCTGGGCAGCCTGCTGTGTAGCTTGTTGGTTTTGTTGAAGTACCCTTTGGTGGGTGGCTTTTTGAACTGCCTGAATCATGGTGATGAATGAATTTTCCATGTTGACTTTTGGTAGAACCAGCGGTGGATTGGGAACGGTGTTAATCATTGTGATGAGCGAAGGGGTAGTGTTGGTGATTGGGATTTGTGTTGTGGATGGTGTGATCGAGATACTTGATCCCTGGGAAACCATGCTTTGAGAGATTTGGGGAATGGTGGATGTGTTGAATATTGGGGTAGCTTGGATGGTTACCATCTATTGTTGCGATATTGATGGAAAAAGGAGGGGGTTTGACGTGATGTTTTGATCGCTTTGGTTTGAAAAATTGACGACGGGTAGGGGGGGAAGACCCAACCCAAGAGGTGATACAAATGTGAGAGGTAATGGATGGAATGGTGGTGTGTTCCCTTGGAAAAGTGATGATGAGGATAATTTGATTACTCCCTCTGTCCCAAATAACCCACCCTCTCCTTGCAAAATCATGGGTAGAGAAGTTTGTATATTCAGCGGATAGATTGGTGTTGCATGAAATGAGGATGAGTCCACATGATTATGGAGAGTAAGTGGAACATATGGGTGTGCTGAATTTACCAGGATGGAGTTATCTGGTGTGGTGCTGATGTTTACCTCTTTGTTGTTTACAAGGCGATGCTTTTGTAATTCATGAAACATGGCGCTTCCCTTGTTAACAGCTGGCAGGGTTGAAGCGATTGTTGATATGACTTGGGGAATATCTTGAGTGATGTTCGGGAGTGATATTGGGGGTATGCTCGCAAGAGGCCTTTCTATATTGGTACCTACTTCAAAGTTAGAAGGGAGTTTGGCCCCTTCTTTCATTAATGCTTGTGTATATAAAGAGGGGTTAAGTTTCAACATGGCAGTGACGATTCTATGATTCTCAAGATTCTGAACCATTTTAGTTATTTCCTGTTGCATCATTCGCAAGTCATCGTCGATGATGAGCTCTATATTTCCTTCCTTGTGAGGGTTTTTTGATGGTAGAGAGGATTTGTTTAGAGGATTGCTCGATCCTGCAAGGTTTACTTCAGAGGTTGCTTGGCTTAGGTCACTTGAATTTGATGTTTCCTTAGTGATTTCCATGTTCCTCTTATGTTGCGATCTTTTTGAAACCATAAAATAGAGATCGTTTGATCTTAATCTTAGGCACAAAAAAGGAGAAGAACTAGGAAAGTCTAAGGATCAAAAAAGTGATGATGGAGATGAAAGATGGATGAGTGAAACTCTTGAAGAACTTTGGGGGGGGAAGATGCTAAACTTTTTAAGGCTTGAATTGATTTGATTTTGATAGTTTGACTAGGTGTGTTAAGCCAAACAAGACGATGATAATCTTGTAGACTCTAGGAAGTTGTGTTATCCTAGAGCAAACTTGTACAGAAGAATGAATTGACTAGGTGTGTTAAGCCAAATCAAAGTGATAATGAACTTGTAGACCTTAGGAAGTTGCGTTATCCTAGAGGTAAATTTGTCCAAGAGGATTGATAATTTGACTAAGTGTATTAAGTCAAATAAGGTGATGTTGATTTTGCCTAATAGTTTAGCATGAATGATGTTTCAAAGTTCCCAAGAGTTTGTTGGTGAGGTGATGTTTGATTTTGATGGTGGAGGAATGGATGAGAGTGATGATTTTGATCCTAGACTTGACCTAGACAAGACTCTTTCTTACAAGACCTCGGTATTGAAGAACACGTCATACTTCCTATGTGAGAAAAGCAAACCTTTGAAAAAGAGTTGGATTCTGTTGATAATAGAACTCATACAAACTTGGGTTGTTCTTTGAAGCCTTCTTGTAGAAATTATACACCAAAATTTCTCTAACTTCAAAAAGCCTTTCAAGACGCTCCTCACGAGATTTTAGGCTAATCTTTTTGAATCTTGGTTTTTGGATTTTGATTTTATGGGAAATCATTTGAGAAAAAACATGTGTGAGGTCCAATTGTTCTTATGTTTGTTCAATGAGCTCCTTTTACCAAAATCACTTTCTAGATTATGATTTCAAACCAAATGTCTATGTCTTAATTCCTTTTCATTTCACAAGGTCCACTATGTGAAAATCGAGGTTTCAAAAGCACAGTTTCCTAGGTTGACTTTAGTGAAAATAAATGACGATTAAACCCAAGTACTTAGAAACCTCTAAGGACAAAATCCCTAGGGTAAGCAAGAGCACATGGATTTGTCAAGGGTATTTGTTTCCTCCAAAGGGTTTGAAATTAGAAGCTTTTGTGAATGTTTGTTCCTCAATGTTTTTAGATCCAAGCAAAGTGTTTTGATTTCAAGAACATGTACAATCCTTAGGTTGAAAAGACAATATTTGTTGGGTTTTCACTTGGATGAATCCAACTGCGTATATTCAGTGCGGATGATTAGATTCTTGACCACACAGGCTCCCCCTTATAGTGCACTCGCTTCTTGGGTCAGCCAAGCATCAATACCCATGAATCTCCCATGTCATACTTTTCATCTCTACAACATAACCACATGTATACGTGGGGCAGCTTCAAAGGACATGACCTTTTGCACCAACAAATAGATAGGATTTTAGCCTTTGTTAAACAAGGCATTTTAATGTAGGAATTATGTTCGTGGGGGACTATCCAGTATGGTGAGAGACCATTGCTGCCCTTCTCGTCAAAATAATACTCGTGATATTGGCCTTTGTTCCAATATCCTCACTTATATCTCGGGTGGAAGTCGCTTGGCTTTAGCGTGTTCCTGATTGGGTTGTTCCCTTGGGTGATTACTTTTTCCCACAAGGCAGGCCCACTAAGATAGACAAAAGCTAGCAAGCATATCCCGTAGTTCAATCGACCTTCATTGAAAAACAAAGGGAGAACATTCACAATATACCACGCTCACACTTGCATGATTGGTTCAATTTTAATCCCAAAATGAAGTGTGGAGGCAATTACTTTACCCAACTTAAGATCACCAAGAGAGCTTTTGATTCTCAAGATCGTCGTGAGGCAAGAGAGAAGTGCATACGTCCTTTTGATGATATTATTTTGAATAAATAATTACAAAACAAAACAACACTTGTTCATTTTAAGTCTACAAAGCAAAAGTGAATTCTTTTTACAACACCAAATCAAATGTGGAATTTGTCTTGTTCAATTGTTAAACCTCAACCAAATCTAGTAAATTGTCTCTAAGGTTCTTTTTTAAGCCTTTTGTTTGCAAAATTTGAAAGGAAATTTATGTTCTTTTTAAAGCCCAAAAGAAAATTTATTGTTCCTTAAAGCATGAAAGATAACAAATTTCTTAAAAGGATATTGAAAATCCTCTAAAAGTGTTAAACAACACCATAGTGTTCAAAAACACTTTGTATAGGATGAGAAGGATTTTTTATAATGGATCCTTCCATTTTGCTTCCTGCCTTGCCTTAACCTACAAAATGATTAAAACCAGAAGATGCAGAGACAACAAATAAGTTAGAAGTTCAAAAAGCTAGAAGTAAAAAAGTACATGTTGAAAAAAAATTAAATTTAAATTTTTCACTGTCACCCAGTGGTGCAGTCAGCAAATACAGCGCAGTTTGGAAATCTCGCGGCGGAATATAACGCCACACCTAGACTGAGTGCGGCATTTTGTAGAAGACAGAGAGCGCAAATGCGGCGTAGTTTGAGCATGCGACGCAGTTTGGGTTTAAGAGATCCGCGACGAAGTTTGAAAATTTGAAATTCTTAGGCGAGAAAGCAGGTGCGGTGGAGTTTGAGGTTAGAGCAGTGCAATATAGTGCCGCCTCTTTGAAAGCGGTGCAATATGGCCCCACATGATTGTAAGTGGTGCAATTTCCTGTAAACACAAAAAAAATGTCAAAAAACAATGGAATTTTGGAAAATGGTGATGAATTTCTCCAAATCTGCCCTCCTTCTAGCGCCAAAATGTGAACCCCAATCCTATACCTGCACAAATACAAGAAGAAAACACACAGTTAGGTTTATATGCAAGATAAAACAAGGATTCCCATGAAATCCATTTACAATACTCAAAATAGGAAAAACAAGAACAAAACATGAAAAGCTAAATCAATCCTAATTAAGCATGCAAACTCTTGATCCCATGGGGAAATTGGTGTCAATTGGTGTGTCGAAATTGGCCCTTTCGCAACTCCTGTTGCAATGTTGATGATTTGATGAGTGATCCACCTTGATAAAGATTCAATCAAGCTCCATGATGAAAAATCTACATAACCTAGCTAAGAATTTGATGATGAAGTTGAGTATAGTAAGTTTACTCAAATTATGGATGATAGAATGAGAGGAAGTCTCTCATTTATAGATCTACAAATTGGAAGAGAGAGAGAAATTGAGCAATATGGGATCATTCAACATCCAATGGCCAAGTGCCACTTGTCAAGATGTGAATGGTTGATGGTTGTGCATATTTTGGTCAATGTGCATGATAAATGCTATGAGATTCAAATTTGAAATTTGAATGTGACATGTTGGAGGGAGAAGGAAATTTAGTTAATGTCACTTGGCTCAAGGCCAAGGACATGTAAGAGGCCTTAAATTCCTTGTTGGAAGTACCCATCCCCTTTTGGAGGGATTTTTGAATTGGAAGAATATTCCACAAAAGATACCCTTTTGAATGGAAATTGATGAATTAATAAATCAAATAAATTGATTTATTGTGCAAGTTGCAAGATCTAGAGGATTGGAGTGATTAGGATTAGCATTAATCAGGATTTTATTAATTAAGAGGGGGATTAGCTGATTTGACCATTTTGACTTAGATTTTAGGATTTCAATAAATCAAAGTTGAGAGGGATAATGATTTTAGATTTAATTAAATAAAGATTTTGATTTATTTAACTAAAGGGGAATGATATTAGATTAAATCAAATAAATATTAATTTATTTAATTTAAATGATGACTTTAGATATTTAATTAAATAAAGTGAATTATTTAATTAAAAGAGGGATGATCAAATTAATTAAACAAAATGATTTATTTAATTAATAGAGGAGAATGACTTAATCAGATAAATAATGATTTATTTAATTAAGGTATGAAAGGTGATGACAAGATGAGAAGGTGATTCAGTACAAAACGATGTTAGTAATCAGGATTAAGTGTGTCGGTATATTTTCCATGTCTACACTAGTAACCATGTCTCGACATACACAACCTTATGTAGTGACTTCATTTTTTAGGATAAACTCTTGGCTAAAATTTTACTTAAATCCTTGAAAGAAACTGCCTTGGAGTGGTTTTGTTCTTTACCGAATAACTCAATTAGTTCATTCAATGAACTTGTTGATGCCTTTCTTAACCATGTCCAAGTGCACATGGGTCCCAAGATGACCATAGCTAATTTAATGCACTGTAAACAAAAAAAAGATGAAAAGGTCACTGATTTCATAGCACGATACCAATTACCTTGCTTACAAATAAACATTAAGATTCCCAATGTCGATCTTCAAAGAATTTTTATAACCAATTTGCATACCAATATTCAATCTAAAGAGATGTTGAAGTTTCCCTCCTTTCCACACTTGTGCATGACCCTTAATGATTATCAGAATTTAGTTAGCTATCATGAAGCAAAAACTCCTAACAATTCTAAGAAATCTGAAGTTGTACCCCAAAACAATTTTCAACCTTTTAAGAAACAAAATAAAGGAGTAGACAATTTACCCCTTTACCTGATACCCTTCTCTCCATCATGTTGCAACTTTTGAGTAAGAACTTAGTTACGTTACCTCCTATTAGAGCCATCGATACAACTAAGCCCTTACCTCCAAACTTTAACTTGAATGCCTTTTGTCATTATCATCGTCAAAATGGACATGATACAAAATAATGTAAGTGTCTTAAACATATTGTGCAAGACCTCATTGATTCTAATCACATCCAGATTGGTGGTGTTAATGATCAAGGAAATAAGTTTGTTGCCCCACCCAACCAAAATTTTCAAATCTTTACCAATCCCATGCCAAATCATAATATATCTTTTGTGAAAGCTATCGATGCCAAAAATGATGTGATGAATGTTGACAAACTTGAAGATGAGAATAATGAAAATATGAGTGAAAATGAAGGATACTTACAATGTATGGTCGGCTTCATTGATGTACAACCTTGTAAGGGCCAAACCAAAAAGCCCCTTGACATTGCTTTCTCACAAAATGACATAATTAGATGTGCACCCAATGGTCCTCTTTAACATAGCTGGAAGAATCAATGAAAATCATACTAATGGGATATTAATTGATCCTATGTGTGTAGAGAATGTGATCATCGAGGAGTTCTTATTTGTGCATGAACTATATCAAGATTCTTATGAACAACCAAAATCATGGATCAAAATGCATAATGTTTTTTCTTGCCCTACAATAGGTTCAATAAATCTTCCTTTGCAAGTTGGACCGAAAAAATTGAATGTCTTATTCTCCATCATCTCATCATCAGACCAATTTTGTGTGAAGCTTGGTTACCCATGGCTATGCTCCATGGATGCCATCTTGTTGACAATGAATAAATGCTTAAAGTTTCCATTTTGCAATGAGATTTTTACTGTGCACCATAGTAGCTTTATCCTGTGTCTTCCATGGGAAATTTCTCATTGGATTTATTTTGGCCCAAACCTATGGAACCTATTAGGCCTCATGAGGAATTCTTTTTCAAATCCTATCAAAATTTTAAGGAAAAACACATAGCAAAATTATCACTTAGCAATATGCCTCAACCCACGATTGAGCCTCCTATTGTTGATGAGACCATGATTAAACCAAAATCCCTTCCAAGTAACCAGGACCAATCGATGACAAATCCTTCACCTATTTCCTACAAATGACCAAGAGATAAACAAATAATTCCTATTGTCCCTCCTAAGATCAAACAAGTTTACAAAGCTAATGAGAAAGTGGTTGAAAAACCTCCCATGGCTCCTTTCGTTCCTCCCTTGTAGGAAGAAAAGAAACCTATGGTTGATAAACCCACTCTTACACAATCACAACTTGAAAATCATGCAAAAATAAATAGAAATGTTAAAGAGCGTAGGCGTTGATGTCATTATATTACTCGTAAGTTAAAATAAGAAAAATAAGCAAAAAATCAAGATCAAACGCAAATTGAAGCAAAGCATGATGATCCTCCACCTTCGCAACAACAAAAATAACAAGAAAATTCTATGGACATTGTCATTATGCCTCTTGTTATGATTATCTTGGATGATGATGATGAGATTGCTAAAATTGATGAGGAAGTGCATAATGAGCTAAATTCAATGTTTTCCTCTTCCATGAGCTTAGATGATAACAACTGTGATGGTCCTCTTATAAAGAGTGACTTGCCACACGTTGAACCTAGTGATGCTCCTAGTACAATACTTGTTGTTGTCCCTTTGGCTAGTTATCTTCCTTTCGCATATGATGAACAAGATTGGGATACAAATGACCTGCTATAGGTTGACTCACATGTGCCCTACTAGTCTTTGTATTCATGTTCTTTGTGATTTCATGTGCATAATGTGATCCCCCGTATAGTAATTCTTGGCATGTCTTTATATGTTTGTGAGCCTACTTTGGATGAACCTTGTCACTTCGTCGTTGCAAGAATACAAAGGAAGTGAATTTTTTGTGACATTCTTCTATTTGTCATAATCTTTTGCCTTGTTTTTTCCTTTTGGGAATGACGCAAGGTGTCGAGACATTCAGGTCTCTTCCATGTTGACCCAAAAGTGTCTCTTTATTTTTCCCTCTCTATGTGTCATTCTTCCTTTGTGCTTGTTGTTCCATGAGTCATTTGGGGAATGATGATGGTTTCGAGCTTGATTATATCACTGCAACAAAGACAAATGTTGAACCCAAATCCATGGATCCCTTATACATTATCTTAGGATTGGAGGAAACCCTCTCCTTTATATGATGTAGCTCTATTTTGAAAACATATGTTTACATATTGGTGCAGGAGCACCTAGTTGCTTTCAAGCCTCCATGAGGCCATTTGTAAATAGTTGCTCTATTTTGTGTATTGGGTCTTATAATAAGGTTTATAAAACCATTTTATAGGTGTTTGAGTCTTAGGAAATTATATTTGAATTCATTTGTCAAATAATGTTTAAAGTTGTTCCATATTGTAAAAATTGTAAAAGTTGCTCAAGAAAGTTGTCAAGCAACTTGTCAAAAGTGTCATTAAGGTGTTTTTTCAACAAACTAACTAAAAGGTGGTTGAAAATATTTGGTTTTGGTTGTAAATGTATAATTACACCCTCCAAAACTCGAATTGGGGAGGTTGGATACATTATTTGTGAAGTTTGATGAATGGCAACCTCAAGTTTGGTGTGCATTTTCTGATTTTTACATTATTTCCAGGTTGAAGTTGTGATTTGTATGGCCTGGTATGTACTCAAATAATGAATTATCATATATTTATGGAAATATCTCTGTTTCTAGTTTCCAATCATTTTTGTCTCATTGAATTTTATTGAGTTTTGTGGAAGATATGATTATTTTGGTGAGACTGCCTATTTTAACAATATTGTGCAGAATTTACAGTCTGAAAGAATGTGATGGTACGGATTTTAAAGTATATATTTTGGGTCTAAAACCAAGTTTATGTTGTTCCTATATGAATATAGTTTCATTTTCTTCAAGTCTCATCAAATTTAATTAATATTTGAATAAGTTATGATCATTTTAGTGAGGGCAGGTTTGAACCCTGTCTAGGGTTTGCAGTTTTGGGAAAAATGCAATAACTTTAGTTTCTACCATTGGATCTTCATAAAAATTGGAAGGAAGGTCTTTAATTATTTGGTTTAAAATCTCACCGAAGGGATTGTCTTAATTATTTGTTTTGTAGAAGTTATTAATGACTTTTCATTGCATTAAATTGTGGGCTACCATGGCTATGTTTCTAATGTGATCTAGAATGCACTTAATAATTATTTGAGATGAATAATTTCATGAAATTTTTCAAGTGAATGGAATGTTGAGTTGTGAATCCTCTTTGATATACATCACATATGGATTTCCAAATAAATTTCTCATGTATTGGAATTTGTTGTGTATGTTCTAATTTAAAGTAATTGTTTGCAGTAGGGTGTTTACCGATTTCTTTAAAGTGGGGGCATATGCGTCCCCACTCATTTTTTGCTTCAAATTTTGGTCTTATTACTTCACATGATATTTCTTCTTGGTGGTTTCATTTGGTTTTATGTCCTTCAATATTGTGACCTTTCCAAGCATATGACATTCCTCTCAGTGGTGATGCTACGAATTGCATTCCCTAAGTTGTGAATATTTTATCTTTAACTAGTCCTCTCTTGGAGACATTAAGCATGATGTTCCCTAAGAGGATACCTTTCATGAACTAAGAAAAACCCCTTTGAATAACCTATTGCATATATTAAGGCCACTAAGCATAACACAACTTGCTTGTCAATGGAGCCTTTTGCTAGCCATGTTACCATTTTTGTGTGGCACCTTATCAAATTTATCAAGAGGTATAACTTTGGTATGGTTAGTAAAATGGGAGCCTAGATAGAGGCACAACTTCCCATTAGCCACTTTTTGGGGGCTCACCTAGTGGACATTAGATATTTCACTAGCCCGTGTGAGCGCATTTGGTTTGCATAGTGGACAACGGGTTTCCACTTGTAAATAGTTTTTTGGACAAACAACTAAGGTTTGATCCATATCAATTGGACAAATAGTTGAGGCTTGACCCACCCCTCTTTATTGTCATTAATTTTGGCATTATATGCATGTGTATCTTGTCTTTTTGTCGCATATTTAACATAGGCATGTGTCTCTTTATGCCTTTGTTGGTTTGTCGTGAGATCTTAGATCTTGGGGGCTTGATCATCCTCCTTGACCTTTGTTGTCCTACCTTCCCAATGATTGTACAATTAGACCTCTCTTGATGCTTGTTTGACTACTTTAGTGTGATTTTGAGCTAGGGTTCATCCTCTCACTGAAGTGGGGGCTAAATGTAGTGTCAAAAAATGTACTCCTTTAAATTTTCACACTATTTTTGGGTCCCTTAATTAAATGGACTTAACTAAGCCTCTAATTGCCTAATTTTTTAATTTACAAGCCTAATTAATTGCAATTTCCGAAAGTGGAATTATGATTTAATTAATGCATTTATCATTATTAACACTAAGAAATGAATAGGTCTTGATTACTTAGGTTAGGACCCATTCACCCTTGGGCGAATGGGTCCCCCTTAAGATCATAATTTCAAATTTTAAACATATTTTTGGCAACATCTTAAGGTCCGAAATTCAAGATTTAAGTGTTGGATTGTAATATTTAATTTTTGGGAAATTAGAAAAGTGTTTATAAAAGTAAGGTCTTTTATCAATTCAAATCCTAGATTTTCAAGAGGACTTTCATGCAATCTTCACAATAGCTAAATATTATTGTCAAAGGTGTTCAAGAGCAGATTTCTCAAGCATTTGTTGCAGGATTCAAGATCTCAAGAATCATGATAAAGTTATCAAGCATCATACATTTTTTTGGAGCTAACATTATGATGTAGGTTTCAAGCATTCAAGTCAAAATTTAAGCATCAAGATCACATCATCTATCAAGCCATTCATGAAATATCTGACCTTGGAGAGCTCTATTAATTTGTAGTCCTTCAAGAGTTTCAAATCAAGTGTTTGGTGAGTTGCAACATAGAACTTGTTCATTCATCATTCCTTTCATGTTTCATTGTTTCAATTCAAGGTTTCATTACCAAAATAGAGTTTGACCAAGGTAAACCCCCATTCACCAAAAACAAACAATTTTTCCCTCATGTGTGTTGCAGATATTAGGTTGAAGAAGGATTGAATCTATCTCTTGGAGTACAAAATTGGAAAAGTTGTCAAAGTTGCAAAATTTATCATCAAACCACGGAAACTCACCTACAGGATTTATTTCTAACTTTCTATATGTGAAATCCAAAGAATTTAAGAGTGAAGACATAGGACCAGAGGACCCAGAAAGAAATTTCAGAGAGCCCTGCAAAGGCCCATTCACCCTAGTGCGAATCTATCCTAGAGGACACTTTGCAACAACATTTTGGTGAAAGGTGCAAAAATACTAAATGCTCTTAGATCTTTCTGAAAGTTACAAGCTCTAATAGATTAAGGTTTAATCTTCTAATTTCATGTTTCACATTGCATTTTTGAGTTGATTTAGTATTTTTAGTCTTTCTCCCAAAAGTGTTGTTTCAGCAGAACTGCCCCATCCTAGATCATAAGGGAAACAACAAGATTTACTCAAAGGTTGACTCACCTAAGGGTTGAAAGTAAACCTTGGCTCAAAGAATCTGTTTTTCCTAATGAAATAGAGGAAAATAGTTACATGATACCCCATTTGGTATTTTCTATTTATAGTGAAATTGGTGAACCCCTCATTTAAATAAAGCACCCATTTTTCTATGTTTCACTAGATAACCATTACTAATCCTTGCCTAAAATACAATCCATTATTTATACCCAATTTAACGAGTGAGTTCAATATTTGAATATGAATATGTGTTTATTACACAACAATAAAATCTATTGGTATTCATACATACAATTGTGTGAGTGTGTGAATATATATACATATACACATGAGAACAAATTATTATATTCTTAGTGGTTATTGAATAAATGTTGTGTGCAGGTATTTTCTACTTCTAAAAATGGAAATGCAACAAGGAAAAGACACATACAAACACTCAATGATTAGCCATAAGTTGAATCTAAACAAACAAAAACAAAAACATGAAATGTTATACCTTTTGCTTGCTTAGATTGACGAGTTGGTTGGCCATTGATGATGCTTGGATGTATGCTCCTTGATGAAAAAATGCATGCAATAATGGAGGTGGGTGTAGTGATTAAATATGGTAGATGAAATACACTAATGGCTAGTATAGTTGCAAAATGACTTGAATGCAATAATGGCTTGAATGCTTGTCTAACCTTTTAACCTCCTTTACTTGAGGCCAAGCATCTCAATTTAAAGAAGAACGAACGGTTGAGATTAAGCCATCATGGACAAGATGGAGAGTTGTGGTGAGTTGAGGACTCACAAGCCCTCACATATCACCATGTGGAGGGTGAGATGGAAAGAGGAAAAGTGACATGGAAAAGGCCATGTGATGTGGAGGTACTTGCAAGTACCTTGGGATTGGAGAGCATCTCCTCAAAAATTAATTCCTTGGCCCCATATGGGGCTGATAGTGATAAGTGAGGACTTTTAGAAAGTCCTCTCTTGTCACCATCAGGATTAAAGAGGTAGTTGGAGAAATAAATATGAATTTTTAATTCACATGTTTGGAAGAATCCAATGGATAAGACAAGGTCCTCCTAAAGGAGGTCTTTGTCCCATGTACATGATGTGACCTATAAGGGTTTATGGGGAAGAGAAATTCATGGGAGGAATAAATGTGAATTTTTAATTCACATGGGGAAGAGAAATGCATAGGAGGAATAAATGTGAATTTTTGATTCACATGGGGAAGAGATCGATACTTGATAAGGTAAGTACCATGAAAGGTTGACTTAGGGGACATACCAGAAAAGGTAAGTGATTAGATTAAAGTTGTGCAAACAGGTTATTAGGCCAAATTAATGAAGATTAGAGGCAAGTGGCCAAATATGGAGGATGTGTTATTAATCCTAATTAAGGATATGCACATCTTAGTCAAGGATTAATTAGATTAATCCAGATTAGTAAAAAAATTATGGAGGATGGAACAAGGAGAGAGAAATAATGAATTTAAAATTGAAGAAGATAATTGACTAAATTAAATAAATTGATACATTTATTTAATTTAGAGAGGAAATGATAAAGGATAAAGTATTTAATTAAATAATTTTAGAAACCTTAGAGAACGGGATAATATTAATTAAATATGTCATTTAATTAATATAGATGAACTAGATGAATAAATGATAGGATTTTGACCATATGGGAGTGGTCAAATTTGGATGTCTACAATTTGCCCCTCTTTGAAATATTGTTAGAATAACGGTGTTTCAAAGAAAAATAAAATGCAAATGACTTTATAGAGGAAGCGACTATAAAAAGATGCCCCAGCACGGGAGAGATTGCGTGAGCTGCCCAAATGGAGGGGAGTGAAGGGATATGCCCCAATCTCACGGGAAAATGACCAAGAAGGAGGTATGTGTGAACATGGTAGGGTATGCCCCCTCGAGAGGGCGGTTGGGGAAGAAAAAGGGGCCCCATATGACTTATCAATATGAAGAAATGGAAGGTACCGTTGGATAGAGCTCGAAAAACCATGAAAATTGGATTTTGAACGGAGTCAAACGGACACACGAGGTGCAAATGGCGGCCCCAAGAAGTTAGAGATTAATTAGATTAGAAGAAGGTTAAATAAAGGGAAAAAATACCCTTTATTTAAAAAAGAGGAAAAGGGGGCGAAAGTTATAAATAGTAATTTTAGAACTACTATTCCTCATTTGCACAACTGACAGTTGAGTGAGAGAGAGGAGAGAAGAGGAAAGAGACAAGGAGAGAAGATGTCGGAGGACTACGGTGATGACATCATCCACTGAGGAGACGAGGTGCAAAGATTCTACGCTGAGTGCGCGGTCCCACGCCAGGTTATGCCCAAACCCTCGTTGTGATTTTTAGCATTTTATGATTTATTTTTGAGTTATAATGCTTTTTGAAAACATGGTTTTGGGAATAGGGATAGATTAGAAAAATAGGTAGAGGGTGAAAATCAATTTTGCCCACTGGGTAGGGAGAAACGCAAATTAGAGGCATGGGGGGAAAAAGGGGTTTAAAAAAAAAAACCAGGTAGAAGGATAGAAAAATGGGGTATGACCCCTTAACAGGGGCATTTGTGCCCCAAGAGGGGCGACTGTGCCCACAGAATGGGCAGCCCCGCCCTAGGAGGGGCAATCACGCCCAAAGGATGGGCGGCCCTGCCCTTGCGGGGGTGGCCCTGCCCACCAAGGGGCGGTCTCACCCGAAAAAGGGAGGATGTCGAGGAAAAAGAAGGGGGAGGGGGGGCAAAAGGATAGTGCTGGAAATAAGGGAGACGAAAGCGGACAACTTAGGAAGAACAAATTAGTGAGAAGAAAACCCAGGGCCGAGAAATAAATGAAGGAAGGGATTTGATGACTGACATGTTGTGTGATGTGATTGCAGCGGTTCGACTGCTTGTGGACTCGGGAGCGGAGATTAGAGGTGTTGGTTGCGACACAACGAGCAATGACTGGAGCAGACCATCAGGCCCTAGCCCTGACAGGGTTGTTGCATATGCTAGGATATCAGTCTATCAAAGTGCATCAAGCGATGTTGACAGCCCTAATCAAGCGCTGAGATTCAACGACTTTGACTTTCTATCGTGACAGTGACAATTGAGGACGTGTGCCAGATATTGAGGCTTCCCATAGTAGGTTGCATGGTGAGTGATATGATGTCGGAGGGGGAAGCATTGGATTAGACCGTATGGGTCATGTTCAGGTGAGAGGACCTGCCTATGCAAAAGAAGGGATTGGACGTGCACAAATCTTTGGGATTGAGAGTACCACCATTACCATTATACTTGTGCGACTTGATCAGCGGGATATTGATACCAAATAGGAGTAGACAGTTCTATAGCCTTAGCTACATGGAGGTGATTCGACACAATGTTGAGGGGAGGGATGGGGATTTTGCATGGGGTCCATGTGTCCTTGTGCAGTTATACAAGGATATGCATGTGGTATGCTACCGAGAGGCACTCAACGTGGCCCATGTGGCATTGCTTCGAGTATGGGTGTGGGAGCACATCAGTGTGTCTAGGCCAGATGTAGTGAGAGTGGGACTAGAGGATGCGACACTGCCAATGGCGTATTGGTATGGTGTCGAGTATGACTAGGTGTGGTGGTATCAGGGCTATGGAGATTTAGATAGATGGAGGAGGTTATTTGATGATCTGGAGGAGGAGGAGATAGTGTCGAGGTCGTATATGACACGACGCTTTTCCAGGTGGAAGGAGGATGAGGTGAGACATAGGAGATACTTCATGACCCAAAGTTATATAGTAAGGAAGGATCCGCGGATAGTGGAGTTACATAGGCCAGATCGAGTGATGAGGTAGTTTGGGGTGACATAGGATATTCCAAGCACAACACAGAGGTTCAGACGGATTTCATGGGAGCGACCGTGGGGGGAGTCAATTTCAACAGAGTTTGCGAGGGAGCACTGAGAGACATTGGAGTAGGATCTAGTGACCTATCCAAGGAGGACTAGAGGGATAGCAAAGGTAGGAGTGACCATTAGATATGTCACATTGTTTGCACGAAATCGACCCTTACGAATTACATCGAAGGAGCTGATCAAAAGGGTGCTAGGATTTGGACCAGAGGATGAGGTTAGATTGGTCAGACATGAGAGAGGGAGAGGGAGAGGGAGGAGACAATCGAGGAGAGAGCTAGGGGCAGGCAGGGTAGGAGGTCAGCAAAGGAGAGGGCTAGGGGCAGCCATAGTAGGAGGAGATCAGCAAAGGAGAGAGCCGGAGGCAGCCATAGCAAGAGGAGGTCAGCAGAGGAGAGAGTCAGAGGCAGGAAAAGCAAGAGGAAAGCAGAGGAGAGTGTTGGAGGTAGCTAGAGTAGTAGAGCAGCAAGAGGGAGGGCAGGGGGAGGATGAGGTGGGAGATCAGTGGAGGCTGGGTAGGAGGAGGAGGAGATGGAGGGCGTGGGTCGAGCCCGAGAAGGAGAGACATGAGGCAGAGGCGATGGGGGAGAGAGAGGAGGCTGAGGCGATGGACATGGGAGATGAGGGAAGGGTAGAGGAGATGGATATGGACATACATGATATTTTTCCATTGGCCATGATGTCACCGATAGAAGAGGATTCGTCTGTGCGGATGAGAGGAGCCAAGGCAAGGTTACAGATCTTCGAGCAGAGGTTGAAAAATGCGGAGGCTGCAAGGATTAGATTGGAGGCTAAGGTGATCATGTTGCGAGAAAAGATAGCCAGAGTGCAGGCAGAGGGTGAGGATTTCTCAGGATGTAGCTGGTATAGTACCGTGTCATGAAGCGAAGATGCAGAGGGAGGGAGAGAGGCTGTGAGCTGAGATAGATGAGTTGCGAGTGGAGGTGAGCGAGTTACGAGAAGAGGTGACTCATTTGGAGGGAGAGATATCGAGGGAGCATGAGGCAAGGGAGGCAACGAAATGGGAGCGAGATAGACTAGAGGCGACAATGACAATACTGTAGGTAGGGGGTCAGTGAGAGTCTGGGGGAGCGATAGAGAAGATGTCGATCAAGACTCTGGCGGAGGCAGAGAGGGATATGGAGGATTTACGAAGATGGGTGGAGGGACTATTAAGAGAGAGGACGAAGTTGAGACAAGATCGAGATGAGCTCTGTGACAAAGTTGAGGTGGGAAAGCAGATAGTGGGAGACATGGGATAGATGCAAGAGAGGGAGGAGACCATGAGGGCTTGAGTACAGGGGATGGAGATAGAGAGGGATGCCTTACAGAAATAGGTGTAGGTCCTGCAGGAGGAGAGGGATGTAGCAGTAGCACAAATACAGGTTGTGGAGAGAGATACAGTGCAAGGGCAGGCATAGGCAACACAAGGTGGTGGGACCAGGGCAGAGGTTCAGATACTGCAGGCACAGGTACAGGCTATGCAGGAGGAGAGGGACAAAGCCATAGATCAAGTGTCATAGATGGGAGCAGAGGTTGAGCTGCTATGATTAGCACAGGGTGGATGGGCACAGGAGAGGAGATCCATATGTGGATTTTGGGACAGGTATAGGGCAGAGCGAGACTCGGCTAGAAAGCAGGCGGTCGAGCAGGATGAGTATATGAGAGAGGCTAGCTACTACATGTGTGCCTATTTCTCAGCAGTGCCAGATCCAGATAGCGGATACCCACTTATGTTCGAGTGAGGCCATAGATGCCAGCGCTCTCCCATTCAGTAGGGACACATACTTGTAGGTATAGTAGCTTGAGAGAGACTCCTCCATGAAGAGGGCTAGTGTCAAAGTCACCATAGAGGTCAAATGTGAGCAGCTCAAGGTTTAGAGGATCAGAGGGACAGGATCTCGATATTTGACAGGTGCAGGATGGGATACAGTACAAAGCAGTTGAGCTGAGCTGAGCCATAGCTTTGTACCCATACTTTATTTTGATGACATATGTGATATGTATCTTTATGTATATGATGGATATGATTATGGATGATGTGATGGACATTGTATTTTATTATTTTTGATATGATATGCGAGAGCCCTTATTGACACTGTATGATGTGTATGTGATAGATTATTTTATTTACGCATATGTACATGTTTATGGTTTTATTGTGGATGGTTATTGTGATGCAATGTATGGATACTCCTATAATGATTTATGTTTATGCCTATATGGATTTATGATTATGATATGTAGGATGCCTAACGTTTATGATGCAAGATGTGATGGATGAAGGATGATTATTCCTATGTGGATGATATGATATGAGATGTATGATGTCTAACACCTATGATGCATGATGTGGTGGATGATTTATGAGTTTATATGATATGGATGTAGAAATGAACCTAACAATGTGTGATACAAGTGATAATGCATGAAAGATGTGAATAATCTGCACTAAGATGAACATGCTAATGAATGAATTAATAATGAAATGAATTTTAAGATGTATAGAATAATTAATTAAAATTAATCTAAACAACTTTAAAAAATGATTATGCACATGGGATGAAATGCAACTTAGCGAATCTTAAAATATGGGATGAGAATGCAACTGGATTCTAATAAGTAAATGAAATGCAATGTAATAATGAATATAAAAAAGGGCTTGCACAATGATGGGAGTGAAGGAGGCGATGGGTGTGCAACTGTATCTTCCAAGAACCATGGGAGGCCTAAGAAGAGAGGAAAACAGAGGGAATCAATGTTTGCACAACCACAATCCCAAGTCACGAGAAAAAGAAAGGATGGATGATACATGAATGCAATGGAGGAGAAAATGAAATGCAATCCAAATGTAATTTACCATCTTCTAAAGCATTGATTTTTGCTATAGCATAAGACACCAGGTACCATGGTATGTGTACCAAGGTGGATTAGTGTCTAATGCATAAACAAACACAACAAACAAGAAGTCTATCCCAACACCCCAAAGTTGCAAAGACTTTGGTTGGGCCAGACATTGGGATAACCACAAGCACAGAAGGATGTCCCAACATAACATAAGAACTCAGGGGTCTTGGTGGGTACCATGTGGGACAACCAAGAAAACAACAAACAAAATAAAAATCAAGATATGGCCCTATGTAAACTAGTCAAAACACACCATAATATGATAGATCATGGCAGTCTTTACAAGTGATGATAAGGAGCTCAAATGACAAACAAAAGCCAAAAGAATCAAAAGATTGCAATCAATTTTCAAAATGTCCTTTTTCCATAGGATCGAGAGGATGGATGGGGTTGATGAGGTCTGTTAGGAAGGATACATTCTGTTGAGACCAAAGATGGATACTAAACTAAAAGATCGATAATGATGTAGGATATTCAAAAACCAATTAAATCTCATGACACGAATGGATTCCATTTGTGAAGCACCAGCTAGATAAGGACATACTTAACAACATGACACAAGAAATAGGACACAAGATAGACACACCCTAAAGACCTAGGGGCTCAGGGGTTGATCAAAGATCAGCCTTGCCTACGTGAAAGCGTAGAGCCCTCGTAGTTCAGGAAAAGACCATGGATAAAAGCGAAAAGAGGAATATGAAGACAGATGGGGGAGGACAATGACCAAACATAATGGACCAAAGAAAAATAAAGCAAATACCAGAGCCAAAAAAAATCCCCGAGGGTGGATCAAATGATTGACCTTGCCTACGTGCAAGCGTAGGGGGCAACGTATTTCGAACGGATGAAAGACCAACGATGGATAAGAGCGAAAAGAGGATGAATGATGAATGACTTAAATGCCCTGGGAAAGATCAAATGCTCATCCTTGCCTACGTAAAATCCCAGAGGCAACATAGTTCTCCAAGGAGGGACAAGAAAGACAACAAACTAGACAAGAAACAACCCCACGGGCAGATCAAGTGATCGGCCTTGCCTACGTGAAACCACAAGGGCAATGTAGTTCGCCAAAGACAGGAAGAGATGACAATGGAAAATGATAGACCAAAAAAGAAGCCCTAGGGGTAGATCAAATAATTGGCCTTGCCTACGTGAAAGTGCAAGGGCAACGTAGTTCACCAAGGACAGGATGGGATCTAGATGGAGACCGACCAATGAAAGAACCTAGACGGAAGCGAAACAAAGCGACAAGACGACACAAGCTCATATTAGGATAAAAGCTCAGGATGTCGGATAGAGGATGGAGTTCATCTAATGCTCAACCAAATATACCAAGCGACCAAATTATGTATGCGAATGGATGGATAGGTTTGATAAGATGATGAGGATATGAGATCTAGATGGATGAATCGTGAAGTAACTAAGACACAAGGTAGATAATGATTAAGCCCTATACGAATGGCACCTATTGCTAGGTTTTCACCAATCATACATACCTAGGGCGCCACCAAAGGTGGTTTTCACCATAGGATGAATTATTTCTCTTTATTATTTTGGGGATTTTTTTATCTCTTTTTTTTGTATTTTGACAAATTTTTTACTTTTTTTGTATTTTTTGAATTTTAGCAGGAAGGATACCCCAGCTGACCTAAGTGTAAAAATTCTTTAGGTGCATGATATTTATGGTATCTTCCAAGGGCTCTCCTTTAGGTGTAGACAACCTGTATGCTCCAAAACCATACTTTGCGATGATGATGTAAGGGCCTAACCAATTGGCTTCGAACTTACCCTTCTTTTCCCAATCTTGTTGATTCCACTTATTTTCTTTAAGGACTAAGTCACCAACATTGAATTGATGAGGGCAGACCTTCTTATTGTAGGTTCTCGTGAGCCGATGTTGATAGGCTTGTAAATGGTTATAGGCTTTGATCCATTTTTCATCCAAAAGTTCCAACTGAGCAAGTCGTGCAACCCGGGTGTCCTCATCACTGATTAGATTCTTTAGAGATATGCGAAGTGATGGGATTTCGACTTCAATCAACAAGATAGCTTTATCACCATAAACTAGTGAGTATAGAGTGGCACCAATGATGGTGCGGATGGAAGTGCGGTAGGCCCAAAGGGCGGGATGGAGGTGGAGATGCCAATCTTGACCAGTGTTGTTAACCATCTTTTTAATGACTTTAATCAAGGTTTTATTGGTTGCTTTTGCTTGACCATTAACCTGGGGGTAATATGGGGTAGACCAATGATGTTGGATGTGATAAGTGTCATAGACAAATTTCATGCACTTGTTTTTGAATGGCTTGCCATTATCAGTAATGATGGTGGAGGGGATCGCATACCTACAGAGGATATGGTAAAGGATGAATTTAGATATTTGAACACCAGTAATTTGGGTGAGTGACATTGCTTCCACCCACTTAGTAAAGTATTCAGTGGTGGTAATGATGAAAGTATGTTCATCAGAGGATGGAGGGTAAATCTTGCCGATGAAATCGAAACCCCATTGTGAAAATGGCCATGGTGTTGTGATGGGTTGTAAATCTTGTGCAGGAACATGAATCAGATCCACATGTTGCTGATAAGGAAGGCACCTCTTTACAAACTCACAGGAATCATGTTCCATAGTAGGCCAGTAATATCCCACTATAAGAATCCTCTTGTCCAGCGCCATGCCATTGGAATGGGCTCCAAAGATACCACTATGTACTTCTACCAATGCAGTGCGGGCTTCGGTCTTGTTTAAACATTGGAGGAGGGTTCCATCATACCCACGTCGATAAAGCGTATCACCTATGATGGTGTAACGGGATGTGCGTTGGATAAAGGATTTTCGTTGGTTATGTGTGAGGTTAGAGGGTAAGGTGTTTTCATGGAGGTAAGTGTAGATGTCCTGGTACCAGGGGGATTCGAGACCTACAATGTCACATACCATTTCACTCTCAGGGATGTCATATGTCAGGATTAAAATTTTATCCATGAGGAACTCACATTCAATACGATCTTTGGGCATGTCAAGAAGAGAACCAATGGTGTTCATGGTGTTTGCTGCTTTATTCTTTACTCTAGGTATTTGATCAAATTGGATGGAGGCGAAGTACTTTTTGAAGTCATCTACCATATGTTTGTATGGTAACAACTTATCATATTTTTTTAGAAACTCATCATTGACCTGCTTGATAACAAGTTGGGAATCACCGAAGACTTGCAAGTGGGAGATATGCCATTGGACTGTAATCCTAAGGCCAGTAAGAAGAGATTCATACTCAACAATGTTGTTAGTACAATGAAATACTAATTTGAATGAATTCAATATGTAATCACCTTGGAGGGTGACGAGAAAGACTCCTGCTCCTGATCCATTTTTTGTGTGTGATCCATCAAAGTATAGTGTCCATGTGGTGGCTTCTGAAACTACAAAGACCCCTTCATCAGGAAACTTTGGTTCTAAAGGATAAGCATCTACTAGTGGAGCATCTGCCAATTGATTGGCAATTACTTGTCCTTTTATTTCTTTACGATCCACATACTCTATGTCAAATTCACTTAGCAACATGACCCATTTAGCCATGCAGCCAGTCAATGTTGTTCTGGATAGAAAATATTTAAGCAAATCAACCTTAGAGATTAGCTTCACCAGATGGCTAAGCATGTAGTGTTAGAGTTTCTGCGAGCTGAAGACCACAACAAGGCAAGCCTTCTCCATTGGGGAAAAATTTAGCTCATAACCTACTAAGGTATGACTGATGTAGTAAATGGGTATGTGCAGGATCATCATGGAAAAAACAAGCCCTTAAGTGACAATAAAATTCAAAAAATCAGAGTTAGGCAACTTGACGTAAAAATTTGAATAAGTTATCTATATTATTTAAAAAATATGTAAGAATAGAATATGTATAAAATTGAATGTAGTTTCTAAACTACTAGGTCTATTTTTAAAAAATAAAAATCTATTTGGTGAAAATTTGAAATTTCAATGCAGTAGTACTTAAATTCCAGGGAAAAAATAAGAAGTAGGTGTCTGTCTGACCACCCTAACCACAATAAAATGATAATATTTGTTTATAAGATTTTAGATATAAGTAGGGGACTCATGTCCTGATGTGATGCATATTTTTTTGTAATTTACTTCCAAGTAAATAATTAATTATGATTTTTTTATTACAAATTTTTAAAAATATAAAAACTCGTACGTCTAACCACCTTAACTTGATCAAAACTTCATGAAATTCAAAAAAATAAATTAATTCCATAGTATGCGAAGAATAGAATGTGACGCATGTTTCAGATTCAAAAAATGTGATACCGTTTGAAAGCTATAGATGTTTTTCAATCAGCCTATCAATCAGGACTTTAGTCGTAATTTAAATAGAAAATGAATAATAGTTATTTATTAAATTCAAAGTAAAGAATAATTTATATTGGTGGAAAGCTGAGAATATCCTTTAAAAAATATTTTTGTTTCATCAATTTTGGGTTAAAAAAAAGTCATCAGCCACATGGGCTATCATATCACTTAGATATTGCCACTTTTTGGCCCATCATGATCCTGCACATACCCAAATTTCTCTTTCTTTGGATGACTCATCGTGATGCGCCAACAATGCACCCAATGCCACGAAAGTAGCTGAAATATAAAGTAGGAGTGGTTTTCCTAGAATAGGTGGCATAAGAATAAGCAGGTGAGCCAAATATTCTTTGATCTGATCAAAACTGTGTTGACATTATTGGCTCCACTTAAATGTAGTATCTTTCTTTAGGAGATGTGTGAATGACTGACACCTGTCAGCTAGTTGAGCGATGAACCTTCAAATGGATTGGAGCTTACCTTGCAAGCTTCTTAGCTATTTCAGATTGTGAGTTGGAGGCATTTCCATGATTGACTTGACCTTAGCAGGATCGACCTCTATTCCTCTACGGGAGACAATGAACCCCAAGATTTTTCTAGATGTGACACCGAAGACACATTTCTTTGGATTGAGGTGGAGCTTGTATATTTCCAGACATTCAAAGATCTTCTTGAGAATTACAGGGTGTTCTTCCCTCGTTCTTGATTTTCCTAACAAGTCATCAACACAATCTTCCATTATGATGTGGATAAGGTCATGGAAGATGATTGTCATAGCACGTTGATATGTTTCCCCTGTATTCTTGAGACCAAAAGGCATGACATTATAACAAAATGTGCCCCAAGGTGTAGTGAAGGCAGTCTTGTGTTGATCCTTGGGGGCAATCTCAATCTAGTTGTAGCCGAAGAAACCATCCATGAAGGATAGCATCTCATGTCTTGCGGTGAGATCGACCAACATACCAATATTTGGCAAAGGGAATTCGTCCTTGGGACAAGCCTTGTTAAGGTCTCAAAAATTTGTACAGATTCTGATATCTTCATTGGGTTTAGCAACTAGGACTATATTGGAGATCCATTCGGAGTAGTCAATTGGTCGGATGAATCCTGCCTCCAACAATTTTTTTCAATTCTTTCTTAACCAATAGAGCCACTTGAGGGTGCATTTTCCAGAGTTTCTGCTTGACAGGTCTTGCATCAGGATGGACGTCTAGGTGATGTACCACCAAAGTAGGATCAAGTTCAGGCATGTCTAAATAAGTCCAGGCGAAGTTGATGATTCCTTCTTTGAGGAGTTTGGTGATGGTAGAGTTTTCTTCTTCTGATAGTGCCTTGGCCACATAGGTGATCTTAGGATTCTCCTCGGTTCCCAAGTTTATTGCTCGTGTTTCTTCGATCAAGATGGATGATCGTCCGAATAGTTGAGTCCCTATAAGGGGAAGATGAACATCCCCATCTTCTAGCACCTCGTCGAGGTTTTCTCTAGTAGATACACCCTTTTTTTTTTACTTTTTCAAAGTCGCAAAGTGCCTCAGGGAGGTTTTCACGAGGTGACCATTTTTTATTTTGTTTCTTTTTATTTTTGCGATTGGGGTGTTCATCTTCCCCCAATCCCATAAGATGCACATTTTGGTCCACCGAGGGAAAGGTGTTGAGAGGTGCACTACCTTGTAGGTCATAGTCTATAAGCTCAGGGTGTTTGAGGGATAAGGTGATGGTGCAAACGGATAGGCATTTGAACATGGAAGGGAGGTCAACGTCATCGTATGCGTGTATGATGGATTCCTCCTCTAGTATGTCCTCAAGGGAACCGTCTTCCACATTAACATTGTTAGACGCACTAGATGATGCCACGAGACCCTTTTGTTTAGTATCATAGCCCAAACCCATTTTCTTTGGATGCATAGAAGCTTCTATCGGATGTCGTCTACCTTGCTCTTCTACACCAAGACCTCCACCCTAATAGTTATGTTTTGACACAAACTTAGAAGGCCAAGGATAGGCTTCTTGGAAGTATTATTTCAAGGGGGGAGAGGTTTCAGGTTCCTCATGGTACACCCACTGGCTGATGTCATCTTTTGGTGTATCTTGTTGTAACCTAGGGGAGCGAAAGGTGCTAGACTCCATAGTTGGAGCATTGAGGGTGATTTTCTTCTCTTCATCTTTTGGGATAGATTGAGAATGTTGGTCATATGTACGTGGTGAGGGTGGTATGGTTGCCACGTTCAATGATGTATGCATTTTGTACTCACCACACCCCTTGTCAATGATTTGGACCTTAGTAATGGTGGAATTAGATGGTGGAAGACAATAGCCAAAAAACAACACTACATATTTTTCAAGATATCAGTAGCTTCCATGTTGCCCTCCATAGTCTTTTGATAATCATCCTTCACCTCAGACATATCTTTAGTGGGGACCCCAACCTGCAACTTGGTCTTATTACGCGTTCTTGCATTGGGCCCAACCAAATTTACCTCACTAATCAAAATAGTTTGAGACCCAACAACCTTGTCACCAGAAACCTCCCCCTCCACATGCCTAACACCAACACCAACATCCTCACTAGGAGCAATATTTGCATACTTCTTAGCCATACCAATTAGAGATGACATGCCCATGGACTTAAACTTCCCAGAAGATTTAGTACCATCCCCTAACTTCTCTAGTTTTGCATTAATCCTTTGCATTTGGTCTTCGAGCATCAAAATGCGTTTTTCAAACATCTGCTTCATCTTCAATGTTTCCTCAGCCACAATATTTAAAGAGTCAAAAAGATCATCAATTTGATTCTGAGCCGAAGACTTGCCCACTTTACTCACTGCACCCCTCACGCTAACATTGGTCAAATTGAGCTCATGGAACACCCATTTAAATAGTTTGAACAAAGAAATAGACCCTTCCTTAGCCATCCCCAAAACATCAGATAAATCTTCACGATCAAAGTTAAATACATCATTACCCAAAACATCATCTTCCTGGGAGGAACTAACCCTATCCTGGCTAACATAAGCCTCCTTACCTTTGCCACCAACAACCGACATCTGAATCTTGTGAATAGAGTTAGCAATATCCTCAACAATAGACCTCCTTCTCTTTTGCATGTCTAAGTTCACACCTGAAGAGTCCAAATCACCCTGCCCACCACCCAACTTCATAGGAGAAGCAACATTCAACTCCATCACCTGGCTAGTAGACCTAATAGCCACTTTCTTATTGTTGCCTTCCTTCAGATATTTATTTCTCTTGGTCCCCAAAATAGGGGACGAAAAAGACACATTTTCAGCAATTTCAATCCTCTCCTTCAAAATAGTAGAGGGAGCAACAGGCTTAATTTTACTCGGCTTACCAGAAGCATCATCATCACTACACGTCTCATAACCTTACTGGTTATGGACCGAATCCCCTTTACCAAAATTACCCACAATAGGAGGATGTGAAATCACTTCCATGGAAGCCTGAGAATCTAGGACATAATCCTCATCATCTTTCATATCAAACACATTCTCCGGGACATCCTTCTTATTTTTATTTTTAAGACTCTCTAACTCCTCTTCCGAGAAAGTTTCATATTCCACAACCGGCTTCTGTTGCTTCCCCTTGGGAGTGAAAGTAAGCGAATTAGAGACCTCAAAGGCTTTCGCATAATCCAAAATTAACAGAATGAGCCCAACATGCAACACCGGATTCTTATAGTTCCTTTTGTGATCCTTCAACCCAAACTCCAAAGAAGACAAGAGGTAAAAAGGGAAGGAAATCTTATTCTTATGACAAAAATGATTTAAGAGGACAAAGTGATAAGAATTAACTGCAGAAAACTAACCTTTAAGAATAATAAACCACATTAATTACTCCGCAACATCTCCCCAAAGGGCTTTGATCGAGCTACGTTGGTACCCACCACTCTCGGTCGGCTTAAGATCCCGTTCTTCATTTCCTTTAAAGAAAATATGCATGGCTTGCTTTCATTCTTTCTTGTCTCTGTAGACCTTCTTTCCTTCCATAGAAAGATCGTTAATCTTAGTAATGAACTCCTCATTCACATCAAATTTGGTTCCTCCTAGTTTCAAAACCCTGCTATTCTAGCCTTTACCAAACAATGTCTTAGCCTACGGGTTATTTCCATGCAACCTCTCCAAATAAGGAGTAATCCCCCTTTCTCCAAAATACAACACACCTCCCCTTTTTTCTTGAAAACATCGCGGGAGAAAGGTTATGCCCTATTTATGTCACCTCCCATTGCTCCTGAATTTGCAGACTTCAGAAACTTGAGAACTTTGCAAGCGATAAGAAGAAACCTCGAGGAGAGCCAAAAAATTCTCACAATCCATGTGGAAATGACATTATGGTAGAGATAAATAATGATCATAGGATGTCACCCCATATGGAGAACATATAAGGTACCATCAGCTCGATCAAACTCCAGCTCACTATCACTCCACATAATTAGCTGCCACGTGAAAATAGTCATGCAAGCCCAGAACATTAAGAGGCCATCATCCATATTAACAATTTCAAAAATTACGATTTAAACAAGCAATAGCCTCGATGGGGAGGGGGTCATCTATATCCCACTCCCTAGAACCACTAATGCCCAGGTTAGCAAACACATCAACTAATCCATTCCCTTCCCTTAGAAGATGTGAAATATAACATTCATCAAAGGATTTTATGATTTCAATGGCATCCCTAATAATTGATTCAACACTCCATGAAGAGGCAGAAAAATTCTTAAGATTCTTAATAATATTAAGAGATTCGCCCTCAAGCCATACCTTCTTATAACCTTTAGATTGAGCCAACCTCAAGCCATGATAGGTTGCAACTTAGGCTTATAGTTAGGATTAGGTGAGGGTTACACTTGGGGATGAGGTTATGATTAAGGTTAGGGTTAGGGTTTGAGATAGAATGAGAATTAGGGTTAGGACTAGGGTTACAATTAGAGATTAAATTAGAGTTAGGTTTAGGGTTAAGGCTACAATTAGGATTAAGATAAGGGTTACAATTAAAGATAGAATTAGTATTGATTTTAGGGTTAGGATTATGGTTAGGGTTAGATTAAGGGTTAATAGTAGGATTAGGGTTAGGTTAATGGATAATATTAGGGTTAGGGTTAGGATTAGAGCTAGGGTTACTATTAGTGATAAAATTAGGGTTAGTGTTATTATTAAAATTAGGGTTAAGGTTAGGATTAGGGTTATGGTAAGGGTTAGGGATAAATTTATGCTTAAGGTTATCGTTAGGGTTAGGGTTAGGATTAGGATTAGAGATAGGATTAGAGATAGAATTAGGGTTAGTTTTAGGTTATAATTAGAGATTGAATTAGGGTTAAGGTTAGAATTTAGCTTATGATTAGGATTAAGGTCAAGGTTAGGATTGGGATTAGAGTTAGAGTTAGGATTAGGGTTTGGATTATGAAATTATAAATATAATTAGGGTTAGGGTTATATTTAGCAATAGGTTTAAGGTTTAGGGTTCTAATTAGATATAAAATTAGGGTTAGGGTAAGGATTATAATTAGGGTTAGTGTTAGGGTTAGGGTTAGAGTTAGTATTAGGATTTGGGTTATGATTAGAGATAAATTGAGGGTTAGATTTAGGGTTATGGTTGTAGTTAGGGTTAGGTTTAGGGTCAATGTTAAGGTTATAATTAGATATAGATTAGTTTATATTTAGGTTAGGATTATAGCTAGGTTAGGGTTAGGTTTAGGTCTAATTTTAGGGTAAAGTTTACTATTAGGGTTATGACTATAATTAGAGATAAAATTAGGGTTAGGGTTAGGGTTAGATTTAGGGTTAGGGTTAGGGTTATATTTAGGGTTAGGGTTATAGTTAGAGATAAAATTATAGTTAGTTTTAGGGTTAGGGTTAGGATTAAGGTTAAGATTAGGGTTAGGGTTAGGTTTAGGGTTAAGATTACATTTGGGATTAGGATTAGAGTTAGTGTTATAGTTAGAGATAAAATCAAGGTTAGAAATAGGGTAATAATTAGGGTTATACCAATAGATATCCTTCTTGAGGTTCCTATTACACTTTTATGTGACAAATTGATTAAAAAGTAGGTGTTTCAAGAAGGATATCTCTTGATGTATTTTATATAGATTTATTAAATATATGTATGCTAGTATAAATTATAGTTGCAACATGTAAGACATTAATGGAACCTTGACCATAACTATAACCCTAATCCTATTTGAACCCTAACCCTACTTAAACCCCAATGTAATTAAATCATAACCCTTACCCTAATTTAACAATAACCCTAACCTTAATTAAATCCTAACCCCAACCCTAATTGAACCATAATTAAACTCTAATTCAACTCTAGCCTTAACCCTAATTGTACCTAACCCTTATTTAACACTAATACTAACCCTAAACCTAATACTAACCCCAACCCTAATTGAACCCTAATTAAACTTTAGTTGAACTCTAACCCTAACCCTAATGAAATTATAACCCTAATTATACCCTAATCCTAATTTAACATTAATACTAACCCTTATTCTATTTTAAACCTAATTGTAACCCTAACCCTAACCTTAGTTAAACTCTAATTGAAACCTAACTCTAACTCTATTTATATTTGAGCTACAAACCTAACCTTAACCCAAGTTTAGCCCTGATTGAACCCTAACCCTAACCTTAACCCTTACCCTAATTAATCCATAATTATAATTAAAATGTAACCTTATATGAACCCTAACCCTAATTGAACCTTAATTTAACCCTAATCCTAACACTAATAGTTACCCTATTTAAACCCTAATTCTAACACTAATAGTTAGCATAATTGAACCCTAATCCTAATTGAACTCTAATCCAAATTAAATTATAACCCTAATTAAACACTAACATTAACCCTAATCATAATTGAACCTTGATTTAACTTTGATGCTAATTGAATTATAACCCTAATTGAACCCTAACCTTAATTAAATTGCAACCCTAATTGAACCATAAACCTAAGCTTAACCCTTAACCTAATTAATCCCTAACCCTAATAAATTATAACTTTAATTGAACCATGACCCTAATTTAGCCCTAACCCTAACAAAAATCATAATTAAAACATATACCTAACCTAATTAAACCCTAATCCTAATTATACCTTAATGCTAACCATAATCCTAATTAAAGCCTAAATAAACCCTAACCCTAATTGAACTCTAACCCTAACCTTTAAATTTAATTGAATTGTAACTCTAATTGAACCATGACCCTAATTAAACACTAATCATTACACTAATTAAACCCTAATTATAATGATAACCCTAATCCTAATTAAACCATAATTGAACCCTAATCCTTTAACCTAGCCCTAATTATATTTGAGCCCCAAACCTAACCATAACCTTAATTATAACCCTAATTGAACCCTAACCCTAACCTTAATCCTAATCCTAACTCTAATTGGACCCTAACCCTAGCATATCCCTAATACTAACACTAAACCTAATAATAACCCTAATCTTAATTGAACCCTGATTAAACTCTAACTGAACTCTAACCCTAACCCTAACCCTAACCCTAATTGAAGTGTAACCCTAAGTGTATCCTAACTCTAAGTTAACACTAATCATAACCCTAACCCTAGTTAAACCATAATTGAACCCTAACCCCAATGTTAACCCTTACCCTAATTAAACTATAACCTTATATGAACCATAAGCATAATTCAATCCTAACCCTAATTGATATAATCCTAGTTAAACTATAACCCTAACCCTAATTGGACCCTAATATTAAAACCCTTATCGTAAACCTTATTTTAAAACCCTAACCCTATCCCTAACCATAATTAAACCCTAATCATAATTGAATTATAATCCTGATTGAATCATAACCCTAATTGAACCCCAACCCCAACCCAAACCATAAACCTAACCACAACCATAATGCTAACCCTAATTATAACAGTAACCCTTATCCTAATTATAACCCTAACCCAAGCTATAACCCTAATTCTAATTCCGACCCTAACCATAATTCTACCCTATTCATAATCCTAACCCTAACATTATCCCTAATTCTAACTATAACCCTAATTAAACCCTAACCCTAGTTTAACCCAAACCTAACCCTAACCCTAATTAAATCCTAATTGAACCCTAATAGTAACCTAACCATGCAAGACATTAATTAAATTCCATGGGTGACAACATTGACAAATGTAACCCTGACTATAACCCTCATTGAACCCTAACTTTAACCTAACGTTAATCCTAACCCTAACCTAACCTAATCTTAACCCCAATCATAATTAAATACTAACCCTAATCTAACCTAACATAACCTTAACCCTAACCATAATTAAATCTTGTAATGATGAAAAAAGGCTCCCCCTAACTTGGCCCTGATTTAGTGTTGCAATGTCTTTTATTGACATTAGGTCTTGGGCCCTTGTGAACTAAATGAGCTTATCAATGCCTTATTTGGAGTGTTGTGAAGTTTTGTAACACACTTTCACACTATTCTAGGGTTTTATTTAATAATTAGGCTTCTTTATGCTTTAATTGGCCTTATTTTGCATCCACAAGCCTCATTTAATGCATCTTTTTGAGGATGATCCTGACACAAATCAACATCCAATCATAATTTGGGTGTTTTCAGGTTATGTGTGTAGACATCTAAATTTGATCACTTCCATATGATCAAAATCGTCTACTCTATCCATTTATGTCATTAATAGTGATTAAATAATTTATTTAATCATTATTTCATTTTCTGCCTAAGGTTCTTAAAGTATGTAATTGAATAAATTAAATACTTTACCTTACACCTTTTCTTCTCTAAATTAAATAAATAGGAAAATTTATTTAATTTAGTCATTTGAACTATTTGGATTAAAACCAATTTTTAATCCCTTTTTTTCTCTCTCCTTGTCACATTCTCCATAATCCTCTTTTAATCCGGATTAAATTAATTAATCTGTGATTAGAATGTGCACCACTTAATCAAGATTAATGTCACATCCTCCATAATATCCCACTTGCCTCTAATCTCTAATTAATTATCATAATCATGTATTTGCACAACATTAATCAAAGTCATTAGCCACATTTGGCATACCTTTTGTGGTCAACCTTTCCACTTGCCTTTCTTAGCCTCGACTCTCTTTCCCATGTGAATTTTTAATTCACATTTATTCACCCAAGACTCCCCTCTTCCCCATGTAAATTTTTAATTGACTTTTATCTTTCCAAGGTCTACCCTATCCCCATGCAAGTTCTAAAAGAATTGACTTGTCACTTTACATGTGCCAAGGACTTTTAGAACCTTTGACTTGTCACATCACCCACATGTGACAAATCCCCAACTTTTTGGAAACCCTCTTTTATCCAATAGACTCTCCTAAGAATGTTAATTTTTAATTCACATTTATTTCTCCAACCACTTCCCCTTTTCCCATAGAGATTTTTGAGAAATTCTAAAATTCTTCAAATGTCTCTTTCATGCTCATTTGGGGACAAGAAGTTCCTTTTTGAGGAAATCTTCTCATCCCCCAAGGTACCTACAAAGTACTTGTCCTTCATCCACCTCATGTAATTCTCTTCCACCTCATTTCCACATCACCCCACCCTAGGCCATCTCACATTCCACATGTCAAGATGTGAGGGCTTGAGAGTACTCAACTCACCATAGCCCTTCATCTTGGCTTTGTTGGATCAATCTCAACCGTTGAATTCTCTAGAGAATTCAAATTATCCTATAAATACCCCCTCATTTCTCTCATTTTAGGAATCAATCTTTTTCTATCAAAAATCTTGCAAAATTGTCATTTGAGCTCTCATCCTCCATAGCTTTTAGCATCTCATCATTATCATATCTCCATCCATCTTGCATATCACTTTGCACATCCAATTTAGCTTGTCATCCAAAGAGCACACAAATCTTCAAGGATCAAAGGGCCAACCAAGGAAGGAGCAACATGAAGGTATAATCAACTTCAATCTGTTTTATCTTGCTTTTATGTTTATCTTTTCCTTAGGCTAATAATTGAGGTGTCCTCTTTTGTGTTAGTTCTTTTTATTGCATCATTAGTTGTTTAACATCTCACATTAGGAACTTAACATTTTAGGAGATCACATTTTTGGCATGCCCGGTGGGACCCACAAACGGGTCTCTTTATTTTACGTTTGTTGTTGTTTAAGTTGTTTGCAGGTTCAGGTCGCAGAGGGGTGGATTTGCCCTGCAGAAGGGCGGACTTGCCCTCCCGGGCGCTGCAGAGGGGCAGATACGCCCTCCTGTTCCAACGTTTTGTGACAGTTTTCATTGCAGAAGTGTAGATACGCCCTCCTGTTCTGACATTTTTTCTAACAGTTTTCTGCAGAAGTGCGGATACGCCCTCCTATTCCGACGTTTTCTGACAGTTTTCACTGTAGAAGTGTAGATACGCCCTCATGTTCTGATGTTTTTCTAACAGTTTTATACAGAAGTGCGGATACGCCCTCCTGTTCTGAAGTTTTTTTTTTAAATAGTTTTCTGCAGAGGGGCGGATTTGCCCTCTTGTTCTGACGTTTTCTAACAGTTTTCTGCAAAAGTGTGGATACGCCCTCCTATTCTGACATTTTCTAACTGTTTTCTATAAAGGGGCAGATTTACCCTCTTGTTTGGACATTTTCTAACAGTTTTCTGCAGAAGTGCGGATATGCCCTCCTGTTCTGATGTTTTCTAACTGTTTTCTACAGAGGGGCAGATTTGCCCTCCTGTTTCGACATTTTCTAACTATTTTCTGCAGAGTGGCGGATATGCCCTCCTATTTCAACGTTTTCTAACAGTTTTTTGCAGAGGGGCAGATTTTCCCTCCTGTTCTGACGTTTTCTAACTATTTTCTACAGAGTGGCAGATATGCCCTCCTATTCTGACGTTTTCTAACAGTTTTTTGCAGAGGGGTGGATTTGCCCTCCTGTTTCGACGTTTTTGATAGTTTTCTACAGAGGGGCGAATACGCCCTCCTGTTTCAGCATTTTTCACTGCAGAGGGGCGGATTCACCCTAAATAGCATGTTCAGGAAGGTAAAAAAGTTGCATTTTAGCTTGGTTTTTGCCTCTATTTTTTGTTGTTTGGAGTTCTAACCCTCTAACCCTGTTTGTTGGTGGGTGAAGTCAGATTTCTTGTTGATACTTTGCAGTATTTTTGCTGAAATTCACAAGGGGCAAAAAGATAAAACAACTAACATTTGCTTGCAGGGCCTTTATTTTATTCAAATTTTAAAGTTTTTCTTACTGTTTTATCTAATCACTTAGTATAATTAGAGGGAAGTAATACTTGTTGTTTGTTGTGTTTTTTTTTTTCTTTATGTTACCCTAAGGGGGCATTAGTTTGTTTTCATCTTCCCTTTGCACTTTGTGCGGACCAGGGGGGTAGTTAGAAATGATTAGTGTCTTCTTCATAGAGGGACCTACTTGGGGATTTCATCACCCTAAGAGACGATCCCAACCACGCATACCGACGGGGTATACAAAGGTGGGAGAGCCAAATTTGTACCTCAATCGAGTTGCATCATAATTGGCAGAACGTCGAAGCTAGGGTGATACCTAGATAGACGTGAAGAGTTGGTCCGAGCCTTTCAATATCTCGCTGGGGTTCTCAACTCACGTTTGTGACAGACTGGTGTTTATGGTTGTGTCTCACGTACCGAACGCATATCAAGGACTCCTTAGAAACCTTGTTCATCCTAGAGTAAGACCTTTGTTGGTCATACCCCTTAACACTAATCATAGGATTGTGCTTGTTCAAAGTGTCTTTCTATGAAAAACTAGTAAATTTTGATAAGTCAGCCTCATTGAGTCATTTCAAGTCCTTGCCATAATCTCATCATCCAAACCAAGTCACTATTTTCCTGCAGAGGGGCGAACTTGCCCCCCTGTTCTGACATTTTCCACTGCAGAGGGGCGGAATTTCCCCCCTATTTCAGCATTTTTCATTGCAGAAGTGCGGATACGCCCCCCTGTTTCAGCATTTTTCACTGCAAAAGTGCGGATATGCCCCCCTGTTTCAACATTTTTCATTGCAGAAGTGCAGATACGCCCTCCTGATCCACTGTTTCATTGCAGAAGGGTGGATACGCCCTCCTAAACTGATAGTTTCATCCATTTGACCATTCCAAACCTTTGTTTAACCACCCCTAGTCTCCATTTGACCGTTTGATCATCCTAAACACTCATTTAACCAATCCAAACATCCATTTGACCATTCCAAGCCTCCATTTAACCTTTCTAAATGTCCATTTATCACATTCACATTGATCATTTCACAATTTGGGAAACCCATTCTACCATCTTACCGTGTGACCTAAACATTTGCACTCTCCAAAAAGATCATTCCATCAAGACATCTTCCATTTGCGTTCATCATCATCTCTCAACACAAAATCCCTTAAACCTTGTTTTAGGAGTTATCTCCCGAATTGACCAAGGCGTTAAGTTTGATCGTTATCCTAGATATCAATCATTGTCTTCAACCTAATCAATCCGCTTCTATCTTGAGGTGGTTTTTGTTGTAAGCCAACATCATTGGCCCAAATCAATCCCCTTCTATCTCAAGGCGGATTCAGTGTCGTGATCATTGATTTAACTAGTTTAATCTGATCAACCAACGTATTAAGTCACCTAGGGTGGTTTCCGAATTGGGTTTAGGACCCTTTCCATCAAATCCAATCCTTATCCAAAATCATCAAATTGATACATCATCAATTGATCCAAATAATCCAATCCTTATCCAATCATCAAATTAATTGATAAATCATCAATTAATACATCATCCAATCCAAATCATCATCAATCCAATTGATCCAATCAAATCCAATCCTTATTCAATGATCAAATTAATTGATACATCATAAATTAATACATCATCCAATCCAAATCATCATCAATCCAATTGATCCAATCCAATCTTTATCCAAATCATCAAATTGATGCATCATCAATTGATCCAATCCAATCCTTATCCAAATCATCAAATTGATACATCATCAATTGATCCAATCCAATCATCATCCAAATCATCAAATTGATACATCATCACTTGATCCATCATCCAATCAGAATCAATCAATCCAAATCATCACCTAGATCATCCTTGGAAGTTGCATATTAAAATCACTTAGTTGTTTTACATGTTCATGCCCGTTCAGACCCGTTCACAAACAATAAAGCAAATGGCAGACCAACAAACCCAAGGTTCCCAACCAAATGTCCCTCAAGATCCTAATAACATTCCACACGATTCCCATAATGGCGTCTCATCTCAATCAAACATCTACATCAAAAATATCACACCACCCAGTGACGAAAACATGGTCAATCAACCTGAAGTCACCGTTGACGAATATCTCAGTAATCCCACCAATGTCCAAATGGTAGATCATCTCCTAAGCGAATGTGTTGACAAGATCCTTTCCACCTTACTCATGAAGGGATTCAAACAACCGTCTGGTTTTGATATATCACAATATGCCCTTCCCACATTTGTTGATCCATAAACCTCACAAAATGTTCCAGAGGGTTCCTACGTTCCTGAAGGTGCACTCGCTGAAAACTGGTACCACCCTGAATTTGGAAATGTTGTCGCCCATCAAGTCCAAGAATATCCTCATCTTCCAACCAAAACATCTACTATTCCACCATCCGATCTTAATGATCCCCATACTTATGGCATGCCATCATACATCCCATCCGCTCCACCGCTTCCTCCCCCATATTCCAATATTGGGGGCACACCTACACTTACCAATGTGCTACCTCCTTCATTTTGACAACCTCCAAATAATCCACACCAACCCACCACACTACCAACACCATCACAACATACTGCTACCGCTCTAGCTTCATCTCAACCCTTGCATCCACAACATCTGCAACACACTACTATTCTTACGCAACCATCTCATCAAGTGGTGCAACCTATCTCACAACCACAACCACCATCACATAACCCTTTCATGGTCGCCCCCAACAACAACATATCTCATCTCACCCATCTCATCAACAACAACCACAACAACGACCCCCACAACAACATGTGCATATCCCTACACAAACATACCATAATCCACTTACTAAGTACCTTTATCATCCCTCTAGCACATACACAGTTCCATCCCATCTCAATATGAATCCTCATCAGAATGCTCAAAACCAAACACATACTCAACCACCACCTTACACCAACCCTTCACAACCTCAATATCACCCCCACCAACAAACATTGAATCCATCCCCATATGCCACGCAACAACCCACCATTGCACACCAATACCAATCCTATCCGCCTCACTTCTAACAACAACAAACTTATCAGTAGGGGCACCTTACACTTCTTATTACCAAAAACCATCATCACATCAACAAAGAGGCCCCACCTCCACATATTACCAAAATGTTACACAACAACAGGATTCATCCCTCGCTTCCTACTATCAACAACAAGTGGCTCCCACTCATCACAATCAATCATCCAACTATCAATCCACCTATAATCAGCAAACACACTCCTATCCGACTCAAACCGTCTATGATCCAACAATGGTAGGGCCATCCTCATCATATCCGAAATACTATCCATACAATCAATCCACTTTGACTCCCACAACTCCTGTCAATAAGGACTTGGAAGAATTAAAAGGAGCGTTAAAGGACCTACAAGCTGGAGCGGGTAAACAAACATTCAAGTTTGAGGACATATGTCCTTATCCTTTTGATCCCTCCATCTCCTTGATTCCTTTTCCCAAACATTTTGAGATACCAAAATTCGATAAATATAAAGGAACCAGGGACACTAGAGCCCACCTTCAAGAATTTTATGCCCATTTCCAAGAGGTCATGCATAATGACAATTATCTTATCCAACTTTTCCCTAAAAGTCTACAAGGAGTTGCCCTTAACTGGTTTATGGGCCTTGAAAAAGGAACTATCAAAACCTTTGCACAATTATCTGAACAGTTTGTCTCCCACTTCTCTTTTAATCTAGAGAAGGATATTGACACACTTGATCTCCTGAAAGAAAAACAATGTGAGGGAGAGACCTTTGCAAGCTACTTGCAAAGATGGCGTGCCTTAGCCAATAGGATGAAATCCCCACCATCAGAAAAAGATATGGTCAAACTATTTATCAAAAATTCCCACCCAGATATGGCTCATAACTTCCAACTCCATTGTATCACCACCTTTGTGGCGCTTGTGGAGAAGGGTCCCATCTTGAAACGAGCCCTTGTTGCAAAAGGGCAAGTCAAACATTTCAATTCTGATAGAGAGAAGTCTTTTGGGGATAAACCTCGTTATTGGAATAGAAATGAAAATGCTATCAATGATGGTGTCACTGACACTAAACATGTTCAAGTGGCCACCACCATGCAAAGATACCCTCCTCAACAACAACCGTTAGTCCAGAATGCCATATCTATCCCCCAAGGGGCACCACGACAACAATCCAACCAAAATAACCAAGGGGGAAACAAAGGACAGTTCACTCAGTTGGGAGAACCCCTTAGCGTGGTGTTTAATCAGCTTCTTCAAGATAATTATCCCATCACATATCCTGTCACCAAACCTCTCGATACGTCTAAACCAAAACCAGCTTGGTTTAAAGACAACGAATATTATGAATTTCACAAGATTAAGGGACATACCTTAGATAAATGTCAAGGCCTAAAAACCTACATTCAAGGTCTCATCGATTGAGGTGAAATCCATGTAGATGCTAACACAACATCTTCGTCCAATGCTCAACTCCAGATATATCAAAATGCTTTTCCTAACCACAATCAGGTTCCTAGTACTTCCAACTCTAATCCTGGATCTAGCAACAATAAAAAGCAAGGTAACAACACCAATAATATCAGTTATAAAAATGTGTCATACAATTACCAAGGTGTGGTCTCATATGTAGATCAAGTAGAGCCATGCGTATCCATGATACATGTCAAAGGAAAAGATCCACAATGTGTTGTTGCCACTTGGCGAACTCGCATCACAGTCCTCGCGACTCCTCCATCTACCCAGCGATCATCCGTTAATTCACAATATAACATCTTAGACCATCTAGGCAAGACTACAGCCTAAATATCCATCTTGGATCTGCTTAAGTCATCTCCCGTGCATAAAGATATCTTGACTAAGGCTTTTCAAATCACACAAGTGCCTGATGATATTGACCCTACCCAATTTCAAGCATTGGTAGGCCATCTCTCATCAACCTATCAGTTAGCCTTTAGCCAAAAAGACATACCGCATCTTGATTCAAGCCACAACTGCCCCCTCCATCTCGAGGTTGGCATGAATTGTCAAAAAGTAAAAAGGGTACTGGTAGATAATGGTTCAACCCTAAATCTTTGCACACTAAAATTCATACAACAGTTTGGATACACCCAGGCTGATTTAAGAAGTCAAGTGATCACCATCAAGGCATATGATAATGCAGAGCGGGATTCTGAAGGAATTATTTTCCTCCCTATTCAAGTGGGCCCTATTGTATAGTACACTATGTGTCATGTTTTGGACCTTGAACTTCCATACAACATCCTTCTTGTCTGTCCATGGATTCATTCTATGCAAGTCATCCCATCCACATATCATCAGTGTTTAAAATTCCCATTTCATTAATGGAGGTTACCATACAAGCTGATCCCCAACCTTTTGAATATTGTCGTGCCTTGGAAGCTTCCTTCCCGCATTCACATTACTGCCCAAAAGTCAAATGGGGGCATTCCCAACATCCGATTATGACCCATCCACCAATACACTAAACACCTCATCTCCACCATCATCCACACCTGCTTCCACCGTCACCAAGGTCCAGATCATAGACAAGGGATGTGGTGAATATGAAATGCATACCACACTAAATGTGGCAACCATTCCACCCTCGCCCTGCACATATGGACAACCAATTCTGCCAGTACCACAAGTGGAAGAAAAGACACTTACACTCACCTCCAAGAACATGGGTTCGACAACATTCAATGATCTAGAATCCCTTCAGGATCAAATGGAAGAAGACATCAGTCAGTGGGTTTATCGAGAGGAACCTGAGCCCCCACATCCCCTTATAGAATACTTTCAAGAATTTTATCCATGTGCCTCCAAGTTCATTGAAAAGTGTCATTACCAAGGTGGAGGTCTTGGCGCAGAAGAACAAGGAAAATGCCAGCCCATTGAAGCAACTACCATCCGACCAAGAAATTTGGGCTTGGGTTATGATACTAAACAGAAGGGTCTTGCAACATCCTCTAGCACTTCTAACAATGTTAGTGTTGACGAAGTTTCCCTTGAAGACACACCAAAGGAAGAGTCCATCATACACACGTACGATGATTTGAATCACGTTGACCTCCCCGCCATGTTCGAATGCTTGCCTGTTTGCACCATAACCTTATCCCTCAAATATCCTGAACTTATAGATCATAACCTACAAGGTAGCGCACCTGTCAACACATTTCCCTTGGAGGATACCTACATACATCTCATGGGATTGGGGGAAGATGAACGCCCTAACCGCAAAATTAAAAAGAAACAAAAGCAAAATAGGTCATCAAGTGAAAACCTCACTGAGGTGCTTTTTGATTGGGAAAAAGTAAAATCAAAGGGTGTATCTGACAGTGAAAACCTCAATACGGAATTGGAAGATGGGGACGTTCATCTTCCCCTTGTAGGAACACAAATATCTGAGTAGTCTTCTATTCTCATTGAAGAGACGCAAGAGGTAAATTTGGAGACATCAGAAACTCCAAGGATCACCTATTTAGCTAAATATTTCTCAAAAGAAGAATATCTCACCATTGTCCAAATTCTCTGAGAAGGGGTTATCAACTTTGCATGGGCTTACTCTGATATGCTTGCCTGAATCCTAATCTTGTTGTACACCATTTGGATGTTCGTCCCGATGCCAAACCTGTCAAGCAGAAGCTCTGAAAGATGCACCCGTAGATAGCACTATTAGTTGAAAAAGAATTGGAAAAACTACTAGATGTTGGTTTTATCAGACCCATTGATTATTCTGATTGGATTTCCAATATAGTATATGTTGCTAAACCTAATGGAGACATCAAAATTTGCATAGATTTTCGGGATCTTAACAAAGCCTGTCCAAAAGATGACTTCCCCTTGCCTAACATCGACATGTTAGTCGACATTATTGTGGGACACGATATGTTATCCCTCATGGATGGCTTCTCTGGCTACAATCAGATCCAAATCACCCCTGAAGATCAACACAAAACTGCTTTTAAAACACCTTGGGGTACCTTTTGTTATAATGTCATGCCCTTTGGCCTCAAAAATGCGAGGGGAACATATCAACGAGCAATGACTATTATATTCCATGACCTCATCCACATTATCACAGAAGATTATGTCGATGACTTGCTGGGAAAATCCAAAACCAGAGAAGAGCACCCTACCATTCTGAAAAATATCTTCGAGCGCTTGGAGCAGTACAAGCTAAGGCTGAATCTGAAAAAGTGTGTGTTTGGTGTCACGTCAGGGAAATTGTTGGGCTTCATAGTTTCCCGATGAGGCATCGAGGTTGACCCTGCTAAAGTAAAAGCTATCATGGATATGCCTCCAACTAGAAACCTGGAACAATTAAGGAGCCTTCAAGGAAAGCTATAATCCATCCGTCGGTTTATAGCCCAACTTGCGAATAAATGTCAATCATTCACTCACCTTCTAAAGAAAGACACCACCTTCAAATGGAATCAAGAATGTTTGTTGGGTTTTTATATGATCAAAGAATACTTGGCCCACCCACCAATCTTCATGCCACCTATTCCTAGAAAACCCCTCTTGCTCTACATCTCTGCCACTTCAGTTGCATTGGGGGCATTGTTGGGACAACATGACGAATCCTCAAAAGAGCGAGCAATCTACTACATTAGTCGAACACTGGTAAGTTATGAACTTAATTATTCACCAATGGAGAAAGCATGTATCGCTGTGGTCTTCAATACACAAAAATTGTGTCATTATATGCTTAGCCATCCGATAAAGTTAATATCAAAAGTAGACCCCCTCAAGTACATGTTATCTAAGACAACCCTAACTGGCCAAATGGCTAAATGGATCATGCTTCTCAGCGAATTTGATATAGAATATGTGGATAGAAAATCCATCAAAGGACAGGTAATAGCAGATCAGTTGGCGGATGCTCCGTTAGTAGATTCCTATCCCATAGAAACTGAATTTCCAGATGAAGGAGTCTTTGCAATATCAGAAGCTACAACATGGACACTGTACTTTGATGGATCACACGCTAATAATGGATCGGGGGTAGGAGTCTTGCTTATCACCCCCCAAGGCGATTACATACCAAAATCATTTAGACTGGCTTTTCCCTACACCAATAACATCGCCGAATATGAAGCCCTTCTCACAGGCCTTAGAATCGCAGTCCAATGGCACATCACTCATCTGCAAGTTTTTGGTGACTCCCAGTTGGTTATAAAACAGGTCAATGATGAGTTTCTCACAAAAGATAAAAAAAATTTGCGTTACAAATGAATGGTGGATGACTTCAAAAAATATTTCACCTCCATCCAATTTGAGCAAATCCCGAGACTCCAGAATAAGGCAGCAGATGTTATGGCTACCATTGGTTGTCTCCTCGACATGCCAAAAGACCGCACAGATTATCAGTTCCTAGTCGAGCAACTCCTAATCCTAGCGTACGATATCCGTGAGAGTGACATTGTGTGTGATATTGTAGGTCCTCAATCCCCTTGGTACCATGAAATTTACACCTATATTCATAACAATACCCTCCCACCTAATCTCACGAGAAACCAACATAAATCATTCATCCAACGCATTGCCCGCTACACCATCATCGGTGATACACTTTATCAACATGGGTATGATGGAACTCTCCTCCGTTGTTTACACGAAACCGAAGCCCGCACAACATTAAAAAAAGTGCATAGTGGTATTTGTGAGGCCCATTATAATGGTATGACCCTAGCCAAACGGATTCTAAGAGCAGGATATTACTAGCCTACAATAGAACATGATGCTTGTGAACATGTCAAAAAGTATCTTCCGTGTCAACAACATGCAGATTTGATTCACACTCTGGCACAAGAGCTACAACCTATCATGACACCTTGGCCATTTTCATAATGGGGTTTCGACTTGATTGGCAAGATCTACCCTCCATCCTCTGATGGTCACACTTTTATCATCACAACTACTGAATACTTCACCAAGTGGGTGGAAGCCATACCACTCACTCAAATCATTGGTGTTCAAATCTCTAAGTTCATCCTCTACCATATCCTCTGCAGGTATGGTATCCCCTCCGCCATCATCACCGATAACAAAAAGCCATTAAAGAACAAGTGTATGAAGCTTCTTTGCGACACGTATCATATCCAACATCATTGTTCCACCCCCTATTACCCCTAGGGTAATGGACAAGCAAAAGCAACAAACAAAACATTGGTCAAAATCATTAAGAAGATGGTCAATAGCACTGGCCAAGATTGGCACCTCCATATCCATCCTGCTCTTTGGGCCTACTGTACATCCATCTGCATCCCCACCGGCGCTACTCCATACTCTCTTGTCTACGGTGCTGAATCCATCTTGCCAATCGAAGTTGAAATCCCTTCACTCTGAATATCCCTCAAGAATCTCATTACTGACGAAGACACCCGAGTGGCACGCCTGGCACAATTGGAATTGCTGGACGAAAAATGGGTCAAGGCTTATAACCATCTGCAAGCCTATCAGCACCGACCCAAAAGGAGCTATAATAAGAAATTCTGCCCTCGCCAATTCAATGTTGGTGATTTGGTCCTTAAGGAAAATCAGCGGAATCAACAAGATCGAGAGAAAAAGGGTAAGTTTGAAGCAAATTGGTTGGGCCCTTATGTCATCACCATAAAGTATGGTTCTGGGGCCTATAGGATATCCACCCCCGAAGGGGAGCCCTTGGAAGAACCCATCAACATCATGCATCTGAAGAATTTCTATACTTAGGTCAGCTGGGGTATCCTTCCTGGTAAAAGTCAAAAAATACAAAAAAAATAAAAAAAGTCAAAAAATACAAAAAAAATAAAAAAATCCAAAAAATAGCAAAAAGAAATAATTCGTCCTATGGTGAAAACCACCCTTGCGTGGCACCTTGGATATGTACGATTGGTGAAAACATGGCAACATGCACCTCTCGTATAGGGCTTAATCATTATCTACTTCGCGTCCTGGTTACTTTATGGCTTATTTGCTAAATCCTCAATCCCCCTATCCTCCCATCCGCTTGCATCACCTCGTCGCTTGGTATATTTTGGTTGAGCATTTGACGATCGTCATCCGCTGTCCGACATCTTGAGCTTGTTATCATAATTTGAGCTTGTGTCCTCTCATTGTCGTGTTTGTCTCCATATAGGTTCACTCCTCGTGTCGGTCCCCATCTAGGTCTCATCATGTCTTCTCTTGAACTATGACGCCTCTGCGCTTGCACGTAGGCAAGGCTAATCTTTGGATCAGACCCGAGGCATTTTTTCCTTCATCATCTGTTCTCATGGTCCACTTTTCGATCTTGTCCATCCTCGGTCTTTTGTCTTGTCCGAACTACGTTGCCCCTGCGCTTTCACGTAGGCAAGGTTGATCTTTAGATCTGCCCCTGGGGCTTGTGTTTGTCTTGGTTCTCCATCAGTCCACTTTCCACTCTTTTACCGTGGTCTTCTCCTAAACTACGAGGGCTCTGGCTTTCATGTAGGCAAGGCTAATCTTTGATCAACCCCCGAGCCCCTAGGTATTTAGGTTGTGTCTCGTCCTCTCGTTGTCTTGTTGTCAAGTATGTCCCTATCCTCGCTGATTCTTCACAAACAAGATATTCTTGTATCAAGAAATCTACCCAATGGCAATTATCATGTGTCATCTAGGTCCCTTTAGCTTAGTATCCATCATCAGTCTTAATAGGATGCATCCTTCCTAATAGACCACATCAACCCCATCCATCCTTGAGATCTTATGGCAAAGGACGCTTGTAATTGATCGTGATATTTTGGTACTTTTGGATTTTGTTTATTATTTGAACTCCCCCTTTTTAACTAGTCAAGATCGCCATGATCTGTCATATTATGGTGTATTTTGCCTAGTTAACATAGGGGCATCTCTTGACTGTTTTATCATTGTTGTCTGTTGGGCTGCTCCACGTAGTACCCACTAGGATTCCTCTTGAATCTTGCATTATGTGGGGGCATCCCTTTGTGCTTGTGGTTATTCCAATACCTGGCCCGACCAAAGTCATCACGACTTTGGGGTATTGGGATAGCCTTCTTGTTTGTTGTGTTTATTTTATGCATTAGACATTAATCCGTCTTGGTTTACATACCCTGATGACCAATGTCTTATGCTATAGAAAAAATCAGTGCTCTAAAAGATGGCAAATTGTATTCATGTTGCATTTCATCTCATTGCATATTCCCCTTTCATCCAATCTTACTCCTACATCTATGATTCCTGATTTTGGTTGTGCAAACACTCATTCATTCTTACTAACTTTCTTTCTCAAGATCCCTACGGTTCTTGACAGGTACCGTGCCCCACAGACCCTACGCCTATCACCTACCCATTGATACTTATGTCTACATTACATTTAGTGTGTCAGTTCATCATTTATCCATTTGCATCAATTCATTAGGTTCATTTATCCATTTGCATCAATTCATTTAGGTTCATCATTTATCCATTTGCATCAATTCATTTAAGTTCATCATTTATCCATTTGCATCAATTCATTAGGTTCATTTATCCATTTGCATCAATTCATTTAGGTTCATCATTTATGCATTTGCATCAATTCATTTAGGTTCATCATTTATCCATTTGCATTAATTCATTTAAGTTCGTCATTTATCCATTTGCATCAATTCATTAGGTTCATTTATCCATTTGCATCAATTCATTAGGTTCATTTATCCATTTGCATCAATTCATTTAGGTTCATCATTTATGCATTTGCATCAATTCATTTAGGTTCATCATTTATCCATTCGCATTAATTCATTTAAGTTCGTCATTTATCCATTTGCATCAATTCATTAGGTTCATTTATCCATTTGCATCAATTCATTAGATTCATTGATCCATACATTTCCATATATTTTCATACCCACTTATGCATCATTATTAGGTCCATATTAATTACATCATACATACAATTGCATTACCATTCATAAATCATTAACATCATCCATAATCACATCATCCAAACACGCATAAATAAATCATTAACATCATACATTGACATAGCATCCATATCAACACAACTCATCATATATACATGTGCATAACATACATCATCTGTCATAAAAGCATAAATATCTAACCATCTGCCTAACATAAATCATTTGTCACAAAAATGTTCGGCATAATATCAATGGGAACCATCACATATCATCATCAAAATAATACAATGACCATCTCAAATACAAAATACAGTCATATCATAATCACATACATCCCATCCTCAAAATAAGGTGCATCATCTCAGAATATGTGCTACACCTCCATTCGGTACCTATCACAACACCTGTATCCTGTCACCTGTCCTCTGCCTGCCCTGAGCTGCCCACCCCTGACCTCTGAGGAGACTCAGGCACTGGTCCCCTGTATGTCGGAGTCCCCTGAGACTCATGAGCTGGAGTCCCAAATCACGAAGGAGTGGACTGAAAATCATTGTACCCTCTGGTTCGTGTCCCTAATGACTGGGATGGTATCGACATCTGTGGTACCTACCTAACATACCGCACTGTCCGCTACATCGGATCTGACACTGCCTGCTCATATGCACATCTCCAATAGCCCACCTTTTGCATATACTCATCCTGTTGTCCAGCTTGGAACCTGTTGGCATTCCGCTCATACCTATATCTATCCCGCTCTCTGGTGATGGCTCGCCGCTCTTGCTCCCATGCCTTTTGTGCCGCTATCAGTCGTTGTACCTGCTCTACGATCCTCCTCCTCTCTGCCTATACACTTTGTAGCTCTGCCTGCAAGCCTTGTATAGCTAACTCTGTCCCATCACCTTGCACTCGCTGTGCCTGCCTCTATGCTATATCCCTCTCAACATTCTCTGCCCGGCCCACTGCTGCATCTCTCTAAAACTGTAGAATCTGGAATTGTCTCCGCACATCATCCCTCTCCCCCTGTAGCACCTGCACCTGTCCCTATGCACTCTCTTTCTCTCTCTTCCTCTCTCTCTCTCTTCTCTTCTCTTTCTCACTGCCGCCCTCTCCCTCCCCCTTCCCACCCTCCCAGGCTAGTGCGGACCCGCCCTGGGCCAAGGCAGACCCACCCCTCGCAGCGGGGCGGACCCGCCCCGAGCCAGGCATTGCTGCCGCCGACTGTGGCGGTGACTGTCCACCTAGCCGCGAGGTGGACCCGCGCGCCAGAGGGCGTATTCGCCCTTCTGTAGGCGAATTGCCTGTTTCCTATTTCCTCATTTTTCTCACCCCATTTTCCTATTTTTCTTGACTACCCATTTTTATTCCCTAACCCGCCCACAAAACCCACTTTTTACATTTTTAATTAAATGTTTAAAATGCGTTAAAATCACGAAAATAATGCATATGGGTTTTTGACGCTAACTTGGTGGGGCCCACCCTGCTGACTGTACGCTCGTCAGACCTCGTCCACATGGTGGATGATCTCGGTGTCATTATCCTGTGACATCTTCACTCCTCGCTTGCTTCCTCTTCTCTCCTCTTATCTCAACTGCTACAATGCAGATGAGGTGAGGTAATTTTTAAAATTACCTTATATTCTTTTTCCCACCCTTTTTAAGGGATATTTTTTACCCCTTATTTACCTTTTGTTTCCTCTGATTAATCTCTTCCATTCCCCGGGCCACCATTTGCACCTTGCCTAATTTTTCGCACTATTTCCAACCATATCATTTGTTTCTTCCTATTGAGAAGATGCCCGGGACCCCTCTTTTTCCCCTGTCATCCTCTCGAGGGGGTATACCCTTCACATTTATCCATTTTTCCTGCCATAGTCATTCCCTTGGAAGATTGGGGCATCTTCATCCATTCCCCCACTTATTGGATAGCTCAGGTCCTCCTCCCCACACTGGGGCATCATCTTTCGATTACTTTCTCTATAGAGTCATCTGCATTTTATTTTCTTCGAAGCACGGTTATTCTAACAGTACTTCAAAGAGGGGCAAAATGTAGATATCTAACTTTGATCACTTCCATATGATCAAAATCGTCTACTCTACCCATTTATGTCATTAGTAGTGATTAAATAATTTATTTAATCATTATTTCATTTTCTGCCTAAGGTTCCTAAAGTATGTAATTGAATAAATTAAATACTTTACCTTACACCTTTTCTTCTCTAAATTAAATAAATAAGATAATTTATTTAATTTAGTCATTTGAACTATTTGGATTAAAACCAAATTTTAATCCCTCTTTTTCTCTCTCCTTGTCACATTCTCCATAATCTTTTTTTAATCCGGATTAAATTAATTAATCTGTGATTAGGATGTGCGCCACTTAATCAAGATTAATGTCACATCCTCCATAATCTCCCACTTGCCTCTAATCTCTCATTAATTATCATAATCATGTATTTTCACAACATTAATCAAAGTCATTAGCCACATTTGGCATACCTTTTGTGGTCAACCTTTCCACTTGCCTTTCTTGGCCTTGACTCTCTTTCCCATGTGAATTTTTAATTCACATTTATTCACCCAAGACTCCCTTCTTCCCCATGTAAATTTTTAATTCACTTTTATTTTTCCAAGGTCTACTCTATCCCCATGCAAGTTCTAGAAGAATTGACTTGTCACTTTACATGTGCCAAGGACTTTTAGAACCTTTGACTTGTCACATCACCCACATGTGACAAATACCCAGCTTTTTGGAAACCCTCTTTTATCCAATAGACTCTCCTAAAAATGTGACTTTTTAATTCACATTTATTTCTCCAACCACTTCCCCTTTTCCCATAGAGGATTTTGAGAAATTCTAAAATTCTTCAAATGTCTCTTTCATGCTCATTTGGGGACAAGAAGTTCCTTTTTGAGGAAATCTTCTCATCCCCCAAGGTACCTAAAAGGTACTTGTCCTTCATCCACCTCATGTACTTCTCTTCCACCTCATTTCCACATCACCCCACCCTAGGCCATCTCACATTCCACATGTCAAGATGTGAGGGCTTGAGAGTACTCAACTCACCATAGCCCTTCATCTTGGCTTTGTTGGATCAATCTCAACCGTTGAATTCTCTAGAGAATTCAAATTATCTTATAAATACCCCCTCATTTCTCTCATTTTAGGAATCAATATTTTTCTATCAAAACTCTTGCAAAATTGTCATTTGAGCTTTCATCCTCCATAGCTTTTAGCATCTCATCATTATCATATCTCCATCCATCTTGCATATCACTTTGCACATCCAATTTAGCTTGTCATCCAAAGAGCACACAAATCTTCAAGAATCAAAGGGCCAACCAAGGAAGGAGCAGCATGAAGGTATAATCAACTTCAATCTATTTTATCTTGTTTTTATGTTTATCTTTTCCTTAGACTAATCATTGTGGTGTCCTCTTTTGTGTTAGTTCTTTTTATTGCATCATTAGTTGTTTAGCATCTCACATTAGGAACTTAACATTTTAGGAGATCACAATGTGATCTAGATTTAGTGATCTAGGACCCATTCACCACCTTGGTCGAATGAGTCCCACCTAGGTATTTGGGTCTTGAACCTAGTTTCACACCTTTCTAAGCATTTTTGAATTTGGTCCCATAAATTATGCCTAAAGGGACTCATTCACCACCTTGGATGAATGAGTCCCATGTGGCTCAAAATTGAAATTAATTCAAATTTTTGGTGATATTTTATCCTCCTAGATATGATGTCGACTTGTAGTGTTGTAATTTTGAGAATTATTACATAATTTAGTATAAATACAAGTTTCTTTCACTCATTTTCACCTAACAAGCAATCAAGTGACCTAGCAAGTTGAATGAGCATCCTTATTGTGAGTTTGAGTTCACAAGAGAATTCAAGTGTCTACAAGAGCATTCAATTATCTTCAAGAGCATATTATCAAGCATTTTAGAGCATTATTCAAGCATCAAGCATCAAGCATCATGTCAAAGATTTCATGCATCATTTTTGCTTTTGAGCTAACAATTGTGATATAGGGTTTTCATGATTCAAGCTATCATTTCATTCAAGATCTATCCTATTCAAGAAAGAATCAAGATCTACATCCATTGGAGCCATCTCATACATTTTTGCAGCCTCTTATTTTAGGGGTTTGGTGAGTTGCAACATCATATTTTTTTTATTCATCATTCTCTATTCCTATTTCATTTCATTTCAAGGTTTGATTACCAAAACGAGGTTTGACCAAGAAAAACCCCTATCCACTAATAAAACAAAAAAATTCCCTCTCTTTAGTGTGTGATTTGTAGTTTTAGGTTGAAGACACATTAAGGAGCAAGTTTGGAGAAAGTTGTCAAAGTTGTCACCTTGTATTTGAGATACTTGAAGAACTTCTAGAGGTTGCAAATTGGGATTTCAGATTTGGAAATTAGTTGGGAAGCACATAGCAGACCTTGAAGACCAAATTTAGACCTTGAAGGTAAAAAAATCCCTAACTGGACTGATTCGCCACTTCTGGCGAATGAGTCCCAATCTAGGTCAAAATTCAGATTTTAGAGATTCAGATACCCATTTGCCAGATTCCTATTTTTGCACAAAAATCTAGATCTGGGAATGATTCACCCAGCTTGGCATATGAGTCTCAGTCAACATTAAAGTTAGAATTTCCAACATTTTAGGGCCTCATTCAATCTCCTTCAAATTCCCAGGTGCACACATTTCATCTTACAACTTGTTTTTTTGTTTTACATACTTTTCTAGGTCAATTAGTGAAGCATTGCATCATATTAGGGTTAAGCATTTTGGTTCTCATTTCATTTCTTTCCAAGTCTTAACTTGGTGGTGAACCCCTCATTAGTTTACGTTTAGCCTCTAGGACAACCCTATTGCAAGATCTCTTTCTCCTTTGCATTGAGATCTCTAGGGTTATCCTTGAATGAAATTGGAAAGTGGTGTCCTCTATGTCCTAAATCATACGAAAGCATCCTAAACCCATTTTTCTTTCATTTCATTTTGGTGAACCTGCATTTAGAACATCATAATTCTGATTTGGAGTGCTTTATCATCTTAGATCTTTCTTGCATTAACATTGCATTAAGGTTTGCATTAGTTAATTGGTATCCTAGGGTTTCTAATTTTACATTAGTGAAAGTTCATATAGCTTGCATTTTTGCATCTTAAATAATTGAAAATTATACAAAATCTACATTTGCACTTAGAATAGAGATCATGCAACATAAAAAAGCATAAAAAATCAATTGAAATTTTCTAAAAAAAAAAAAAAAACCCTCACTGAGACTCATACACCCCTCTAGGCAAATCATTCCCAGTGCAGATTCTGCACTGCATTTTCTAGCATTTAAAACACTATTTTTGTGTTCCTATTTGTTGTTGTTACCTTTCTATTTTAGTTTACATAATTTATGTTATAGTCATTTCATTGTTCTTATCTTATATTGCATTTGCATTCATTTTTCATTTAGAAGCCCTCGCGTGAGTATTTGGTGTCTTATTGCTAATATTGTAGTGAGATAAAGTTTGAGACTCATGTCATCCTGCGATAGCACAATCGTCATGGATCTTAGATTTTCTAGCTCTTTCACTCCTAGTATTGACACTGGTACACTAGGTATGGACCATACCTTTAACAATTCTATGCCTTCAAGTAGTGTGACGCATGTTTGAACAATGGTTGCTAGTGTTCTGCAAGAAAACATAATTCAAATCCATGAAGACTTAGAAAACCTACAACATCAAGTGAAAAATTAAAACATTTCAACTACCACCATCCCTACTATAGATAACATTCATCGCATGCTTGAAAGTGAAGATGGACTTGACCTTTTGAAAAACATAGTTCAAATCTTTGGAAAACACCTCACCTCAATCACTTGTTGTCCTACAAGCAATGTCATAAGCCAAGGAGGAATTCAAATTCCTCCTCCCACAATAATAGCCTTAATTCTTACCTATACCAACCCTCAAGTCACAACAACAATGCAGCCAACTAGTAATGTGATCCCTTCCTCGGGTATTTCTGCTAGCATCCCTAGTACCTTTGTGGCATCGTACATCATATCTCCTACTACCTTACCACCTATAAGCATTCCATTCACTTGTCCTTCGAACACACACACCACTTCACCATTTTCACTTTTGTCTCATAACACAAGCAATGACCCTCTCATAAACCAACTCTTCCAAACCATTTCATTCCTTCAAAAACAAATTTACACCATCAACCAAAATCAAAATGGCCCACCTACTATTATGTGAAAATCAACCCATTGTCGTTGGAGATATTGCGAACATCGATGCCATAAGGTGTAGAGGTTCTTAGATTGGAGAAATATGGAGGAAAGGGAGATCCATCTAACCATGTTAATGCTTATACAACCTTATGTAGTGACTTTGTCCTTGATGATAAACTCTTGGCTAAGCTTTTCCCTAGGTCCTTGAAAGATATTGCCTTGGAATGGTTCTCTTTGTGACCGAAAAACTCAATTCGTTCATTCAATGAACTTGTTGAGGAATTTTTCAACCATTTCCAAGTGCATATGACTCCTAAGATGACCTTGGCCAATTTGATGAGATGCAAGAAAACAAATATGAAAAGATAACTGACTCTATCTCACACTATCAATCGCTTTATTCCCAAATCAATGTCAAGGTTCTCGATCCTCACCTTCAAAAGATGTTCATAGAAAATTTACAAAGTAAAATACAAGATAAACTTACCATGATAAAATTCCCATCCTTTATGCACTTGTGTACTACCCTTCATGATTATCAAAATTCAGTTAGTATTCAAGATACAAAATCCACTTCTAACCATACTGAGAAATATGAGTCTGCAAACCAAAATAATTCCCAACCTTTTAGAAAATAGAATAAGGATTTCCTTCAATTTAATCCCCCTCAATAAATAACTCAAAATGTCAATAACCAAGTTGTTATTGTTGTTAAATATGCGATACCCTTTAGCTATGGGGACTCGAAAAGGCAATTCATTCCCTTACTCGATACCCTTCACAACACAATGTCACAACTCCTGGAATAGAAGATGATTACCTTGGCTGCCATTAAAATACCTGATTTTAATAAACCATTAACCACAAACTTTAGACAAAACTCTTACTGCCATTATCACCGACAAAATGGACACGATACAGAACATTGTAAGCATCTTAAACATCTTGTGCAAGACCTTGTTGATTCCAGTCATCTTTCCGTTGGAGGTGTTAGTGATCAAAGAAATAAGTTCGTTGCCCCTCCTAACCAGAACTTGATTTTTTTTACCAACCCTATGCCTAATCATAACATTTCATTTATCAAAGCTAGCAAAACTACAAAGAATGATGTGATGAATGTTGATACGAATTATGATAAAAATGATACTATTCAACATGATCCTATGGATGATATGGTAGGAGTGATAAATGTCATTCCTCGTAAGGGTCAAACTAAAAATCATCTTGACATTGCTTTATCCTCTAAGGATATACTTAAACATGCACTTGATGGTCCTCTTTACATAGCCGGTTGAATCTATAATAAGCCCACTAATGGGATACTGATAGATCCCGTTTGTGGAGAGAATGTGATCATCGAGGAATTCTTACTTTTGTATGGGCTCTATCGAGATATATATGATAAACTGAAAGCATGGATCAAGATGCATAATAGTTTCACTTTCCCTATGATGGGATCGATCACCCTTCCCTTACAAATAGGACCGAAAACATTAGAAACCTCATTCTTCATTATCCCACAGTTGAACCAATTTCGTGTGAAGCTAGGCTATCCATGACTTCGCTTCATGAACTCGTTCCCTTCGATTGTACATAAATGCTTAAATTTTCCCTTTGATAATAAAATATCTACTGTACACTATACCGGCTTCAACCCATTGTCCTCCCATGGAAACTTTTCCTTAGAATTCTTTTGGCTTGAGCCTATATAACCTATCAAACCATGAGAAGACTTCTTTTTCAAATCCTATCAAAATTTCAAGGCAAATAAAATAGCAAAATTATCCCTTTGAAACATGCCTCCGTCTACCACTGAGCCTACCATCCTTGACGAAACCATGATTGAACCTAAATAAATTCCAAATGACCAAGCCAACCTAAGAAAAAACCTTCACCTACTTCCTACAAAAGACTAAGATATAACTAAAACAATCCCGTCATGCCTCCTAGGATAAAAAAAATTTACAAAGTCAAAGAGAAAGTGGTTGAACAACCTCCTATGGTTCCTTCCATTCCTCCCCTTGGGGAAGAAAAAAAACCTATGGTTAACCAACCCACTCCTACACAAACGCAACTTGAAAATAGAACTAAAAGAAATAGAAGCGCTAGAGAGTGTAGGCGTAGACGTCGTTCCATTGTTCGCAGGTTACTTGAAGAATTAAACAAAGAAAATTGAGATCCAAACTTGACTGAAGCAATGCATGATGAGTCTACCCCTCCCCAAAACAAAATGATCCTATAATGCAACCACAACAAGAGTTGAACCCTTCCTTAGACATTATTATTTGACCTCCTGTTGTGATTAACTTAGATGACAATGAGGAAGTTGCTAAAATTGATGAAGAGGTGCATAATGAATTGAATACATTGATTTCCTCTTCTACGAGTTTACATGACAATTCTCCTAGGAAGAGTGTTGAACTTGGTCATGACCCTAGTTCGGCACTTTCTATTGTCCCTTTAGCTATTTGTCTTCCTTCCACATATAATGAACATGATTGGGATGCAGATGACCTGCTTTAGGTTGACTCACACGTGCCTTACTATTTTTTTTGCATTACTTTTTTCCGTTTTGTGTGATTGCATGTGTGTATTGTGATCCCCCTGTGATGTTCTGTTTGATGCATCCCTCTCTTCATGACATTCCTCTATTTGTACCTTCATTCTTCTATACGTCATAAATCTTTTAGCTCTTGCTTTATATCTTTTTCATTTATCTTGTGTTTTTCTTTTGGGGATGATGCAAGGCATCGAGACATTCATATCTCTTCCATGTTGACCCAAAATATTTTTCTTTGATTTTCTTTATTTTGTCTTGTGCTTTCGTTTTGGGGATGACGCAAGGCATCAAGACATTCATGTCTCTTCCATGTTAACCCGAAAGGTTTTTCTTTATTTTTGCTCTCTTTGTGTCATTATTCCAGTTCTATGCGTATTTGGGGAATGATGACAGTTCTGAGCTCTCTTAAAAATATTGTAGCAAGAGAATACTAACTTTGAATCCATGGATCCCTCATGTGTTTGGAGTTTTGGGGGAAACCCCTTCCTTTTTCATGACGTAGCTTCATTTGGAAACATATGACTTGGCATAGGGCTTTCCAAGTAAGCTCTCATGTCTTCTTTATTGTTAGCACTTATCATTTGCTACTTTAATATAATTCCTCACAATATTGTGTTTAGCAATTTCTTTAAAAATGGGGTATACATTGGCATTATTCTTTTGCATTTTTTCTCTTTTTACGGTTCATGGTGCAATCTTCTTATTTCATGTGATGTGTTTTTCACTTTGTGGATGACATGGGGTGTGATGTCCTTTAAGAGCGTGATCTCTCTTAGCATATTACATTCCTCTTAGTGGCTTGATATGACACACTACATCCCCTAAGTTGTGAATCTTTTATTCTTTGATTGGTCCTCTCTTGGAGACATTAGGCACAATGTTTCCTAAGTTAAGAACCTCACATGAACTAAGCAAGACTCCCTTGAACTTTTTTTACATTTTGCATTTGCATTTTCAGTTATATGGCCACCTTGCATAACATAGCTTGCATGCCTATAGATCCATCTTGTTTTTTCATGAGTTCCAAGCATAAGAAGATTTTCTTGCCTCATGAAGCTTGAATTTCATTTTTTGCGTGGCACCTTATTAAAGTTATCAAGAGGTATAAATTTGGTATGGTTTGATGGGAAGCTGAACGAGGGCATGACTTTCCCTTAGCCACTCGCGTGTGTGTGAGTACATACCGATCGTGTGTGTATGTGTCTCACCCTTTTGGATTTCTCACCCAGCGGATAGCCTGAAGTTTCGTTGCCTCAAAGTGAGTGTGCATTTTTCGAACAAACAACCTAGATCTGATCCACATCATGTTGGACAAATGGTCGAAGCTTGATCCACCCCTTCCTTTATTTTTTCCTCTCCATGTCTTTAGCATTGTATGCTTGTGCCTTGTTGTTTCTCTTTATATCATTTTCATGTGTGTTCTTTTGTGTCTATGTTGGTTTGTCGTAGGACCTTGGTCCCAGGGGCTTGTGTAACCCTCTTGATCATGGTCATCCTATCTTACTAGCATTGGTGCATTTGAACCCCTCTTGATCATGGATGTCCTATCTTACTAGCATTGGTGTATTTGGTCTACTTTAGTGTGAGTTGGAAGAAAGATCCTCCTCTCACTAAAGTTGGGGCTAGATGTAATGACATAAAGGTCCCCCATAACTTGGCCTTGATTTAGTGTTGCAATGTGTTTAACATATTCACATTAGGTATTGGGCCCTTGTGAACTAAATGAGGTTATTGGTGCCTTATTTGGAGTGTTGTAAAAATGTTGTAACATAGTTTCACACTTTTCTAGGGTTTTATTTAATAATTAGGCTTCTTTATGCTTTAATTGGCCTTATTTTGTATCCACAAGCCCGATTTAATGCATCTTTTCGAGGATGATCCTGACACAAATCAACATCCAATGATAATTCAGGTGTTTTCAGGTTGTGTGGCTTAGATTTAGTGATCTGGGACTCATTCTCCACCCTAGGCAAATGAGTCCCACCTATGTTTTTGGGTCCCAAACCTAGTTTCACACCTTTTTAAGCATTTTTGAATTTGGTCTCATAAATTATGCCTAATGGGACTCATTTTCCACCTTGGGAGAATGAGTCCCGTGTGGCCCAAAATTAAAATTAATTCAAATTTTTGGTGAGATTTTATTCTCCTAGATCTGATGTCGGCTTGTAATTTCAGGAATTATTGCATAATTCAGTATAAATATAAGTTTCTTTCACTCATTTTCACCTAACATGTAATCAAGTGACCTAGCAAGTTGAATGAGCATCCTTATAGTAGGTTTGAGTTCACAAGAGCATTCAAGTGTCTACAAGAGCGTTCAATTATCTTCAAGAGTAGATTATCAAGCATTTTAGAGCATTATTCAAGCATAAATCATCATGTCAAAGATTTCATGCATCATGTTTTCTTTTGAGCTAACAATTGTGATGTAGGGTTTTCATGATTCAAGCTAGCATTTCATTCAAGATCTATCCTATTCAAGCAAGAGTCAAGATCTACATTCATTGGAGCCATCTCATACATGTTTGCAACCTCTTATTGCTAGGGTTTGGTGAGTTGCAACATCATATTTTTTTATTCATCATTCTCCATTCCTATTTCATTTCATTTCAAAGTTTGATTACCAAAATGGGTTTTGACCAAGGAAAAACCCTATCCTCTAACAAAACAACATTTTCCCCTCTTTAGTGTGTGATTTGTAGGTTTATGTTGAAGATACATTAAGGAGAAAGTTTGGAGAAAGTTGTCAAAGTGCCTGAAGTTGTCAAAGTTGTCACCTTGCATTGGAGATACTTGGAGAACTTCTACAAGTTGCAAATCGGGGTTTCGGATCTAGAAATCAGTTGGGAAGCATAGAACAAAACTTGAAGACTAGATTCAGACCTTGAAGTTTCAAAAAATCCTAATTAGACTGATTCGCCACTTTTGGCGAATGAGTCCCAATCTAGGTCAAAATTTAGATCTTTAGAGATTCAGACACCCATTTGCTAGATTCCTGTTTCTACATAGAAATCTAGATCATGGATTGATTTACCTAGCTTGGCATATGAGTCCTAGTCAGCATTGAAGTTAGAATTTATAGCATTTCAAGGCCTCATTCAATCTCCTTCAAATTCCTAGGTGCACACATTTCATCTTACAACTTGTTTTTCTATTTTACATAATTTTCTAGGTCATTTAGTGAAGCATTACATCATATTAGGGTTAAGCATTTTGGTTTTCATTTCATTTGTCTTTCTAAGTCTTAAATTGGTGGTGAACCCCTCATTAGTTTACATTCAACCTCTAGGACAACCCTATTGCAAGATCTCTTTCTCCTTTGCATTGAGATCTCTAAGGTTATCCTTGAATAAAATTAGAAAGTGGGTGTGCTCTATGTCCTAAATCATATGAAAGCATCCTAAACCCATTTTTATTTCATTTCAAATCCTAACCCTAACCTTAAATAAACTTTAACCTTAACCCTAATTAAATCTTAACCCTAACAATAACCTTAATTAAAATTTAATTGAACTATAACCATAAATGAATTGTAACACTAACCCTAATTGAACCTAACCCTAACCCTAATTCTAACTCTAACCCTTATCCCCCTAATTCTAATTATAACCTTTATCCTTATTAAAATCCTAACCATAGCCCTAATTCTAATACTAACCCTAATCATAATTCTAATTGTATTTGTAATCCTGATTCTAACACTAATCATAATATTAGTGGCAACCCTAATTCTAACTATAGCATTAATTAAACCTAAAACACTAACCTTGACAATAATTGAATCATAACCTTAATTAAACCCTAACTCTAACCCCAATTGAACCCTGACCCTAACCTAACATTAACCCTAGCCCTAATTGATCCCTAACCCTAACTCTAGCCAACACTCTAGACCTAACACTAACTCTGACTCCAAGCTTTATCCTAGAACCCTAAATATAACTCTAATTGAACCTTAACCCTAACCTAACCCTAACCCTAACCCTAACCTTAACCCCAAGCTTTATCCTAAAATCCTAGACTTAATTGGAGGATAACCCTAATTGAATCATGACCCTAACCTAACCTTAACCCCAACCCTAATTGAACCTTAACCCTTATAAAAATCTAACCCTAACCTTGATCCCAGGCTCTAATTAAACTCTAATTAAATTATAAACCTAACCCTAATTGAACACTAATTTTAATGGCGACCCTAATTCTAAACCCTAACCTTAACCATAAACCTAAGCCTAATTCTAAACCTAATTGTAATTATAATTATAAATATAATTCTAATTCTAATACTAACCCTAATTATAACCCTAAGCTTTATCTTAACCCTAATCCTAATTGTATCCTTTACCCTAAATTTAACCCTAATGCTAACCTTAATTTTGACCTTAAACCTAACCCTTATTCTAACCCTAATCCTAAATCTAATTATAATATTGTTTTAACCCTAACATTCCCTAACCTTATTTTAACCCTAACTATGATTATATCCCTAATTCTAACACTATTTCTAAACCCAACACTAACCCTAATTCTAAACCTAATGCTAAACCTATTTCTATTCTAACAATAATTGTAATCATAACCTTAAGCCTCACCACACCCCTAACTATAATCCTAACCTTAACATTAATTCTAACCCTAATGTTAATCTTAAACCAAACCCTAGTTGTAATCATAATCTATTTCTTACCCTATCCCTAACCCTAAAATTACATATAATTCTAATGCTCACCTTAGCACCATTTTAACCCTAATTCTAATTATAAGCTAATTTCAATCCTAAACCTAACAATAATTGTAAATCTAATTATAACTATTGCTAGCCCTAATTGTAGCACTAAGTATTTTCCTAACCCTAACACTAACCTTCATCCTATTGGTGTAAATAAGTGTTTTACCTATCTTGGTCCTATTTGCATGTTAAGTTTACTTAGGTTCTAGGTGTGTTTTCTAGAAGTCTTAGTTGTCAAGATAATATCCTATCATATCTTATCTACTTTGACTTTTATTTAATGCTTGCATCCTAAGTCATTTAATATTGCTGAGGTAGTTGTCTCATTGTACAAGATTAAGACACATGTCAAGATCTTGTCTAATCTTATCTCACACCTTGCCTTTATAAGAAAGGTATCATATGTACATTGCATATTCAATCCTATAATCTTGCATCTATAATCATAGCAAGCAATTCTTTCCATTTTATCTCTTCTGGAAGATATTTTGGTCTACCAACTGTTCTTGGGGGTGTTGGGAGTCACCATTAACTCCTACATGGCATCAAAACTTTAGTGTTGCATATTCCTTGCCAAATATGAGGGTTTCATCTTGTCTTGAAGATATTATTGGGTGTATTTTGGGATTTCAAGGACCTCGCGGTTAAATTCAGGGTGTCAAAGAAAGTCAAGTTTGCCTTTAATTTCATCAAAATTTGTTATGTTTTGTCTGATCTACAAGGGTTTCAAGTGGGATTACAGTTGCCAAATCCAAGAGGTAGCTGAATTTTCAGGGTACTTTGGGCCAAATCTAACCCTTCCATTACATTTAGAAGGCCCAAAAACCTTAAGATCAACTATTAAATAATTGAAAAAAGATACTTTTATTCGGGGGCATCAAAGGTTTTTTTCAAATTTCCATGGCCAAAAAAGTTGTATAGTACAGATCTATACCATATCATGGGTCGCAAGTCTGCAGAACAGGTTGGTGATATATTCCAAATATTTTGATCTTGCATAAGCATTATATTTTTCTAGCATCGGTATGCGTAATAGTCTGTATGTCGGGTCAAATTGTCGCAGTCATGGTATGATTTCCATTGGTTTTTTATTTTTAAAAATTGTTTAAATCAGCATTGGTTTTGTTTAAAACACCTATCAACTAGCACCTAGCCACAGTCATAGAGTTTAAAACCCCCACGATCACATCAATGTCGAGGGGGCTATGCTCAAGTGATGTGGCTAGTGCCCGTTTCTTTAAAGGGATCTCTGCCCCATCGGTGACATCACTACTAGTGCATATTTTTTTAAATTAATTGCTAAGGTCAAATAAATGACCAAAGCCTTAGTGCTTGGTGCTTATTTTTATCCTCTCGAAGCCCAAATAGGGCATTTTTTCACTAAGCATAACTTTTCACTAGGCTATCAAAATTTTGTAAATAAGATATCAATGGAAATTTGGTTCCGCATACATTGCAGTGGTGTAGGTCATTTTGTCAAAAAAAATTGTAGGTACATTTTATTGCTGATTGAAGTCATCTTATTTTTTTGCTCTTGAGCTCATAATTTTTTTCCATGATCTTCAAATTTCGTGATTATTGGAATGTTGGAAAGGTATTGAGGAGCTCTATTCAATCATCCATGCACTTTTTCCTATTTTTATCCTAAGTATATTGTTATTTTAGTTCTTGCTTGATGGGTATCCTGGAGATTACTTGGATATTTTGGTAGTTGGAAGGGTGTTGTTTAGATTGTTGTACTTCATTTCAACCTCACTTTATGTATTGATCTTATATTTTACTAGTCGAGAAGTGTATCATTGTTGTAATCATGGTTTATGCAACTCATCCTTTTGTAATCATTATAACTAAGGACAATTATAAGTCTTGGAAAAAAGGCATCCTAACACATTATAGGTGGCTCAATCTTTTGCTTCATATTTATGGATTCGTTCTTGAGTTAGATACAACCTAGAAGAAATCTGTTTGGGGTAATAAGAATGATCATATCATAGGATTTATTGGTTCTAGTTTTAGTGCATGCATCTTCAGAGAGACCTATCATTAGATTTTAGGAATCTCGTGCCCACACATAATTTGGACCAAGATTTGGGAGATTTTTGGAGATCCACATAAGCCTCCATTCCCAGATGATCCTACATTAGATTGCCTCATTCCACTTGATGATATTGATAGTTTACCCTTTGATGATGAGACCTTAGAGGAGCCTGAATATGATGCAAAACTTGAGTGTCTTGATGATCCAAATACTTCTCTTGTAGCTCCTACTTATCCTATTGAGATCACACATTCATCTCTTGTTGGTGATTCATTGACAAATTCCAGCAATTCATTTTAACAGGTATATCATTGTCTTCTTGACTGGGATTCTTATTTATCAGACATTGTATCCTTGTTTGTGGAGTCTCATATTTCAAATTTGGAGGACCAATTTGAGGGCTTATCTCTCCTATTTGATGACAGTCATGACACAATTTTTGCCACTTCATCTTTATCTTTGGAGTTAGATCAAGATTCGTTTCTATTTGTTCTTTTTTTGTTAATTTTTGTTGTGATTGTGCATGTACCTGATTGGATTGCGGCATCATCATCACCTACCAAGAACTTGGTAAAACATGAGCAAATTTTAGAGATAATATTCATACATATGGGTTCATCTTCCTACTAATTCCTATATGGAATGGGAAGCATTCTTGCATTTATATGTGGTCTATCTTCTTCCAAAGGGGAGAAACATTGTTTGTAGGCATCAGATCATGTTTTGTCTTCAGACACTTATCATATTTATAAGCAATTACACATTATGGAGAGTATTATTCTATCTTTTATCTCTTTTGGAGAGGAGTTTTGTCCCACTCGGTTTTCTCCTTTACTCCATTTATGATAGATTGCATTTGCATATGTACATGGGTACCTAACATGGCCTCGTAGCCGGGACCTATCCTTGCATCTTTCATATTTACATCATTTGCATAATAATCTTCTCCCTAAGTTGCACTTAAGGGGGGTATTGGTGTAAACAACTATTTTACCTATCTAGGTCCTATTTACATGTTAAGTTTACTTAGGTTCTAGGTGTTTTTTATAGAAGTCTTAGTTGTCTAGATAAGATCTCATCATATCTTATCTACTTTGGATTTTATTTAATGCCTGTGTCCTAAATCATTTAACATTATTGAGTTAGTTGTCTTATTGTACAATATTAAGACATGTGTCAAGATCTTATCTAATCCTATCTCACACCTTGCCTTTATAAGCAAGGCATCATATGTACATTACATATTCAATATTGTAATCTTGCATCCATAATCATAGAAAGTTATTCTTTCCATTTTACCTCTTGTGGAATAGGTTTTGGTCTAGCAACTATTCCTGGGGGTGTTGGGAGTCACCATTTACTCCTAGACATTCTAACCCTAATCTATTTATAATTCTAGCCTTAATCAAACCGTAGGGAATGCCTCCTTATATTACAAAGCCCAAAGAAGGAGATACTTTCCACCTCTCATGAATTGGCCTAATTTTTCCTTTATTTGATCATAAGTACAACCCGTAATTCCAATTTAACCTTCCTTGGGCTCAAATATTGAATTATTTTTAGGGTTTAAGAAGTGAACAAGTTTGAGTACTAATAAATAGCTCCATCATTAGGGAATTTCTAGTTCTATCATATCTTAGATTACTTAAGTTTTATGAGTTTGTTGGTTGTGACTGAACCTAGTGCTATTCATGTCCTTGAAGATTTAGTTGCTCTTCAAGGTTGTCTTGTTTGAAGAAGTAGCAACTTTGCTTTTCATAGACCTAGTAGTTATCAAGTGACTCACCAATATTTTAATTGTAGAATCAACTTTGTTATAATGGATATTTTCCATTGTTACAATTATAACATGTGGACAATAGACTTATAATATATTAAAAAATTCCACATTTATTAAAGTACACATGCTTTTTATATATAAAATTTTACAATTGAATATATCATTAGAACAAGCTTTTGGATTAAACTATATATTATTTTCAATCAAAATTTGGATCACACTCAGTGATCCATCATCAAGAAGACGAAAGAGTGAATATCGAGGTATGAATTGGAAATCCCCAAACTTACCACACTTTATCCAAAAAAATGTAAATTGGAACAAAAAGTAAATTTACAATGCATTGTAAAATTGCCACCTAAACTACTAAACCAGGCACGTGAGTTTTTGCAACATCTAAATCATCAAATTCTTAACTCCCCATATTAACTAGCATGGAGATGAGTATTGAAAAAATTATCAACACCTTCGAGCAAATATGGTTGGAAATCATTCACAAAAAGCTTGTATACATTCATAACATTCACCTTGAAATATAAACCATATTATGTAAAGTGATATAACAAAGCAATAAATGAATATATATTTTAAATAACATCCCAAAAATAAACAATTTATGGGATGAAAGAGTAATATCAAAATCACTTTATGCAAAAACTTTCACGATGAACCATATAAGCAAGTGTAGATTGCAAAGGAAGCAATGGTGGCTGCTAGATTTTCATGTGACCTTTGATCATACGGGTGACAAGCTAGCCTTGGGTCTCATATTGATCACCTCTTGAATACATTAAAATTCCATAGACACCACATTCTTCACCTCCTCCATTGCAATTATACAACTATCCAAGCAAGGATCTAAAAACTCTACTAATATTCCTTCTTAGAAACTATAAACGGTGGTGACAGGAAGATAACAATATTCCATTAGTGCTATCAACTCCATGTAGGGGCACCCAAAAACCATTACTAGAAGAATGATGTTAAATCTGTAGATATCAATTTTGTTGCTCACACTTATTTCCATGAGCCATTCTATCACCAGGTAGCCCGGCGTGCCTCTCATTCTTTATTGATACAATATGACATAATATACTTAAGGCATAACCATCTTGTAAAGTTGGATCATGTATTTGTAATGCCCCGCCAAGTAACCTTAAAGCAAGTTGCAATTAACATCATAAGCGAACCAATTTTTTTTTTTTTAAAGTGCATTTAACATACACATTCACTTACTAATTAACAACAACCTCTAAGGCTACAAGGTTAGGATTACTTAAACCCACACATACATATTACATATAACCATAGCCTTATGAACTTTATGAAATCACCATCATACATCATAAGAATATCACATAACATAAAAAGATAATCAACCGAGATACAATCTCATAAACATTATCTTAAACCAATAGTTACATCACTCATTCCCAGAATGAGACAATAGTATATAAGATTACAATTACATAACTCCACCTCATAATCATCAGAGGGATAAAATAACTTATACAAATTAAAATATTACAATGCAAGATAATACAACAAGAACCGCGAGCTGTCCATCTGGATGTCTCGCCACCAAGTACTGAAGATCGATGGGGACCCCAACGGTTTTGGTGCACGTTCCACCCAACCAATGTGGTACCCGAAGGCCCACCCCCCATGCTAGGAGATAGTAACAAAGTAACATGGACAAAGATCTACTACCTCTAACCAAAGACAGACTTATACTGACTCCTACTGTTATAACCAAATATATGAACTAACAAGTACAACTCATTCACCATACAAGTACGAATCAAGTACAACTCAAATACAATACAAATACAATACAAATACAACTCCAACATCACTGACATAGGTCACATTGCTTCCAAACATAAAGTAGATCAAGTATGTTCAAATAACCATACACATAAAACAATTAACAACAGTTGTCATAGATAGAGTGTCATCGCAAGGTTTGTCATGAGATCTCCTCTAGGCATTCTTCATAGGCTCCGGCACAAGTAATCCTGGTGGCCTCAACTGAATCCTAGCACTCATACTCACTCATGCGGAATCAACTACCTCTCGCAAAAAACTAGATAGTTGATTTTGCCATTCCAGGCCTTCTCACTCATCCCAAGTCTAAACAAGCCCTTGTGTCTATGAGTGAGGATTAAATTATCTTGATTAATGTGAGAAGTTAGTCCTAATCTTCTAAGTACATTATTTTAATTATCACTTGTTTAAATCACTCCTGAAGGTTATCCAGTTTACCTCTTTGGGCTCTGGCGCCTAACAGAAAGCCACTCTTCTATTCGACAACACACACTCAAACAATCCACCAAGGGAACCACAAGTGCATACCAACTAGGCATCATAATCCACTCCAACATAAGGAGGATACAAATAATATAACTCACTCCATACATCTTGGAGGCAACAACACATAGTCCACTCCTTTCACAGGAGGTACAAAAGATCTCACTCCAAACATCTTGGAGGAAACAACACATAGTCCACTCCTTTCATAGGAGGTACAAAATATCCCACTCCAAACATCTTGGAGGCAATAACACATAGTCCACTCCTTTCATAGGAGGCAACAAGATGAAACCACATAACAAGGTCACTCCATACAAGGAGACATGGATCCCATAATCCGCTCCTAAACCAAGGAGGTGCAAACATCCCCGTTCATGAAAATCAGGTAAAACTGAAAAAACGCCATGCACTACCCAAGGGAAAACAACTGGATGGCATAAAGATTCAATAACCCTTATCCTCTAAGTTCTTCTGGAAGACTTATAATTTAGAACTAACACTAAATCCCAAAACCAACAATGCAACTTGACGACATAGCAACAAAAGCATTCAAGTCATCAATCAAATCTAATATTTGGATTTCCTAAATCCATACTCATTCAATAGGTAGTGTTGACAAAGTCAAAGACATGATAAGTAGATAATCTAAAATAATCATAACCCCTATTTCCCTTTTCATTATTGGAAATCTAAAACAATTAAACTTACTTCCCTTTACTGAATACAAAGAATTAAATCCTTTAAGATAAACATGAGGAAGATACTACTTTTGGATATACTAAATCCATATCTCTTTCATAATCCAATCACAATGATTCAATTAATCTAAATAGAAATTAATAAATAACATAATTGATTGCTTCATCAATAAAACAACTTCTTAATTTACTTTTAAATTGACACAAATCCATGCAAGTAACTCTTTCCATTTCCTAACCAAATCTTACATCTCATTCAATTTTCTATTTAACACATTCAATCACTTTAATATAATAACATATTGTTTCTCTATCCATTTTCCATATACACTAATCAATCCATTTTTAAATCTCTATTCAATAATACATTGCATACATCTTATAAAAACGAAATACGATAATGAATTTTACACTGAATATATATATATATATATATAAATGCTCCATATTATATAGACACCATTAGTATTTCATTCACAATGACTAGATTACTCTATGGAATTAAATAAAACATAATAACTATTTGCCTTTTTCAATATAGTTAGTTCTTAAATTTACTTCTAATGCAACTTAACACTATTGCAAACAATCTTTTTTCAGTTTTCTATCTAGAGTCTATATTTCATAAACTTTCTATTTAAAAACATACAATTTCATCAATGTATAAAAATATCTTTTGGCTTGTCTTTTTGACTACGCATTCAAAACTTATCTTTTAAATTCTTCATGCAAAACTAAATCACACGCACTTAAATAAAACAAGGTAAATACTGATTGAAAATACTTATGAAAATATATATATATATATCTCAATATATTTTCTTCAATCATATTAACAAAATAACCATTTCCTTTTTAAATCAAGTAATTATTTCTATTAAAAAAAATATCTTTCTCTATACATTTTCTACACATACTAATTATCTCTTTTAAAACACTAATAATACCCAATTTGCAAACAACAGAATAAAATAAGATAAAATATTATTTATTCTCTCAAATGGATATATACCTTCACTATATATATACTAAACATAAATTAATATATTTAAATATATTTAATCATTAACATATCTTATATCCTTTCCAGAATATCAATTTGTTTAATTCAAAATAAAATATCCCTTATCACTAATTTTCCAAAATATAAATATATATTTTTCCAATTAAATCAAATTAATAATTGGACCTTTCACACATAAATTTAAATTCCACAATTAAATTTTAAATTATGCATTATCTAAATCAAATATTTAACTCCTTCAATTAAACTTTAATATGCCATTTTAAAATAAACAATAATTTCTCCATACGTTTATAATATTAATTCCACTAATCAAATATACAAATTTTATTTAAAATAATATAAATAAACATAATACTTTAGTATTATAAATTATAATATAAAATAGTATTAAATAATATTTTAATATTATAATAACAATACCTAAAATATTAATATTTATAAATATCAATTTATTATTATTTTATTTTCAGAACAGCAATGGGAAAATAATTTAACAATAGTCTCATGTTTTAAACATAACTCAAAAACTACGATCTGGGTATTTGAGATTTTTGGACAGGGGTAAGAAAATTGCAAAATGCAAAAACCCTTTAAATTTCCAGAAAACCCAGTTTGTAAAAGTGAAGATATAGGCAACGCAATAAAACCATTTTACCATGAAAATATAACTATACTGCAGATTTTAAAATCCGTTTTTTTGATAATAAATAGAAAGTTTCATTTTCTGAAAACATTCCAAATGCGTTGTTCAATCTCTATGTTTGATTTCAATAACAATAAAATCAATTTCTCCAATTAATTTAAATTCAACTAAGGTTTTCACAATTTTCACTCAAGAATTTTCACAAGCAAAGGCTGTAACTTTGTTTAACTTTTTTCTTGTAATATCAAATTTATTTTCTAAAACAGATTTAACAAACAAATCTTTAATCATTACTATTTTAAAGAAAAACAATCAAGAACAATAAAATACAAAGAGGAAAACCTGGTACAAGAAGCTACAGGAAGAGATGAATTCTTGTTGCAAGCTTCCTCCAAAGATTTCCTGAATTTTTCTTCAATCCTTCAATGAATCCAATCCAAAATCTAACAAATGCAAACAATCTTTCCTTCAATCAATTCTACAATCAAACTTTCTTCAAACCCTTATGCAAATTTTTCAAAATTTCTTCCCTGCTGTAAAAATGTATTTTTCTAAAAACTTTCTTGCCCTAAAATTAAAACATATATTCTTATAAATCAAAAATACCTAATTCGACCCTAATTCACATTACATGCAAATTAGATATTTCAATTTCAATTTTAATTTCAATATTTACAACCCGAATTCACATTACATGCAAATTAGATATTTCAATTTCAATTTCACTTTTAATTTCAATTTCAATTTCACTTTTCAAAACCCACTTTCAATTTAAAATGAAATTTCAAATAATAAATTAATTTCCAAAGTTGCAACCAATTTCCCAAATAAACATTTAATTACAATTTCTAATTTAATTCTCACACGTTGGAATTAAATTCCAAAATTAATTCTAATTCTTTTATTTCTTTTCATTCTCTTGAATCACATTTAATTAATTAATTTAATTATTTAATAACTAAATTCAACCCCCTTGGATTAAATTTAATTAATTAAATAAACTAAATATAATTAATTAATTTAAGTATAAACTTTTATCCACATTGCATTATTTAAATTAAATAACCATCAATATGATTTAAATGCAATTATTTTAAATATCTATTTCCAAATCAAGAATGTTTCAGAAATAAATAACATTAAAACAAGACAGACAATAACTCGACACACACAATGACGACACACTAAGGCTAGGTGTAAACTTGACACATGTTACTACTACTATCTCAAACTTAACCGTTGGATCGACACGCTCAAACCTGTGAAACCGTGGAGTCGATGTCATGTACCTACAATCCTGCAACCAAGTAAACAACATCATACAATATATCCAGCATATAATACACACCGTGAAGAAGGAATTACGGATTCGCAGGGCGCTCACAAGCGAGTGATGCGAAACCGTCCTCTTCACCAATACACTCATCAAAATTGACACTTCCATCATAATTCCAATAGTCTCATAATAACATCTCATGCTAACTCTACAACATCATTAATCCATAATACATGTGAAACAATAATCAGATAACTACATCCCACAATCATGTTGTCGCTCAATAGTAGCAATCAAAATATTATAACGAAATGTATCCAATATCAAAGTAACTACAACCAAACATAGCATAAAGCAACTTGAACAAAAATCAAAACGGAGGGGTGTTACAGTATTACAGTGACTTTTTTCTATTGAATATGAACATGTGCATTATGGAGAAATATTGGGTGTGATTCCATGTTTTACAATACAAATACAACTCCACATAAAATTAATAAAGAAAACTCATAAAGAAAATTGTAGAATGTTAACACTGGTCATTAATCACTTTGTTCCCTTACATAAAAGACCAAACACATGATATTCCACTACTATCTAATGAAGGCCACCCTTCTACTACAGTCAAATAAAGACCATAAATTTCATGCATTCAATTATTAGTTACATGTCAAAATTCACATTAGGAGTTATTTTTTACACTAGGTTTAGGCTGCCATTGTAAGAACACCTCTCAACATAATAACAATGAGATCATAACCTTGGTACATTCACACAAACTAATATATGGATATATTCATGAAAAAATTAACCTTTGAATTGTTTAACTAACTCACAAAATACCAAGATTCATGTAACCATATTTTGAACATACATGACATTAGAATATCATACTTATTGCCAAGTATGATTTCTCTAAGAGGTTAATCACCTTGTAGACTTTATTTTTTCCATAAGCTGTGAAAAAATAGTTATATCCTTTAAATTGTTGGCAACTTTGTAGTTGTAGTAGCATATACAAACATAACTTAACTTTATATTTCTTGCAGTACCTTATGTCACCTTCCAAGACATTATCCAACTCTCAAATCATGACACATGTTCACTAGTTCTATCATAAGTGAACTTGCATCACTAATCATGCTTCTAGAAAGTACTAAACACATACGGTTATGAGTTCTTTTAGATACCTTGTAGTAGTTGTCACAATATTTCCATATATAGATAAATGATATACAAAGTCCCACAACTATTTCCATAACATCACCACATGTTAATCAACATAAAAATGTTATATTGTAAAATTAGAAACTCACCACATTTCACTGCAATGAGGGCTTTAGATAAACTCTTTCCATAAGAACTCTTTGCAAGTGAATATTACCCAATTCAAAATATTTACATCATCATAACTATTCATTGTGATGATGCTTTGCTATTAGAAAAATAAAATTAGTGATTTTTAGCATAAGCATTTTGTGTTTAAATGATTTGATATGATCATTAATATAATGGTATGAAAAAATGGAAGAAACATACATGCTAGTGTAAATGATGTTTGGATTGAATTATATTGCTTATAGTATAAAATATTATAAATATTTGTTGCAAAAAATATTTACATAATTTTTTAGTAGAAGCAATACGATTCATTATATGGGCTATAGAAATAACATGTCTTGTGCTTGGATTTTAAATTTTGTAAAATATATTTTAAGGTTGCAAATGATTTATTGATAATGTATATGTTGTATTTGACTTAATTAAAAGTGGGTAGTCGTTGCATCCTAACTATATTTAGTACTTTCTTGGAAAGAACTACATACTATAACCTCATGAAATTATTGATGACTAAAAATGGCCATTCTTGATATGATTACGCTTATTGTGGATTATTGGTCAAATTTTGATTCATGGGAAAGTTATTAAATTTGCTTTGTGTTAGTAACATATGTTCAATTTCTTTATTAATTTGGTTCCATATGAGAGGTCGCAATTCCAATTTACCATATTTTGCATGGACTAGTGTGTCTTTGTATAGTTGGGAAAGTTTTTCACTATCTTATCACTATAAAGTATCATGATATTTATGGTATTGTAATGCCTTAGGAAATTCTCCTGTTTAGGGGTATCTATCTACTTTGAGGAGACATAGAATACTTGTGTATCATTTGAAATCTTTAGCTTTTTTTTTTTAGATGGCATGCTTGTTTTAGTAGTACATTGCATTGGTTGCCTTAGTTCTTCCTATGTGGTTCTCTTTTATAACCCATTCGTAAAGAGTAGTGTCCCACCATGTATTGGTGGTGCATGGGGGTCCTTTTAGGCTTTATGATCAACAGAAAAGAGCCCACATGTAATTCTCTCCTTGTCCCAACAACATTAACATGACATTAGATTTTGGTAAAATAGTATCTAATATATGTGGCCATTTTTTAGGTTTTGAGTCGATTTATGTGCATATATTCTTCATTTTGTCTATTATTTACATTGATAATAATGAATACACTAACATGTCCTTTGTGTTAGAGGAAATCAAAATTTTTGGTTTGGTTGTGCTCAAATGACAAGGGGCATGCTTACATGTTTTTCTTTACTTTATTTACCATGACAAGTATTTACCATAATTACAATAGCTATATGAGAAAATATTTTAATGTACACCATACTTGTGTGATTATATTGATTGCTCACACTTGCATAAGCTCTTTACTCTGTATGTATTACTCAAAGAAGTTGAAATATTTTTGGTCATATGTTGTAAATGTAAACTTAACATAAATTATATTATACATTCCAAAATAACTTAAATTCAACTTTATATATTTTCGGTTAATATGATTCTTACGTGTAACTATAATTTTATGAGTGATTGCATGAAATGATAAAATAATTTAAATTTTATTTAGTGAAAATCTTAGTGTTAATGGTTAGTGATTCTTCATAATGGTTCATGTGATTTAGAATTTGGTTAAGTGAATGATCTTAATATTAAACACAATAGCCACGAGGATGTTTAACAAGCTATAGTTCAACTTATGAGTATATAGTTTATTATTAGAATGTGTGTGTGTGTGTAATAAAAATATCTTTTAGTTAATTATTTTGTGACCCTAGAAAACTAGGTTGTGACATGTAAATTTTAATGAATCCCTATTGTCACCACTTAAAGTACTATAGTTATGTGCTAAGGGTGGGTTCATTTTGTGTAATGTGATTGTTATATGCATCTATTGGTGTGCACATATTGTATGGTCAAGTATAGGTGTGTGTCAAAGACACCAATCTATGCCAAAATTTTATAAATTGATGTAATGTGGAGGGAATGTTTTTCATGGTATGTAACCATACATGCCTAAGAAGGATGTTATATGTTAGTTTCCTAGGCATCACATGGAACGTGTCTAGCATACATGAGCTAACTTGAATCGAAAGAATAATAGTACCCAAATAAGATCTAGGCATATTGTCAAATCCTCTTATGGTAAGGTTTGATGGTTGTATCTTTTCCACGTCTACTCATAATTGTTTTGAATAATATTTAGCACACATATGTTAAAGGTTAGATTCATTGTAAACTAAAGATCATTTGAGGAACATATTTTCATTTTCACCATAATTTATAAAGGTTTTCATTAAGAACCTTCTTAAGTGTGATTTCTTTATCATCAAATGATATATCAAAATTTTTCCTTGCGGCTAATCAAATTCATGACTAATTATAGTGTGCTATTGAACCCATTTTGGATTTTCTAAGGATTTTCACATATTTTTTTTTATAACAAGGAAATGTGTATACAAATTCCCATGGTGATATCTTGGCTTTAATACTTTGTATTTGTTGAATAATGCCATATTCCTTTATTTTCGATGTAGCTTGAGGCACATGAAGTAAATTAAGTGTAATAATTGGTAGCATAGGTGGTGGTAGATCAACATCCTATCCTCTTCCCACCCTTTGATGTGTATGCCCATAATATTATAATCATGTGAATTGAGGGAAATATGAAAGTAAGGTATATGAGACAAAAGTTATATTAATATAATTATGATCCAAAGATAGATAATGAGAGGTCATTTTGAAGTCCATGCTAGTCTGATGTGAAATAGGGATAGAAAAGTATGTGATGAAAGAATGGACCAAAGTAAAAAACCAAAGTGTAGAGCAAAAAAAATATGACTATTGAAAATATCTACCACTTAAACTTATAAATAAAATTCACCAATCAGTAAGATATCATCTAAAATTTCATAATTAACAAGTAGGGAAATTTTCACATGCAAGGAAGCATTAGTAGATCCATCATAATCATCATGTGAAAGTTCTTCACTAAGACTTATAATGTCACTATATAATACAATACCAATGAAACCTACACACAAGGCTAATGAATTATCATGAATGTATATTTTGTCATCATAAGGGTAGTGGTATGTGAAATATTGTCATAAGAATTCATAGATTCAAAAAATGATCATTTTGTGTGTATTATCATACATGAAAGAAGATGATTCATTCAAAGTGAATAAATATATGTACATAGGACTATCATGACATGTAAAAAATGTATCATCATTAGGTATATTAGTGCCACATATAGGTGAATTGTATGACAAATCCTCGCTTAGTCTATGCTCATCATTGTCACAAGACATATGATCATCATAAAATGTATGGATAAACAAGCTAAACCTCTCTTATATAAGAGGATAATCATTAATTTACTCGATGAAGGATGAGATGGATAAGGCATGGTAAGAAAAAACATCCATAAAGAAGACACTCACATCCATAGCATAAAATTTCACAAGTATATTGATAATGGATGTGCCATCTAACATGAATGATAAAAAAATATTGAAATTTGAAATAGATGCATGTAAATCTACTAAGGAACAAGCCCTAAAAGGTTTCATAATGATAGAATACCCTTGGGTGGAAGGGTAGGGAGAGATATAAATCATTATGTATACCTAAATTTCAATCAAAATATATGTAAATAGCATGAATGTAAATCCTAGAAATTTTGAAAATAAATTAGAGTAATATTAGATCTGAAAATTATAATATTAGGTATTAGTTTTTCATAGTCCATCAATGAGAAAATAAATGAGCTTCTGGATTCAACTATATATATTTTTAAATCAACGTTTCGAATCACACCCACTGATTGATCATCAGGAAGAGGTGATTCAAAATGTTGATTTAAATATACATAGTTGAATCTAGAAGCTCACTTATTTTCTAATTATAATATTGATGAAAAACCCTAGAGGAAGGAAATGTAGTGAAATATTGATCATGTTCGCCAAAAAAGTTAAAAAATAAAATTTATTTTTATAAATTTAATCTAGGATAAACATGTAGGAATAAATTAACCTAAAGTAATAATTGAGTAGCTTATAAGGTACTTAGCTTTGTGTTCAAAGGAGAGGAATGATTTTGTTAATACACTAAATTTTGGATACCTCATGATCAAAGATGATATATGACAATTTATAGTTAGCCTCAAGATTTGGACAATCAACTTGCATCGTGTGGGGTCTAATTAGGGTAAAAAAAATTCTTCTAGAAACATCTTGCATCCATGAAAATGATTTGGGAGTTTGCACACTTATATTTGTTGATTTGACTTTACTTCTTTTACTTTTTCTGCTACCTAAAACTCGTGATATTTAAAAATATCTTTATAGAATTACTAATATATAACAAAAGAACATCTCTTAGATTGACCCTAAAAACTTGAATAAATGATCAAATGTAACTAATATATATTAATAATAATATATTTTTAATATATCTATATTAGAGATACTAGTATCCAAGTCTAAAAATTGATCCATGGAAAATTCCTTCATAATTCTAGAGCCTAATCCATTTTTTGTATTTAAACAAGCAATAATAATACATAAAAGAGGCAACCAGAGGCTGCCAAGAATGAGAATTTACATATTCAAAACCCAACAACCCAAAATAGACTGAGTTAACAAACCAAGGAGAACAAAATAAAACATGACATCAAAGAACAAATGATAACAACGATGAACAATTGAAAAATTAACCTCTTTAGACTCTAAATTTGAACAACTGTTGTATCTATTTAGAACATATTACATCATCTTTATGTAGTTGTAGAAATTTCCATTTAATCTTATCTAGGTGATTGTTGAATTTCATGTTTTCATTGGGAACTCCTTGTAGCTGTGAACATAGGACAACAATTTTCAAAATGATGTTTGAGTAAAACCTTAGCATTTTTGATTCCAGATGTATATTATGCTTTAAAAAAAATCATACATCCAATTTTCCATATATTAAACAAGACAATCTACCTTACAAAATCGACAACAATATTATTTTGAAGGTCCAAACCCAAAATTGCTTCTTTCCAACTCAAAACATGCTAAAAAATAGATAGGAGATAAGCAAAGACAACCTTCCATTTTCTTTTAGTCAAAGCGCAATCCCAAAATATATGTTTCATTCTTTCACTGTGCTTACAATAAAGACATTTAACTGGTTGGATCTGCATATATTCCAACCTGTTACTGATGGGCAACAAAGCTTGCAATGTAATATTTTCCAAGCCAAATTTTGCACATTGGCTTTAGTTTTAGAATGCCAGATTTGAGCACTCAGTTTTTTCCAAGTTTTTCCTGAAACTTGTAATTCTATTTTTGATTCAATATAGAATTTAAGGGAAAATGTGGAAGCAAATTCAATTAGAATTTTTTGAGAGGAAATAGAGTGAACTGACATTTGGACAAACACCGCCAATCCTTAAAAGGATTACATTGTAGGGGAGTACAAATCTTCATCACCAACTCAAAAGGAACCAATGACTTAAAAAAGAAAATAAACCCTTTATAATTGTAACTTTAACCAAAGTTACGCTTAAGATTTTTCCAATTAACCCTGTTCAAGCATTAAAATCCCACAAGTCCCTAAATCTTCAAACTCCTTTTTTAAATAAAAGGTATGCCAGCCTACGAAAGGCAACAACAAGCGGTTGGGCATGATATGTTGCCAGTTTATTCCACCATATAGATGAAGATCCAACACTGAATGCATGTTGTAGAGAACTTTTCCAATCTAGAAAATTACAAACTTGTTGCCAAGCCTTCCAAATTGAAATTAAAGGAAAAAAGGCTTTAAGATGGAAGAAAGGAGCCAATAATTTTTTTATCTTCCTAGCTATCTGCTTACCATTTCCCTCTAATAGTAGCCTAGATAAACTAAAAATGAACCAAATTTTTCCATGGTTCATCTCCATTGATTATTCTCACAATCCATTTCACTACCAGACAAGTCCTTTGAGTTATAGGGTCCAAAAGACCCAACCCACCTTTGGCTTTGGGTTGAATGCAATGTAACCAAGAAGATTTAAAACCTGCCTTACCACTCCAATTAGCCCATAAGAATTTATAAACAATTTTGTTAAGGTCTTCATATCATTTTCTTGATGGCATCCAAAAAGAGGAATAATACACATGTGATGCCAAAAAAATTGGTTCACAACTTAGATTTTTCCAACTAGAGACAAATTTATTTCCTTGTACATAATTTATTTTTTAATTTATTTAAATACCAATTCAACATCTCACAAATAGAGACACCCAACCCAAAGGGAATGCCAAGATACCGAGTAATCTACTCATGTTTAATTTGTTTCCAATCTTTAGGAATCCACCTAGGAGGTGGACTTGATTACACCATAAAAAATTCAGTCTTATGATCAACTAACCTTGATCCTGACACTTCACAATAAAGGTTAAGTGCTCCCATAACATTGTTAATATCTATCTCAGAATTTTGGATAAACAACATGTCATCAACGAAATGAGAATTAATTACCACAACATTATGGGGAATAGAAATACCCTTAATCAAATTCAACTAGTTGTATTTTGCAACAAATATCCAAAAGCATCAACAATAATAACATAAAGGAAAGGGGACAAGGGGAAACTTGTCTAATTGAATGTTGTAAGGGAAAGATGTTGGTTAGATCTTTATTAATCACAATTGAGCATTGGCATCTTTTAACAACATTTGAATGTGCCTACAAATTTTAGGACCAAAACCCAAGCATTGCAACATCTTGAGTAAAAAACTCCAATGCATTCTATCATAAGCTTTATCCAAGTCCAACTTGACCAATATGGCTTGTTGGCCTAATTGTTGAGCCCATTTTAATGTTTCCCAAGCAAGGATAAGGCTATCCAAAATGAACCTTCCCCCAAGAAACCTAGTTTGTTCTTGCCTGACTATCCCTTTTGCAATTGGTTTAATTCCTGTAGCTAGCTATTACTTTCACAATGGATTTGTAGGATGTATTAAGTAAGGTGATAGGGTGCCAACCCAAAATAGTATCCTATTTTTTCCCTTTAGGAAGGAGTTTAATTAAATCTTTATTTATGTTTCTCCCTAAAGAACCATTCTCCAAAGCCTCCAGGTAAACCAGGTAGAAATCCTCTTTAATATGTTGCCACATTTTCTGATAAAATTCCACTAGTAGCCCATTTACTCTAGGAATTTTATTCATCTAGGCATAAAAAACATAGCCTATTCTAAGTCTTTTGTGGAGAGATTACGGTCTAAAAAATGACTATATTTTGAATCTACTTTCTTAGGGATAATATCATTAAATATGTCTTCCAAAGTAGATTGAGAATCATGCCAATGTGGTTCTTCTCTAAACAACTCCTCATAATGTTTTTGAAACAATCCTTTAATCTCAAACCGATTAGTATGAACCAAACTAGCATCATCTTGAATAGCTCCAATAAATTCTTTCTTGTGCTTGTAATTAAGATACTTAAAGAAATACGCGGAGCCTCTATTTCCCTCTTTAAACCAATGTAACCTGGACTTGATTTTAGCTCCTTGTCCCTTATAGTTATCCATTTTATGAATTTGAGCTTGTAAGGCAACCATCGAAGTTTGTAAATTAGAATCAAGAGGGTTGACATTAAGTAATTTCTTAGTGTGCTCTAATTTCCATTGAAGGGACTTTTGTTTCCATTTTCGCTACCAAGCTAATCTTTTACCAAATGCACCTAGGAAATCTGCACATTTAGAAATAGTATTGTGCTACCATTGTCTATAAGACTCCCCTTCACTTGGCTTGGGGAATGAATTCCAAAGGCCCACCAATGCTTCCATACAATAAGGATTTTTTAAATGAGAGACATTAAGCTTGAAAGGTAACTTAGAGTCCCCTCTACTATTTTTCAGTTCCTAAAATAGTGCAAATGATAGGGCAATGATCTGAAAGAGTCGAAGAGTAATCAACCCTTACCAAAATGCTTGAGGAATCTTGAACAACAACAAGATTAGTGGATATATAAAAATGATCGAGTCTACTAAGCTTCCTTTCATCACCAAATCTGTAATTAGATTTGGTGAATTAATTATTGTCATGGCCTGCCCTTTTTTTATGAATTGGGTCGATAACACCTATTGTATTACGACATAACAACCACTTATCAAATTCTTCATTATTCAATTTGATATGACTAAGATTTACCATGAATTACAAAATAATGTCATGGAATGTAAGAGGGATGTCTCTCCCTCACTGTAAATATGGTATAAAAGATTCGATTGTTAAGTGGAAACCAGACATTGTTTTCTCCAAGACATTAACTTAATGGTCTCTGACTTGCTTCTTCTTTATCTGACGTATAAAGAGATGCTTCTTTTCTTTGTACATTTCATAAAGAAGGTAGGGGGGCTGTTATTGGTTTTGTCCCTTGGATCTATAGGTTTATCATTAATAAAGGTGAAGACCCTTCACGTAGTTGTGTGTAAACTTTGACCTTTATCAATGACCAACCTATAGATTTTTGCTCAGTTTATGTTGCAAACTCTACCAAAGAGAGGTGTGTTTTTTAGGACTAGATGGCTAAACCTCCCTAATACTAGAACCTAATCCTTAATCACCCAAAGCATTTTTCTATTGCACTTATATTAAAATGAATAATAATATGCTCTAGAAAATTTCAATTCGATTCATGGGTCAATAAGTTTGACTCTACACGGTTGAATCCTACAACAATATCATAATTTCAATTCGATTCATCCATGCATTTATACTTTCCCCATACACCTAAGAAAATATTATTTGCCGAAGGACGCTTGATTTAGTGGTAAAAGTCATGTTGTAGGTACCTATATAGTGCCGAGTTCAAATCTCCAATATAAGAAAAAACATAAATTATTAGACTCATTAAGTATGCACCGGAGACGATATTTAATTGTTTATTTATTTATCTCACACAATCGAATTATTTTACAAAAGTTCCCTAATCCTCGTTACGTTATTAGCTCAGAATCATGGCTTCTATACTCTGAAAGAGTTTACAGTGGAGTGATGGAGCAGCAATGCCAATTTTGGTTGCAAAAGAAGAAGCGTTTGTGCGCAAATTCTGCATTGGTTGGGTCACAGTAGGTTATTCCATTTTATGACAATGAGTGTTTGTGTTTAGCACGGTAAAGTGGGCAGTAATAACTTGTGTTTGTATGATCAGGTTTTGCGGAAATCACAAGCCTGATTCAGTTGAGCCCAGGATTCCATGTCCAATCGACCCATCTCAGTAATACTTCTACTAAATCCCATTGTATTATCAGCAATGCGTATTTGTTTTAGTTAGAACACATTAGGCTCCCACCTAGCTTGATTTTGGGTTTAACTGGTCTTCAATATTTATTTATTTAATTTTCTGCATTTTGGAGTTGTTGATATGCAAATATTGCTCAAATATACATTTGCAAATAACTGAATAAAATTGTTATCGCTACACGAATCTTTGGAGTACCAAGTAGTGATTAATCATCAAGATTAGTGATATATAAAAGTGAGCATAGAGCTCATTTTATAGATAAATCTTTTACAAACCAGCCCTTGTAATTTTAAATTTTTTAATCATAGTCTACTCCAATGGCTAGTCCTAAGTCCATGGATGATGGATCTCTATTATGGCTCACGCACAGACCATTATCCATGTTTAGATTATCTGGATGTTTTGCAATTTCAATCTCTTATTTTATCTTCCTCTTCATGATTTTTTCTCTATTAGCATTAAATCCACCCCTTGTAGTGTCCAGTTACACATGAATGATTCAGTAGAGTCAAGTTTTGTACACGGTCATATTGGATATGCGCCAAGAGTTCATCAATCTTCTTTTAAAAGTTCTACCTTTTTTGCCAATATATGGGCTATTACGTGAGCAGGGGATGAGGTGGACCTCCTTACTAAATTTAGAATCCAACAACTCCCTAGTCGACCAGATTACACCACAACCTTGCTATATGTTTGCTAGGGTTATGGGCCCACTTATTGCAGTGAGGGGGATTTGTGGTCTCATGAGTGTCGCCATTATTATCACATCACAATTCCTTATATACTCTGGCATACTAGTTGCTAGCAGTTGTGTCTAAATATTTCAGGCTTAGATCTCAAATAAGATTCTTAGTATTAGGAATTAGTACTTATACATAAGTGATATCTCAAAAAGGATATTAGCAGGTAGTTCTTAAAAGATAAGGGGCAATGCTATTTACATCCTTAAATACATATTCATCGGGTCAAGAATGCATTATGAAGATACAACAAAATATGGACACGGTTAGACAGAGAATGTGGACTTGGTCAACATGATTTGAACTGTGGATATGGTTATAAGAATGCTTCACAAGAAAATGGTCGTTGTGCAATATTAGAAGAGTGCCTCACAAGCATATTATTTATGTGCAATATCATCAGATTGGATCACAAGCTTATGCTTTACATTCAATATTCATCCGACAGTCAGATCAAAGCTTTACAAATGTACCACTTTGGCTCAATAGAGTGCATACGAAGGATGCTATCTTCAACATCGTGGAATTTAGCACATCTACTATGAGGGGACTCCAAAACATAATCATTTCTCATGTAGCAGTAGAAATAAAAAAAAATTGCGATTTGGAGCAGAAAATGATTTATTAGACTGAAAAATTGCATGAAAAGTTTTTTTGTTGATTTAATCCAATTTATCCCTAGTTGATCATGATTCACCCTAAAATTGCATTTTTTTGCAATTTTTTGACCGTATGGTGCAATTTTTTTGCCTTTTAAATAAACCCTAACCCTAAACCTTTTAAATTTTTCTTGACAACTCTACCCCTAAACCTTTTTAAATTTTTTTGACAACCCTAACCCTAACCCATATTTTCACCATCTTTTCCCTATTAAGTCACGAATTTTTGAAAACTTCTTTATCTTTTTGGTTTGCCCTTTTTTCCAGAGAACAATTATTATTTACTACAAACTACAGAGTATAATGGTTTCTCATAATCCTATTTTATTCCTATACCTCTAGAGGTTTTATAGGCAACGATGATGGCTGACGCTCATTATAATTCTTAACAACTACATATAGATTTCACAAAAATGTAATTGCAGACCGTTTAACTTTAGAGCATAATCACATTATCCATTTTTGACTCACTATTATTTGGTAATCAAATTCAATGTGGATGAAAAACAAGCCAAAGAGAGTTTGGGAAGATCATATCGAAGCTGACTAAAATCAGGAAAAAATCAGGGTATATAAAATTAATAAAATATTCAAAATTTTGAGTATTGTATGTTTCTTTCTATATATCAAGTTTTGGAGATTAAACATGTCAACCTTGACACTTAGGTTTTTGAGTATTTTCAGAGACTATGATTTAGAGAACACTCACCGTTTTACACCTTTGATGCATCAATAACAAAAATTAATGTATCTAGAAAGTTTTTTCCACTCCTCTTTCTTCCAACTCCTCAGCACGAAGCTATTGAAAGTGAATCTTTCAAGGGATATACAATTGAAAACTTCCCAAGTGCATCAATATAAAAATGTTTCCTTCAATAAAACTTATATAAGTAGACAATTCACCATAGAAGGAATTTCGTTTTCTTTCCACAAGGAAATCATAGACAAACATAGATTATTATATATACTCATGTAAAACAAGGAGAAAAACACCAACCTTCCTTAAGATTCTCCTTCCCGGGTAAAGCTCGTTAGAACCCATTCCTTTGAGCTAGGATCATGATATGGAAAAGAAAAAATCAGATGATGCAAGAATTTGCTTGGCAATGGAGCCTCTACAAGATAAAATCCTCCAGCTAAAAACCCAAATAGATTCAGGCTCTCTTCTAGCTCCAGGAGAAACCCTGCTTTTTGAGCTACTTGGATTGCCCCTTTTTCAGTTCTACAAATTCTAAAGCCAAAAATCCTTTCAACAACATTAAAGCCACAGTGATGGGACTATTTTAAGTCTTTTTGGCACTATCAAGGTAGGATAATAATGTCACCAACTCTCTCTCCCTTGGCTCAAGGTCGATAGATTTATAATGATAAATGATTTCCATAAAAAAGGATTTTTGTGAGGTAGCAAGCATGCATGATAGCTAATTGCATGAACAGAAAACGTTAGGCTTTCAATTTACCATCTGGTCACACTATGGTCCCCCATGGAACTCTCATTAAGAACTTTTGAATTTTTGCTTCCATTTTCAATATTTATTTTGATCATTTTATCCACTATCATCAGAGCATGTGGGTATGTAATGTCCCTTTTGGGCGAGCAAGAGAAAATAAGAGGGAAAAATAATATCATTTTGATTTTTGGCACCCTAGGGAAGGAGGTTAAATAAGATTTAAATTTGAATTTTGGCACCTAAGTTATTTTAATATTTTATTTGGGGCTGGGCGACCCCTTTGGGAGTTATAAGGAGGGCAAAAAAATAATTAAAAAAAATAAAAAATGATTTGGGGTTAGCGCCCAATTGAGGGGATAAAAATTTAAATAAAAAGCAAAATTAAAAGGGGAAAAGTGGCACCCAAATTGGGCTGACCTATTTGGAGAAATAAGGATTGATTGTTATATAAACTAAGTCATTTGGAGGTTTTCATATCATGGTGAATTATTCTGCTTTTTTGATCAGTGATTATTGCAGCTATGCCAAGGATGAAAACCCTTGTGAATAATAGAGGAGTTGGACGAAAACCTAGCTCTTCAATGGAGGACTTCATGACGGAGGTTCACTTGCGCTTCAATGGATTTTGATGCGCAGATTTTCAGATCAGTCATCAGCAACTTTGGAGGGCAGATTCAATGCTAATTTGACCTAGGGTTTCACCTTAGTGTGGAGCGCCTAAGTTGCTATTGGTGTGCCTTGACTTGGAAGGTGATTTTGGCAAGTTTGGAAGTTTTTGGCTAGTTTTCAGGGGTTGCTAACCCTACCTACCGACCAGCAGGCCAGTGCACCCTTGTGGTAGGGTTTTGAAGGCATTTTTGCCATATATTTGCATTCATCTTTGCATTTGTGTGAGCTGGAGCAGTTTGCCCAGCTAGGGTTAGTGTAGATCATCATTTCATTTCATGTTTTGGATTGTAAGTGGGGTTTCTTCATATCAGCATACTACTGTACAATGCTAGGCATGTTTGGAGCCCATTTTATGGTGAACTTGCATTCAGATTAGGTCTGATTTTGTAGCAGCAGAACTGAACAATTAATAATCAGATTTTGGCATGTTTTGGATGGTCATTTTGGTGTTTCATTTTGCTGGTTACATTCATGTTAAGGTTAGATAAATTTGCTATGTCATTTGAATCTTTGATGCAATTGGGAAGAATATGTGTCGCTGTTAATGCATGTTTGAAATCAGAAATTTACCTCAGCAGTTAGGGTTTTGAGCAGAAAATTGAAATCAGAAATTAAGACATAAATCTGTGTTGCAAAAAATCAGAAAAATTGCACATATCTTGGTTGGGATATTTCAGGGTACGGGTATGTATACATGATTTCTCTTCTCCCCGATAAAAAAAAGAGTGATAGTGAATGTCTAACAACTAGATTTCTGATCATTAACATATTTTGAAATTTCTAAATTTAAATTATATCAAGATTGATGAATGAAAATAAACAGAATAATTATAAATATGCCAAGAAATTTGAAATTATATAAACTGCAATGGTAAGATAGAAGAGAATATTAACTGATATGCCAAGAAGTTGGAATGTAGAAAAAGAAAATGATGCACAACTGACAAATTTACATCACACATCAAGATCTTTTCATTTATTCGCTGAAAGTGCATCTTGTAGGTCCTCTATATGAAAATTTACTTGCTCTCAAGATTTGGCTTGTCTGTACCTGGTGGACTTAGAGATAACTTATTGAGGCCATCTGGTTTAGTCTCACTATTAGCTGTGAATTGGTTCCATTTTTTGAAGGACCATGATTGTACCCTTTGTCTCTACAAGGTAAAAGTCAAGCAGCTGTGATGTATACTAAGTTCTTTGCATCCTTTGACCCAAATTGGTATAAGTGTAAGTATACTAATTCTTCTCATAGGTTATAACTTAGATGAAATAGCTACTTGTGAGCATAACTGTACAAAGAATATCTGCAATTCATGTGGATGCTTCCCAAGAAGATCCCATCAATCTATCAGGTTCTTTTGTGGATGCTTAATATACAAGGTTTCCATTTTACCAAACTTACCATGTCCACATTTAAAAATGTCTGAAGCATCTTCTGATAATAGACACCTTCTCTCTAGTGCCATAGTCTTCACTGTAGCAAAGAATCCCTTCAGTACTTCTCTATGTTAGCAGGGAGGGAGGCCTCTTGGTCACATTGTATCATTTCAAATTCAAGACCTAAGCAGTTTTGGAGATGTGTGTTATCCTTGTTCCCTTTTCGATGTATTTTGCCTCCATCAAGAGATATAGAAGGATCCCTCATGATGGTCATAGAATAGATTCTCTTGCACGGTTAGTGTTTTCATAAATTTTGCCCAAACATGGGCTGTCCATATCTAAAAAGTGGACCCTCTCTCAGATAAAACCAATGAATCAATGGAAAATTGGACATCAGATCAAAGCTACACACGAAGAATTAACTTTCTTGCATTAACTGCAGTCTCAGATGAAAATTGCTTCTGTGCTGCTCATACATTAATAATTACAATTGAACCTTGTGCTCTTCATCCTCACAAAGAATCTCAGGTACATTACAAAAAGAGAGAGCTTATATCAATAGGCAATTCCACCTTGACAGTTTTCTGGGCAATGATTGCATGTGGACTCCAGAATTATTATTTCATTTTCACTCAGCTTTGGGATCCTATTATATTTGTCGGTGTCTTTTAATGCACGTACACAATATGGCATCATGTTGACAACCTAACATGAACTCTAGGAAACATGCCGGACGAGGTTGACTCTAGTTGCACTTGATATAGACAATCGAGGATAGTAATAAGGTAGTCTTTATAAATGTTGTACCCGTATGAAATTCAATGTTCATACTACTTTGTGTCTGTTTTTATCATCGATTAGTCATCATTTGTTTGTCACACCAAATCAGTTTTAGTTTTCATTGGTCAGGTTGCAAGGTTGTTGTGTTGTGGTCATGTTTTTTGACTAACAATTCTTGTGAGACGATTGAGATGACAGCTGTTCCAAGATGAAATATTGATGAGGTTTGAGATTGATGATGGTTGGGGCAAAGGAAGAGTATGGCAATGGCTAAGGCATGAAGCTTTGAAGGGAAATGGTGACAATGATGGCAAGTTCCAGTTGATTCTTTGCTTAGAGTTAAAAGGTGGCCTAAGTGAGGTTGGTGTGTGCTTTTGAGGGCAAAGCCATAAGTGATTTCCGCCAATGCACTAGCCAATGGCTTTTCTCACTCAAATCTCCTCTGAGCATTCAATTACAAAGGTGATGCACTTCTTCTATGGCCAAATCATTATAAAGTTCCACTTTTGGGTTGAATGGTTGGCAAAATCCTCCCAAAATTCATCTTTTTTGGCGTAAATCATGAAAAACTCTACCTAAGTGCACTTTTTGTGTGGCTTAACCATTTATTTATTTTTTCCTAGCTTTGAGAAGTGGCACAAATGAGGAGAATCTCTGCCCAAAAACCTAGACACCTTTTCATGGGCTACACCACCTGTTTTCTTTGCCAAAGTGGGCAAAAGGTCAAGTGATGTGCACCCAACACTTAAAGGTAGAGCGAAATGAGAAATCGCACACCTTTGGTGGCCTAAACGAAGCAAATTTCTGCTGAAGTTATGAAACATTAATTCAAATAAATGAGGCACATGCCAAGGAGGCCAAAACCATCTAGAAACCTTCACCAAACATCAACAAAAGTGGCAAAGTGATTAGCGATGTATGTCTCAACTGAAAGTGGTAGAAACTTTGCCAAAATATCAGCAAGCCAAGGTATAGTCTTAGTGGCAAAGACATAAAGTACACCTAAGGAAGAAATAGAGTAAACATCAAAACTTAGGTGCACATATTAGGTGGCATGGCTAGTACAAAAATGTGCCCAAAGGTTGGGTATGGTTGTGCCCTACACACCTTAGATTTGGCTCTAGTTTGACCATGGTTTGGATTCTTGGTCAATTTCGGTGAGGGTTCTTATAGGGTATGGTCTTTTGGTAGTGAAATTGTTTAGGATGAACTCAGGAGGAATTTTGTTGAACCCAAAGGATAGTAGAGCAAATTTGTAGGAAAAATTGAAAGTTTTTAATGTCAATTTTGTTAATCATTTTTGAATTTAGGTGATAGATGCAAGAGTGGGTAGGGAATGACTGGGTGAATTTGAGAGGTAGGCTATTGTTTATTTTATTCGTCCAAATGCCTAACATCATCTCTAGTTGGCTATGGAGAATGGTAGGGGCAAATAAGATTGTTGTTTTCTATTAATTCACAAGATACTTCAATCATATAATATTCTAAAACATTAAAACACTTTAAGTTTATTAAAATGTCCTGCTTGACGATATGATTGTTTTGACACCATCCACTTGTGAATTAAATGTTTTAATGGTTAAATGAACTTTAAACATAAAAGGACTAAAATATAGACTTATTTTTTATTTGTTTATTAAGGAAAGTTTAAATATAGAGTCCATCCCAAAACAAATCCAACCCCCAAGATATTTTTTAGTCGAATCCACAAATCGAACTTGTGAACTTGAACTGGAACCCAAATTGGTAACATTGGTGTAAGTGATCCATGCTTAGCATAAAATGTTCTAAATCAGTCATTTAGGCATATGTGTTAATGGCTAAAACCACTATAAGTTCCTCCAGCTAGAGGAAAGGGCGATAAGTGAACAGTGGCACATTTTTTAGTGGCCATAACCATAAAAGGTTTTGCTATCAACACATGGAAAAGTGGCATTGCTATGATAAAGTTCTGCCAAAGTAAGTAAAAGGTGGCTGAAACCTTCTAAAACTCTGCCTAGTAGTTAAGGTGAAAGTGTGACATGCTTTAGAGAGGGTTTCCCTACCCTAAATCTCCTCTAGCACACTTTTGTAATGGCAAAATTGAAAGGAAGCAAAGGCGTGGAATACACTTCCTACACTAATCTATAAGAGGAGTAATGTGCAAATAAACTAAATCTTTGCATCCACAAGGAAAAATACACAACAAAACAATATACCATGGGGAAAGTCCTTTTAGAAGAGAAAACCCACACTCCAAAACAACTTGATGTATTATTCAGCAATTAAAGATTACAACACATTTATAGATTCTAAGCCTTTCAAGAAATATCACCAACCAAATAAATAGAGTAATTTTGGCAGCATAACAATACCAACAAAACTCACCATCAAAAAACCTCCATCTCAAGAACCCAATAAATAGGAGATGCAATACATGAAATTGTCAAATGGTATAATTAGGAAAACCATGAGCTAAAACCGCCCAAAATGTGGTGCCTAAATCCTTAGTTAGAAATTTAACACCCAAATGCCAAGATGAGTCCATAGGCTGAAAATAGCATATTCCTTTTACTTGTCATAAGCTCATCATAATTCACTCACCAACTTAGGTGCTCCATTTTGGCTTGATTCCAAAGATGCCTTATGATGTGTCATAACAAGCATCATAAGTTGATCAACAAGTGTAACTCCCTCTTACAACTTTTTTATGTGTTTTAGATGTTTTTACATTTTCAATGTGGGAAGCCCAACTTTCAGAGGCCATAACTTTTGATTTGGGAGGCCATTTGGGCCTGTATATATTTTTTAAATTGTAGAACTCAAAGAGATCTATGTATTGGGCACCCTGGAAGCAATGTTAAACAACTTGAAATATTTATTTTGACCAAAAAAGAACTCTATAGCCTAAAATTGAGTTTTCTATTCTATAGCTTGAAAATTGCATTGCTTGTAATCTTAACATTAGGAGCAAGGTTGAGACACCTTTCCTAATAAAACGCACCCAAATTCTGTACCGAAGTCAAAAATAGGATCAAGGCTAAGTTAGAGTCATTGTGATATGGCTTTGCTATCAAGTTATTTTGCCTCTAGTAGAGTTGCATGAAGAAAACCAATAAAAGAATCCCTCTACTTATGCTCAGTCAGTCTGAAAAAAATAAAATAAATCTGAGATAAAAGCATACAATCCAATGCCTAGGAAAGAGTTTGATGATGATCTTCAGTGCCTTTGTATAAAGGATAATGAAAGGCGGTATTCATGGCAGTATGGCAGAGTTGTTCAACCTGTTTTAGCAAGAAAAAACATGTTTTCAGTAATCTATAAAGGCAGATCTAATTATGATAGCACTTTAGAAAACTCAGAAAATACCTCTGTTTGCCTGAATTTTCCTCAGGTGCTGAATATGTTTTTGTGATGGCAGGGTTTCTGATTTAGGAAGAAGACTCAAGGACAAATTCTTTCGGTTTTGGAACAGCAACCAGCTGTTTTTAGAAACATCATTCATTACATATTTTGAAGATAATGTCTTGTGTGTATATGGCTGTTTTCATGAAGTCTAATGCTAGGGCTTCAACTCTTTCAAGTCCTCGCAAATCCTATGTAGTGATTTTCTAGTCGGCAGTTGAATTAAAGAGGTAGGTTTCTGTTGGCGTTTCAATTAGCACCTCTGGAGTGCTTATTGGAAACGGACAGCTATTGCAAGTGTGTTAGTACATGCTCTTCGGATTATAGAGAGGAAGATCTCTCTTTGCTGATTTTCTATGTAAAAAAATGTACTAAGGTTCCTATCTTTTTTACTTAGCGGTAGGACACAAGGGTGCATAAACACAATGCGCCGTAGCTAAGCTTTTCTCTGGTTTCCGCAGATCTTAACTACGACTAACTAGCTTCTAGACTATCGTACCTCAAGATAAACAGAGCATGAGGGCGTAGGAGCGAAATAGATGGGTTGGATCACTTGAATCCACTGTCTCTGTGGAATATGGCCGAGGCTCTGAACTCTCGGATATATGCCAAGATAAGGTTCGACACAAGTAAACACTCGTTACGGTAAACTGGATCTGGGACTTGCTAAGGAGGAGGGACCCCTGTCCGAGGTATAGGCTTGGAAGCAGCTCACTGGAAACAACAAAGCACGATGATTCAGCTAACAGGATTCCCGAGGAGGTGACGACACTTGTCCAAAGTGTAGGTTGAAAGACAACTCATTAAACAACATCATACGATAATGATCGATAACAAAATATCCAAAGAGGTGACGACACCTGTCTGAGGAGGAGATTGAAACAATACACTATTTAAAAACAAGACTTTGAAAGAACTCAAGTATTTAGATCAAGCAAGCATGCGCCTATCTAATTTTATTTCTTCAAGCCTCTCCAAAGAATTACAAAGGTTGCGACAACAAAGGCACGAAATCATGCACAATTACGATCAACCAACAAACTCTCATCCAAGAGTGAACAAATATGAACAAGCTAACTCTGGCAACAATGGCGTAGCAATTTTGCTTAGCAAATAAAGGTTAAACAAATAATGAGCCCAAGTCTCTTATTTATAGAAACTCAAAGGAGTAGGCACCCCTAAAATCTCCTTGAGTTAACAATCAGTTCTTGCCCATCAGCAAGATTTATTCCTATGTCTAAAAGTAGGTGAACAAGCAGTTAATTGGAAAACTACTTCACTTAACTGATACTAAACAAGAGTCAAACTGGGAGTCTCCCTCAGTTGACTGACACCTAACTAAAAGTGAACTATAATTACAAATGTGTCTCCAAATAGACATCCACCTTTTAAGGAGATCTGAGATCCATAAATCGTGGGAGTCAGTTAGACATCCTAGATCAGTGGGATCTGACATGCATGATTTGTGGAGATCTGGAGTCAACTTGGAAAGGGGCATCAAGTTGACTTCAGTCGTATTTATTGCTATTTGGAGGGTAGGACGTCCTTCCTTGGTGCTTTACACCTCTTTGCCACTGGTCAACAAAGTCTCAATCCAGTCGTTGACCTCTTCGGCCCCCGGGCAATTAATTCTTCTTAAGATGATTGTGTGGCGTCTCAGCATCTCTTTGCCTGTCACAAGCTGCTGCTGATAGTTTATGCATTGGGCAGCTACTTCATCCAACTGGATAGACATGGCTGCAATTTTGGCTAACTTGCAACCATTGGGATTTTCAAGGAATGAACCACGGATGACGTCTTGAAACTGTCTCTGTACCATTCCGAGCTCAATGTATTCCCCTCCCTCACGCTGATATTCTAACTCAGGGAAGGATACTACCAACGTTCTCGCGAAGTTGATAATATTAGCGACAAAATGCCTGTAATCAATCAGCTCCACTGAATTGGCATTGTAGGCTCTCACCTTGTATGCCAATTGTTCTTTCCAATCAAAGAGATGGCGTTTGTTCTCGGTGGTTGTAACTGACTGATATGTGTGTTGTAGATCAGCGACTGTCGCTTCCTGTCTCAGTCTCTCTTGAGTTGCCTTCAAGTCTGATTGCTGGATCTTTGATCGGAGTCCATGTGCTCTGTCTCTCAACTGGTATGCTTCTGCTAATACACACCATCCTTTGACAACAAACTCATCCACTTGACGTCTCAAGTGTTTACCGTATGTGATCAACTGATGATGGTTTCTCTCTGCTGGGAGATCTAACAACTCTTGAGGCAAAGCCGAGGAGTTGGGAGTGTCGTGCATCAAGTTAGAAATGTACATTCTTAATTGACGGTTTTCAGCCTTCAAGGCTGCTTTGTCTTGTCCATCCTTCATCATTCTTTCCTTGACGCTTGCTGAGGCAATTCCGAGAAGGTCTGCCTCCACTTGACGAGTGGTCTTTCCAAGGTTCACCTTTGATAGCGTGAAATCCTCAACCCTCACATTGTGTATGTCTTTATCTTCAGGTGTGGCAGCAGTTTCTATGACAACCTCATTCTCTGCATTCCTCTCTACATGTTTCTGCTTCTTCAACTTCTTTGCCGGCATGTCTTGGGGGACATGGTGGAACTCGGTGAAGTCAAGCTGATAAGAAGGTCTTTCCCTCTTCCTTCCAAGTAAGCTTTCTAGCCAAATAGAATCCCGACTAGCCTCGCTGGAAGGAGGAACATAAGCCCCCTGAATGCTGGAAGAACGAGACTGTGCCATGGCGATGCCTCGTGGTGGCGAGTCCAAATCAATGGGACTTTGCGACCTTTGTGATGGTGGTGAAGACAACGGCTCTGTTTCTATCACAGGCACCGTTTCTGCTGCAACTGCTTCTGCAATGGGTTCCATCTCTGCAGTGATTATTTCAGTCATTGGCTCTGGTGCAGCTGCAGTGTTCTCAACTGTTTCTAGTAAATTGGTGGTTGTCTCCACCTGTACCCTTTGCTGATTTGTACCAACAATTCCTCTTCTTCCCCATGTGCTCTTTGACATCTGCATTCCTTCGAGGAGGATGCTCATCTTCTTCTGTTTGGGTTTCTTCCTAGACGTGGAAGGTAGTGTAGACTGAACTGTTGGCGGCTCTGATCGGGGAAGTACTACCTTCCTTGTCCTTTTACTGTCAAGGTAGAGTTGATTGGGTCGGACTATACCAGTTCTTTCCTCGATAGATGTACTCTCTTTTGCGTATTGTTGACGTGTTTTTTATGACAACACCAACATAGAATAAAATGTCCAACGGTCACTCTATTCTCTCTTGATCAAAGTATTCCGCATGCTAAGATTGCGTGAAAGTTCATGCGTTCAACTCCAATGTTCCTTTTATCGCTAATAGACTTAGTTGGTTGATGTGAATATGCTGGGTATTCCAAGGGGACTTACGCGAGTTGCTCATTCAGAAGAAAGGATTTTCAAATTTCGGGAGATTTGTCAATGAAGCTCGGGTTCTTAAACTAACCGGATAATGCTGAATGTAAAAGGATATAAGGATTAGGGATGCTACCATCTACTCCTAAAGGGTGGAGGACGAGGATCGACTTAAACAATCTTCAAACCAGACTTTGCTTTGTCTCCCTTTGGACAACTCTGACAAAGTTGGTGCAATCTTCAAAGGATGAGAAAGGTGTTCAAATTATGACACAACATGTACATACCATCACAACGATGCATATGGACATATGAGCCACAATCGAAGTTAAGTGCCAATACTCCAGTTGACCACATAAGGCGAACTTACCATCAGCAAGCCCGCTAGTGGTATGGATGAAAGAAGATATGCTCAAACCAAAACGCCACACTCCACAATTAACAACTACTTGCATAAAATAAAGTCTACTCTACTCAATCTACTTGAATCAGAAAGACGAAAAGATCTCGTCAACTAACCACAATGCAAGATAGAATCACGAATCAATGAAAATCCTTATATTATGAGAGTCTTACACAACAATCTTTTACAAAAAACTTTCAAAGGGAAAGTCTTTCTCTCCTTTCCAAACTAAGCTAACTTCTAAGCTATCTCCCTATCTATTCTAACTTCTATCTTCTATACTCTCTGATCTAACATCTACTTAATTACAAATGAGGGGGGATGCCCCTTTTATAGGTGGCCCAGTCCAACGGGCGGTTCAGATTGAATTACAATGAAGGGCTCAGATTGAGCCATTTATGCCCTAATTAGGGTTTTTTCCCTAAAAACTGCCACAGAGAGGAGTGGGGCAATGAATGCACAGAATATTCTCCACTCCTCTGCAGGAACCATTATCTGCAATTAATGCCCATTATCTTCTTCTAGAAGATTCTCGTTCGGAAATGCGTCCTACTGTTCTGCCTGCCAATTCTGTTGCGCTAGGAGGAGAGGTGAGTATGTGGTTGATATGAAAGTGATGAGCATGGAATTTTTCCCGTTCGGCCCTCCTGTTGCTTTCATTCCTGGATGCGTTTTTCTCTTGTAACTTTCACATTTCTTCAGCTCACTGCCTTGGGCGCACTTAGCTTCTTTTGCATCACGTTCTTAATGCCTTAGCCAAATCTTCACTGCCATTTCTTCTTTCCAAAGTTGCAACGTTGTCCAGCTTCATAAAATCCTCATGCCTTGGCTTCAACGTTCATCCTGCAAAACAAAAGAAGAGCATCGGAACACTTTATAATCTAAATTCACTTTACTTACCTTATTCCCACGTTTTGACTTCCAAGGTCTACTTGATGTCTGATAAAATTCATCATTTTCTAGCAAACTTTTATCATGGGTCCATTGTGCTAGGGCGCATGCCATCCTGTTGTTTTCATCCTCCTGCCTTAGCAATTTCATTCACTTGCCTTGCCCACCTTCTTTTAGGAGCTTGGTGACTTAGATAAAATTCCACTCGTCCTGAGCTTGAGTGCATTTGACCTTCTCTGCTTTCCTTTTCCATGCCTTAGAAAATTTATCCATTTGTGCCTTAGGAACTTTGTTGAACGGGTGCCAGGCCAGAATTCTTGTCGAAACAACACGAACAAGGCGTGGAAGAGTTTTAAACCATCTCCTAATTGGAAATGTTCAATACCCAGAAGAAAATTCCCCTCAGAAATCATAATTTCCATGTGTATCCAGATGAAGGGGTAAGTTTAATTTTTATTATTTTTGAAAAATAATAAAAATTACTAAGGTTTATTCCATTTTCATTCTGGAGGAATTCCACGCCTGTAATCTCCATTTTTCCTGCCTTAGTATTTGTCCTTGATTTTCCTGTGAAACTTCCTTGTTGTCCCCGACGCATTTCATGTGTCATGAGGTAATTTCCAACTTATCTCTGCCTTAGTCGTATTTTCTTTTGCCTTGCAAAATGCCCTAGACAAATTTTAATTTCAAATCACCCATGAAGGGCATTTCACCCCATGCATTTATTTTCACTTTATCTTTCCACGTCTAGACTTCCTTGTCTTATATCTCCCTTGGGCGCATATTTCTGTGCCTACTTCGACTCTTCATGCCTTAGCATTTTTCTCTTCCTGGTATCATCTCTTCTAGGCTTGGGCGTATTTTACCTAGGGAGCCTTTTACTTCCTACGCCTTAGGATATCTAGCCCAACCTCCTTATGATGGGCGCATTTGAGGGGGCCTCAAGAAATTTCAATGCCTTAGAAACATTTTTAACATCCTTTTATCTTGGGCGCATTTCCTAGGTGGGGGGGAAAACATCTTGGGCGAATATGGAGGTGTGAGTAGGAATTCTTCAAGCTTGGGCGCATTTCACCCTATGAGGGAGAAATTTTTATACTTGGCATTTTTCCTCATCAACTTCTCAGGCCTTGGCGCATTTCACCATGTAGACTTCCATTCTTGGGCGCATTTAGCCTAGTTGATTTCCACATGTGGGCGCATTTTGCATGTGGACAAGGAACTCATGGGCGCATTTCACCTAGTGTGTAGGAACTTCCTTGCCTTAGGAAATTTCACCCTATGAATTTCTCACGTTTTTTTTCCTTTCTCACTTTATAGCCTTGGGCGCATTTAGCATAGGGAGGAGGAACTTTCTCAAGCTTAGAATTTTTTAAGACTTTCCTCTATGACTTTGGCGTATTTGAGGGGGTGAGGAGGAATTTGCAAACACTTAGAAACTTTTTTAAACATCCTCCATGCTGAAGGCGTATTTCACCCCTGCTGCTTCCATTTTGATGCCTTAGAAACTTTATTTTGAGGCCTTCCATAAGCTGGGCGCATTTTCATGTATGTGAGGGAACATCTACAAGTGAGGGCGCATTTCATGTGTGCAACTTCCATTTCCAACCCTTGAGGGTGCAGATAAGGGTGTTAGAAGGAATTCCCACGCCTTGGGTGACTCTTTACCTTCCCTAGGCGCATATAGCCTAGGCAACTTCCAACCTTGAGCGCATATGCTAGTGTTATAAGGAATTCCGCCCTTATGGTGACTCTTCACCTCCTTTAGGCGCATATGAACATGTAGGCTTCCTCGTTGGGCGCATTTCAAGGGTGGTACTTCCATTTTCCACACTTAGAGAATTTTTTCAAACCTCATCACTCCTTGGGCCCATTTCTTCTCTCCTGCCAGTTTCCATTTGTGGATTTAGAAATTTCTTTCAACGCCTCAGCTACCCTTGCCATCTATTTTTAGTAAATTTTTGGAGAAGTGTGCCTTCCCATGCCTTTTCACTTGTTCTGAAACTGGAGCTGGCGTGATTATGCCTCTGTGACCTTGCTACCTTTCTCATACCTATTGCCCGAGATCATTTGCTATTTTTAGCCACCTTGCTATTTTTAGTAAACCCCTTGATTTTCCAACCTTCACAGCTCCGTTTGACTTGAAATTTCACCATATGATCTTCTTTGCCTTGTGAACCTGTTTTGCCAGTCCTCTGCCCTGACCTGCTATTTATAGCCACCTGCTATTTATAGTAAGTTTCAAGGTTGCCTGTCTTTAGTAGCTCTGTTTGACTTGAAACTTGCTCTGCCTGATCTTGATAACTTGAGTGCTCTGTTCACACCAACTTCCGGCGCAGACCTGCTATTTATAGCCCTGACATGACTTACTAAAAATAGTAAGTTCTCCAATTTCGCTCAAATTTTGCCAGTAGGTTGCTTGGATGATGCTGATATCGGTGGGATATTTTATTTTGGCAATTTCTGAGTCTCGCCCCTATAAAAGTGGAAACTCTAATTTGATTTGCATGTGCCCCGGACTGCTCCCGATTTCCTCGATTTCTGTTGCTTGCCACTCTGCTTGCTGGACTGAAGTGTTGGGTAGCTGCTGGGATGAAACTGCTATTTATAGTAAGTGTCCGAAAAGTGGTCAACCGGATGTCGGATGAATTTGCATGTCACAGTGCCCGTGGGATCTCAAAAAACCCAAAAAAACCTAGAAAACTGGTCAACATGCGGGCACTGGCTAAAAATAGTAAGTCCCTGAAAATTGATCCATTCTGTTTGCATGCCACACCACTGCGAAGCTCTCGCAAAACCCAGAAGGAATATCCGGACATGCGTTGAAAAACTCTGCATGCAAACCCTAAAAATAGCCTCTGAAGGCTGTACCGTTGAAAGTCATTATCTTGGTTTGCATGTTACCTCATTGCGAAGGTCTTTGAAAACCCAGAAACATTCCCCAATCATGTATTGGAAAATCATACATTTAAACCCCGAAAATGGCCTCCGAGGGCCGAACTGCTAAAAATAGTCAGTTGTCTGATTTCAATGAAAACTCAGTGGGAACCTGCTGGAAGCCTTTTGAAAGCAATGTCAAGCTCTGCTGCCAATTTACCAATCTTGATTTAATCTCAATCTAGCTTGAAGAACAAAACCCTAATTCCACAGATTCACTTCAAACTTAGCCAAGATTTCAAATTAGGTCAAATACAGAGACATCCCTGAAAGGGCAAAAGATCAAAGAGAGAGAGAGAGAGAGAGGCGCAAAACGAAAGCCAAAAGACCAGAATGGAGCAAAAATTGGGGGTCCCCATTTGAATGGGGCGATGTGTGAAAAGGTCACAACACGTACCAATCTACTTTGCCGAGTGGTTGTGCATTTACTTGATTCGTGAAGAAGGAAGAAATAATGACTTCTTCTTCGTCATCGGATAAGCCCTCGATGTCTTTTGACATAAAATTTGCAATCTATGAGAGCTTGAATCTACTGTAGTTTCTTCTTCTTACTTCGAACTCATCTTCGCAGTTGGCCCAAAAATCCTCTATGGAAGATTCATGTGATGATCTTTGCTCGAGATGTGCTGCGAAGAGTCCTCTTGGATCATATGATGACCTCTTGTCAATGAGGTACTTGAGATTAAATCTCACTGTTTCCTAGCTTATCAACCTAGCATCGGCTCCAGTCTTACATCTGTAGAGTCCCATCTGAATAGGAAAGCTTGCAGTTGGCTTCTTCTTTTGGCGAAGGTAAGAGTGAACCTCGACCAACTGTCTCAGGAATTCCATGAACACTACCTTGTCTGAAGGGTAGCGTGGCATCATGGCGGGGTGGCCATTGCAGCCGTACACGTGTATGTAGGTGAAAGTGGGGAATTGGATGAACCAATCCACCCAATCCACCATTGCTGCCTTAGCTCCTGGTGAAATACGGATGTGCATCTCATGGTCTAGCTCGCGCACGGTGTGCATAGTGAAAAGGTCGTTCATCTTCTTGAAGTGCCTTTCTGCTAGAGTAAACTCAAGTGAGGAAAGTATTCTTGGACCTTTTGCACACCCAATGTTCCCACAGTGTTTAGTGTTCTGAATTCGCCTTGGAAGGCTATCAGGTATACCAGGTAGGAACATGTGGAAACAGTGCTCTTCTAGAAACCTGGTAAATTGTTGGTGGAGCGTGTCACTGATTAGAGAAGCCCAGTCGTAATGTTCTTTCCTGCTGATTATTTTGCCAATAATATAGAACATCCACGGCTGGAAGGATTTTCCCTTTTCTTGTCCAGTGACTCTGTTGAGTAGAGTGATTAACACTGCGTACTCATCTTTGAATTCTCCTCGCCCAACCAATTTGGGCAAGTTGGTTTTCTTCACTTTTAACCAATGTTCAGCCACTATTAGTGAACACTTGTCCTTTGAAGCCTCGAATGCCTTTCCGCATTTTGTCACAGATACAACCTTCTTGGTAGGGCATGGTGGAATCGCAAAACACATCTCTATGCCCTTCGGCTTTAAGCTGCAAATCACCTTTCCGTCCACTGACAGGATTTCTCTTGTAGTAGGGTTGTAATGCTTTGTGGAAGCAGTTACAAGGTCAATGCTCTGTAAAGTGATAGGAATGGATGCAGCTTGGAATAAGCCAGACTCTGGTGGAATCGCAAAACACATCTCTATGTCCTTCGGCTTTAAGCTGCAAATCACCTTTCCGTCCACTGATAGGATTTCTCTTGTAGTAGGGTTGTAATGCTTTGTGCAAGCAGTTACAAGCTCAATGCTCTGTAAAGTGATAGGAATGGGTGCAGCTTGGAATAAGCCGGACTCTTCAATGTTCTGCAATGTAATCTGGTTCATGCCCTCCAAGTCCTCAGAACTGACTTTTGGATTTTTCTGCCATAAGTCTGTGTCAATTGTCTTTAGATAATCATGGTACAAGACTGTCTTGGTCTTGTATTGTACCTGGGAGTATTGCATTCTGCAAGACTTAAAGATTGACTGAGCCCTTGACCTTGTTCTGACACTTTCCCGAAACCCTTAAATATAGCGCCTGCCGAGAAGTATTTTTTCGGGAAAAATCTGGCACGTGGGTTTTGTTCGTGCTTGGAAGCTGAACAAACCCAGTTCCTTGGATTTTTTATTTGGAGACTTTTCCGGAAAGATCCTTAAAAATAGGGGCAACAACTTTGCTGATTTTGGCGAATTTGAGCAAATGGGTTTTGTTGGAAAAATGTGCCGATCATACCCAATTGGTCAGATTTGAGGTAATTTGTCGTTTCCTGTGACATGCAAAGAATGATAGATAGAAATAGAGGAAGTAGACAGAAGGTGGATTGGAAGTTATAAATTGCCACTTTGCAATAATCTGCTTCTGGAAACAATCCTCGGAGAAGAATACTTTTACTGCCACTGATCTTCAGAAACATCGAAGATCCATCCGTTCAAAACCTCTGCTAGATCTTGAAAATGTATTCTTGGGAGCTATTTGCTGTTCTATCTTCAACCTGCAAAAGAATAATGAAGAATGAGACGCCTAGCAAGAATATATGATGATTTGAGTTGAGATCCACTAAGTATGGATGCCAACTCATGATTTAGGTCTAATTTGGAGTTGCAAAAGGTGATTTCCACTGATTGTGGAGTGTTTGGCCTCTTTTTGCCTCCAAATTTGCTAACTTAAGTCAACATTATTGCTTTGACTTCCTTTAGGTGTCCATCCTTGGATTTGATCTTTTTTTTGTCAATTTAGCAAGCTGAAGTGCCTTTGTTTGATCTTCGATTCTAGCTGCTCAGTTGATCTCTGGCAGTGGCTGGCAGTTCCGTTGTTGAGGTAGGATTGACCTGATGAAATATGTCAGGGAGAGATCAACTCAAAAAATTGAGTCTAGGCCTCTAGAATGAGGGGTGCCTTTCCTTGAGAGGGGCGCTTTTGATAATGCCTTAGTCAATTTTCATTGACTGTTCTTCGTTCTGGCTTTTTCAGGTCCTATGTGCTTTAATTTGACGTTCTCATTGATGGATGAGTCGGATGACTCTGCATGACAATGCATCGGGTAGCTAGCTCGATCCTGCTCGGGATGATTGACTTCTCAGTTGAAGCTGGCAAGTTTAGGTCCTTCAAACTTAAGGGCGCCCCTAGCCAGCAGGGGCGCTTTTAGCTTTTGATTGGTTTTATCCATGCTGTGAACTGCCTGTCTTTGACCTCTGCCATCAGATGATTGATTTGTCAGAAGTTCTCGCTGATAGTTTCATTGATGAGACTGGTCATAGATGAGAAGGTCATCCTGGGAAGCAGTGAAGATTCCGGTTGAATCTGGATGCGTTCAAGAAAGGGCGCCTTTCTTCAAGAGGGGTGCTTTTGGCAATGCCTTAGCCAGTTTCTGGCTTGTCCTTTCATCTGTTCAATTCTGGCCTTTTCTGCTTGATCTCGACTGGTGATCGTTTGGCGTGTCCGATGGATTTGCTGTGAGATTGATCACCTAGTTGGGAGGAAGCTGAAAAGATGCCGTGTATGGAGTAGCTGCTTGTAAATTCATCTGATGCTTTCAACTGAAGGGTGCCCCTGGCTAGCAGGGGCGCTTTTATCTTGAAGCTCTCTGATTTGGCATCTTCGTTGTTTGTAGATCCTCCATACTTTGCTGATGCTTCGCCAGTGATCCCTGAATCAGATGATCTTGCTGGTGATTCCGTTGTCGAGATAGCACGAATGCGAAGGAGATGACTGAGCTGAAGATGCAAAGTGATTATGTTTTCCCTTTGAGATCCAAGGGCGCCTTTCTTCAAGAGGGGCGCCTTTTTCACCTTTAGACTGTGTTTTGCCTTGGCAGCAAAAACGTGCACCTTCCAGAGTTAGCCAAATTTTGGCCTTTTTCATTTTGAGAAACTCCCTTGCTATAACAACATCTTTTTGACCTTTTCTGCCATGGCTTCTTCGTTGGAGCTTTTGAGGTTTAGCTTTCAGCACCTGGTACTAGCCAATCTGCCATTAATGGCTGTGGAGCTCCTAACTTTGTTCCTGAAAAACGGGAATAGACCCACCAGAGTAAAACATGTCTTTTGATGATTCTGACTTGATTAGTGTGATCATGAAGTCAATTAACCCTATTAGAATTATTTTCAATCATTTCCAGGAAGGTCCTATTTTTAAGGGTTTCTCTAAAAATAGGGGCATAAAACCCTAATTTTCAGATTTTCAGAATTTTAACCATAGGTTCCTTGACAGAAAACCAAAAAGACTTCATGTTTGTTTTGACCTAAAACATACTTTTGACGACTCTTTTACATTGTTTAGCTCAATTTAAGCAGAATGCCAAAAATTTCATTTTGGGTACAACAGGTTCCAAGTTGGTTGTCACTAGTGGAACCATGGTAGTCAAGGATTGCCATATTGTAGATTAACTAGTTGTTCCAATATCTCAAGGTCATGTATGCGCAAATTACTATTTTTAGCATTGACCACATCAGGCAGTTACCAATTCTAGTAGTATCTTTTTGGGCTAGGGATATGAACCTATTTAAGGCCTTTGTATTTTATGAATTGTTTTAGGGTTAGTTTGCTTTAAAGTAGTTTTCTTTCCACTTTTTTGACAAACAGGGATAGAATTGCTTTAAAGCAGGTACTTTTTTGGATATTTTGTTGTTATTTCATAAATCCATAAAAGCTACCCATTTAAAGCTTATAAATAACTAAATAAGTGCTTTGAGTGTTGATGTTATAGCCGCGGGCTCCATACTTACGCGATTTAATTAATAAACAATAAATGGCATATAGCTGTTGGCTATTTATTTATTGTTATTCGATTTTGTGAAGAGGCGCTTCACTTAGAGATTAAAAGATATTTACTTTATGTGGCCGACTTCATGTTGATTCGCCACCTCTTGTATGAGACACGACTTTTCATGTATGGCCGACTTTGCATCTTGAAGGGACGCGATTATTAGAGTCTCCCTCATCGAATTGTATATATTGGAGGTGCTGTTCATTCACTACATCATACAGGTTATTCTACTCAAGAGATTGTGCGAATTCATCTACAGTAGGAGTTCAATATTATAGTGATCGATATCATTCAAGAAGATCGATACTATTGTGGAGTTTGCATCAAGTGTGGTGCTGATTGCTTTGGCCCTATTCTTGGCTTCATTGTAAAAGCAATTCGCTTTCCATTATTCAATATATAAGAGACATTGTTTTTGGGTTTTTCTAGTTGGAGGGTTTATCCAGGGTACATGTTGTGTCAAATTGTTTGAATTGTTCTATCTCTGCTTATTTAACTTTTGATCATAAAACTAACATGGTATCAGAGTGGGTCTAAGAAAAGATCATGACCAGACTTATATAAGCAGCATTATCTTTCTCCATTATTTGCATCTTTGTGTGTCCGTCTTAACTACGAAAATGGTCAACGGTCTCAAGGTGGAAGATAGACTCGAAGGTGCCTCTAACTTCACCTCTTGGAAGTTTAGAGTTCTGATTGCATTGGAAGAAAATGAGATTCTGGAGTTCGTGGAGAGTGAAGTACCCGAGCCTTCCGATGAGAATGAAAAGACACAATGGAGGAAGAATGGCAGAAAGGCCAAGAAGATGTTGATTGATTTTGTAAAGGATCACCTTGTGCCTGTTATCTCCAAGTTGCAAACAACAAGAGAGATGCTCCAGACCTTGGAGGGATTGAGGCAACAGCTACATCACATCAAGATGGCGAAAGGAGAATCAGTCATCTCCATCTTCATGAAGATCACCGAGTTGAGAGATCAGCTTTGTGCCATTGGTAATATGGTTGATGATAAAGATTTAGTCATGTTGGCTCTCAACGGTCTTCCTCAATCTTGGGAGCCATTTATCCAAAGTATTAGTGGAAGATCGAAGCTACCAAAGTTTGATCATCTTAGGGCAGATTGTATTCAAGAGGAATCAAGATTTGCAACAAGAGGTAATGGATGAAGTTCTAACAGTGAAGACAATCATGTTCTTGCTGCTCAAACATTGAAGAGGAAAGGAAGAGAAGGAAGGAAAGGCAATTTCAAGAGGAACAGAGATAGAAGATCAGATGGTGCTCCTGAATCTAAGAAGAAGAAGGATCTCTCCCATATACAGTGCTTCAGATGTGACAAGTTTGGTCACTATGCAAGAGATTGTGCAACAGACCAAAACAGCATGCCACTACCGCAGATGTGGATGAGGTCTCTCCTCAGAAGGATTCAAGAGACAATTCAAGTGGATTTCTATTTATCTCAGCCCTATCAAGCAACGTTCCAACTGATAGCAGCACATGGTTGATTGATAGTGGCGCCTCTCGTCACATCACTGGATTTAGAGAACATCTTTCAGATTTGGTGGAGAGAGATACCAACATTCAAGTCATAATTGGAGATGATGCATGCTATTCAGTGAAAGGTGCTGGTGCCTCCTCTCTTCACTTAGATTCTGGCATCTCTCTTCATTTGAGCGATGTGTTGTTCGTACCAGGTATCAAGAGGAACCTTGTATCAATTTCAGCCTTGGAGGACAAAGGATATCAAGTTGCATTTTTTGAAGGAAAAGTTCTTGCTTGGGCAAAGAACTCTAGCATCAAGACAGCTCGGGTGATTGGTGTTCGGCATGAGAGTCTTTATAGACTTTCCATTCGTCCAATGCAAGCATTGTTGCATGATTCCACTAGTCCAAGTGAGCTTTGGCACATAGAAGACTTGCTCACCTCCATTTTAGAGCTCTTCCATCCATGCAGAAGATGGTCACTGGTCTTCCAAAACTCAGTCAAGAGCATGAAGGTACTTGCTGAGGATGCGCATTGGGTAAGAATACTAAAGATCCTTTTCATAGTAGTGAAAGTAGATTAAATGCATTCTAGATCTTATTCATTCTAATTTGTGTGGTCCAATGTCTGCTGCATCCTTGAGTGGTTTTTGGTATTATGTAGTTTTCATTGATGACTACTCTAGAAAGACTTGGATTTACTTTTTGAAGTCTAAGGAATTTGATGAAGTACTTGAGACATTCAAAGAGTTTAAGGCTCAAGTAGAGAATTTATTCGGGAAGAGGATCAAAGTTTGAGATCTGACAACGGAGGAGAATACACTTCTGGAGTCTTCCATAACTTTTGTATCGAGGCAGGGATTAAGAGGGAGTTTTGTGTCCCCTACAATCCTCAACAAAATGGTGTTTTGCAGAAAGGAAGAATAGATCCATTGTTGAAGTAGCTAAAGCCATGATCCATTGATCAAGACTTGCAAACCTTCCTTTGGGCAGAAGCATCTAGAACTGCAGCGTATGTTCAGAATCGGTGCCCTCATCGTATTTTGGAGAATATGACTCTTGAAGAAGCCTTCACAGGTGTGAAGCCTGAGATTAGTCATTTGAGAATCTTTGGTTGTTTTGTTTACATCCATGTGCCTAAAGATAAGAGGACAAAGTTAGAACCTTCAGGCAAGAAAGGAATATTTGTGGGTTACAGTGAATCTTCAAAAGCCTACAGGATTTACATTCCAAGACAAAAACTAATAGAGATCAGCAGGGATGCCACTTTTGAAGAAGATGTTGCATTCAAAAGATCTAAAGGTTCATACATGGAGATAGATAATGAAGACCAGGAGACTCCTCAGGACATGGAAGTTGATCATACTCCTGAGATTTAGAGGGAGTCTACTAACCAGAAGAGGATGTTGATCCAGTTGAGCCTTTGGAACCAACTGATGGGCCAAGAGATATTGCTATAGGTCGAAAGAGACCTCTATGGGCTAGGCAAACAATACAGGAGGCAGAAAAATTTGCAACTCCTAGAGGCACATTCAGAGAAAGCAAAAGACCACATCAGTTTCCAAGCTATGTTGCATTAATGAGTCATATCATTGAATCCGAGCCTTCCAGTGTTGAGGAAGCTTCAAGTCAGCAAGTATGGAGAGATGCTATGACTGAAGAATATCAATCTATCATCAAGAATGATTTTTGGGATATTGTACCGAGACTAGAAGGGAAATCTGTTGTATCTTCTAAATGGATTTTCAAGATCAAGCATGTGGCTAATGGAAGCATTGAGAAGTACAAAGCTAGATTTGTGGCTAGAGGATTCTCTCAGAAAGAGGGAATAGATTATGAAAAAACCTTTGCTCCGGTTGCTCGTTATACATCCATCAGGACTATCATTGCTATTGCAGTAGCTAAAGGATGGAAGTTACATCAGATGGACGTGAAGACAACATTCCTTAATGGTGTAATTGAAGAAGAGGTATGCATTGAGCAACCTGTTGGCTTTGAGATTCATGGGAAGGAGTCTCATGTTTGTAAATTGAAGAAGGCTTTAGATGGCCTTAAGCAGGCTCCTCGTGCTTGGTATGAGAGGATTGATTGATACCTGATGAGCTTGGGCTTCTCCAAGAATGATGCTGATTCAAATCTTTACTTCAAGGTAGTTGATGGTGAGGCATTAATCTTGGTTCTTTATGTTGATGATCTATTCCTTACAAGAGCAGAATATCTTATTATCAAATGCAAGGAGTTAGCTTCTGAAAGAGAGATGAAGGATCTTGGATACATGCATTACTTCCTAGGATTAGAAGTATGGCAGAGGTCTAATGAGATCATTCCGAGTCAAGGGAAGTATACTATAGACATCTTGAAGAGATTTGGTATGATGGATTGCAAATCCATGTCTACACCGATGGAAACCAATTTGAAAAAGTTGAGTGAGTCTGCAGCTAGTTCAGATTTGGTGGATCCCACTATGTACAGGCAGTTAATTGGATCGTTGATGTATCTAGTCAATACTAGACCAGATATTTGCTATGCAGTGAGTGCACTTAGTCAGTTCATGTGTGAACCAAGGCAAATACATCTAGTTGCAGCTAAGCATATCTTGAGATACTTGCGTGGCACAGTTGGATATGGCTTGAGATATTCTTCCAGTGTAGATCTACAATTGCATGGATATTTTGATTCTGATTGGGCAGGAAGTGTGGCTGATCGGAAAAGCACCTCTGGATGTTGCTTTAGTTTGGGGTCTGTGATGATTTCTTGGTGTAGCAGGAAGTAGTCTTCAGTGGCACTAAGCATTGCAGATGCAGAGTATATTGCAGCTTGTGTAGCAGCTCGAGAAGTAGTGTGGCTTCGAAAGCTCCTTGCAGGATTGTTTGGACAATCATTGGAGCCGACTATTATTCATTGTGATAATCAAAGCTGTGTGAAGCTTTCTGTCAATCCATTGTTTCATGACAGAACAAAACATGTTGAGATCAAATACCACTACATCAGAGATATGGTATTGAGGAAAGCTATCTAGTTAAGATACATTTGTACTGATGAGCAGACGACTAATATTCTCACCAAGCCTCTCTCCAAAGTGAAGTTTGTGCACTTTTGAGACAAGCTTGGAGTTGTGGAGAATGAAGCCCTAGCTGAGAGGGAGACTTAGCATCAGTGATCTTCTGTGATTTGCTTGAATGCATCTTTCTCTGTGAGAGAAATTTGAGGTGAAAGCCCTTGGTTCCACCCTCTGGGAGTAGCCATGGTGGATGTCATGTTGAGAGACTCCATGACAACATCACGTTGAGAGACTCTATGATGATTTATTTATATTGGTGTTTATCCACCCTCTGGGAGTAGCCATGGTGGACGTCATGTTGAGATGACGACATCACGTTGAGTGACTCCATGATGGGCACTTGTGCACATGTTCTTGTCCATACATGGGAGTAGCCATGATGGACAATATCACGTTGAGTGACTTCGTGATGAGCTTTTTTCCACATATGGGTGTAGCCATTGTGGGTGTCATGTCGAGAGACTCCATGACATTGGATATTTGGAAGTATTCCTCCCTAGCTAAGAGGGAGTGTTGATGTTATAGCTGTGGGCTCCATACTTCCACGATTTAATTAATAAACAATAAATGGCATATAGCCGTTGGCTATTTATTTATTGTTATTCGATTTTGTGAAGAGGCACTTCACTTAGAGATTAAAAGATATTTACTTTATGTGGCTGACTTCATGTTGATTCACCACCTCTTGTATGAGACACGACTTTTCATGTATGGCCGACTTTGCATCTTGAAGGGACGCGATTATTAGAGTCTCCCTCATCGAATCGTATATATTGGAGGTGCTGTTCATTCACTACATCATACAGGTTATTCTACTCAAGAGATTGTGCGAATTCATCTACAGCAGGAGTTCGATATTGAAGTTCAATATTATAGTGATCGATATCATTCAAGAAGATCAATACTATTGTGGTGTTTGCATCAAGAGTGGTGCTGATTGCTTCGGCCCTGTTCTTGGACTCATCGTAAAAGCAATTCGCTTTCCATTATTCAATATATAAGAGACATATTGCTGCTGGGTTTTTCTCCCTCAAGTTGGAGGGTTTTCCCAGGGTACACGCTGTGTCAAATTGTTTGAAATTGTTCTATCTCTGCTTATTTAACTTCTGATCATAAAACTAACATTGAGCACATAAATTGCTAATGATAGTTAAAGCTAGGTTTATGCTACAAAAAATATTGTTCAATTGAAGTGATTATGAAATTTGTGTTTATGATTTCAAGTAAATTGAAGAAGATTACATTTTGTCAAGTTTTGTGTTGGCAAAGTGGGTTAGTTTAAATTACAGCTTTGGATGTGTTCTAACTATTTACTTCATTAAATAGTATAACATTCATCTGTTTAACCATCTCCTATTAAAAGGAATCTACTGCCCTCTGTTTTAGCTAGTTAGTAAGCATTTGTTTCTTTTCCCATCAAATCTTTGTTTGCAAAAGAATAATGGTCTCTACTTTAGCTAGTAGGATGTTGTGTTTATTCATTTGTTATTAATAGTTTGCTCTCCCAAATATCTGAAAACTGAAAATCTCATCTGCAAGGTGTTAGGCCTTGTAGGTTTTCATACCCCCATCTCATTTCCCATCATGTATAACTGATCTGAGAAAGTTTTCATGTGTTTGTGATGTTTAGGTTGTGTCTTGGGCATTATACACATACCCCCATTCCAGCCTAAGTACCCAAATTTGGAAAGCCAAAAATTTGTCTAAGTGTGTGTTGAGACTCAAATATATTGCTCTCAATTTTGCTTGAGTCCCTTCATTTTTAGCCTTTATTAACCGACTTGTTAATAATCGATTTGAGATATCTAATCTGGGTGGTCTTTTACCAAATTTCTTAGCACATTGGGTAGAACATGAAAAATTAGGCCCAATTGCTTTTTTAAGTTTTACAATATTCGTTAAGGGGTGAAAGTTATGCTTTTGCAGTTTTCTCCTTACATTTGGCCCAAGTGTAGTTCAAATGCCTTTTCGCGCATGGTGCAGTTCAGTTAGGTTTTCTTGCAAAAGGTAGGAAGCATGATAAATGGTTAAGTGTCGGTATTGTGGGAATTTGATGTCCTATTGAACCTTCACTTTGGCCTGCTTTTTGTCCGGTTCACTTGGATTTTCTGCTTTGCGGGCATTTCCATGTGAATCGTCTTAATTCTGGTTGCTGATGAGCTTTTCTCATATCCACTTGCTAATAGATTCCCTGCAGATGCATTTGACTTCAAAAAATCAGCGAAGTAATGTCTTTATGGGCATTTCCATGTGAATTGTTTTAATTCCCATTGTCGATGAGATTTCTGCATTTCCACTTGCCGATATATTCCTCGTAGGTGCATTTGATTTCAAACAACTTGCTAAGTCATGTCTTTATGGGTAGATGGGGTCCATCTTCCCGCATTCGCCCTTGGTGATGTTATCTTTTTGCAGACTTTTCTGATTTATTTGAACTTCCACTTCCAAAGTTTTTCATTCTGTTCAGATGGATTTGTTTGTAAGGTGTAGTTGGAGGTCAACTTTCCATAGAGGGTAAATGAACTATTGCATGGACCAGATGGAGCTTCTAGATCCACATGAACTTGTTGAAGGCCGATAAAGCTTAAGGAAGGGTTTGTGGCTAAATCCATGTGAACCAGATGTTCATTGAAAAGGTGAAGTTCACTTACTAATTAAATTTCCACAAGAACCTGATGGGTGTCAACTTCCCGCTAGTACCTGATAGAAGCCGATATTTCGCATTAATGATTCTACGGAAATATTGATAGCACTCGGATATATCCGCCAAGAGTCCAAATCTCTCCACATCCACTTCACCCCAAAATCCTTGCAATGTTTGAGTGACCCCAAAATTTTCGCAATGATGTCAAAGGGTCATGGATCTCCGCAATTCTTCTAAAGACATGTTTTTTGCCATCGATAAGCCAAACAATGCCCTGGAACTATTGTTTGAAGCATGCAACGCTTGTTTTCATGCCATAACTAGGAAAGTGTGCTTGCATGAGATGATTAACATCAAATATCTCCAAGTTTCACTAGAGATTTGAACTATAGCATGTTGTAATGACAAAGAACGCCCAATTTGCATACCTAGCATTGTTTGTTAGGTTTGAAGATGACTTCTCCTCACAGTGACACAAGTTTTCATCTTCTTATCTTTAAAAGGGGATTCAATGCCATTTTTTAGAGGTTCTAAAAAGAGTTCCGAGGAATTTGAGAAGACTTTGGGTAGTGATTTGATTGTTTCTATGTTTAATTTTTCTGGGTACATAGTCAATGACCGCAATTTTCTGTAATACCACTTCATACTTTGATCTAAACCATATATGAATACATGCTTTTGGTGTGTGCTGTCTCCAATTTGTGATACAATAATTTGCTGCATCCATATTGTTTTCACTGTTAGTCTTTGCTCAAGGAGCATTGTAATTTCTTTCATTGAAAATTGTTGCTGTCACAAAATGGATTTTGCAGTAGTACCCCATTGTTAGCCTTTTGTAAGTTGAGTTGTTACAAGGTAATAATTCCCAAGTGACCATTGAAGTATATTGATGTGTTATGGAATGGATATGCCTATTATAGTGACTATGTACCCTGAATAGGCAACGATCAGTCTAGTTTCTCCTATGGCCTTATAATTGATTTTAAAATGATAAATCTTAAATCAACCATTTTACATTTTTGTATTTGTTTGAAATCCCCCTATCTGAAACAAATTCATCACACGAAGCTTACACGTTTTAAGATCTAATTCACAAATCCTTGTCATAAGTATACGAGAGTTAATCTGCTAGGCGTTGACTCAGATTTGTAGCATATTTACACTTAGTGTCATAAAGGGACACCCACCTAGGTTCTATAGAGCCTTAAGTGTAGAGGAAGACACAATTGAAAGTGTTTCCTGTTCGTTGGCTTAACTTCCAGCAGTTTTGAGTATAAGATTAGGTAAATCTTAGGAGTTATTGGAATACAAGTTGGGGAACCGACGCAAGGCTTGAGTGTTAATAGTCCGGTACATGCATCCGGGGCAAAAACATGGTCAATTAGTGATTTCCTTTCATGCAAAACTCCCATTGAAATCTTGTATAATGTGCACATTTGTAAAATATGTCTAATAGTTTTAGTTTAGGGTTAGTTTTAGGTTTAATTAGGTCTTAGGGAGCTTACCCCTATAATTTGAAGTATGGCTCTATTGATTGTGTTGTCTTGCGAGAGACATTAAAATGCTAACAAGAAACACAACCTAATTCATTTGTGGACTAATTAGAGATTTGCCGAAGGGAGGTACCTCTAGGCTTTAACCTGATTCAGTATTTCATAACAGATTTCCTATTCTAACATGTTTAAAGATTAAATGTAACTCAGAACTTTACCCGTGCCTTGTCCAAATCTAAATTAGTCACTACCATGATAAGGATTATTAATTGGTAGAAGATTGTAAGGTAAGGAATAAAGAATGTTTGTAATGAACCATTAAAGGGTGGTACAACTGTAACTTGATCATGATGGAACAGAAAATATTTTCTAAAGGAAATATAAATTACGATTCACAATATAGTGAAATTTATGCATTAGCCACCATACAAAAAGTTGATGCTAGATTCTTCATGCACAGTCCATACAAAAGTTTACAAGTAGATTGAAATATTGATGGAATCAATAGCAATTAAAAAAAATTACAACCCTAACAAAGCAAGAATAGGGGGGATCATCAGGGATGCTTAAGGATAATCCATTATCAGCTATACTGAAGGCATTGGGGATCAGACAAATAATTCTGTGGTCCTTCTTGCCGCACTCAGAGGAATTGAGATAGCAAAAAGCAGTGGAATCGATAGACTCATCACTGCCATGAGCCTGGCAAATCTGCAAGTTTCCTTTCTCTCACTTGCTCCTCTTTTCTGCTTCCATCATTACCTAACCAGACCTCAGATATCACCTATAGTGGAGCAAACCTGAAAGACTGGATACTACTAAAAAGTTAAGGTAAAACAAAAAAGTAAACCACACCATTGGGATATAATCATATGACATCACCCAAACTAGGTAATCTAAATTCTCTCATGAAACATCAGAAGCTTAGGAAAAGGAAAGAATGGACGAAGTTGATATGTTCCTGTTATAAGAAAGCATTAGAGCTGGGTCAATGAGACACTTAAAAAGTTAAATCTATAGGCATATGGGGCAGCAAGCAAATCATTTATAGCTAACCAACTAGAATGATGTTCTACTCTGACCTCACCAGAGGCGTGTATCATATCTGATGGTAATCCTTGGCAATGGTGGCTAAATTCAACTCGTATGAGTTTTAGGAACCTGGTAGCATTATAAATACCCATACCCTGTGTTATGGGAATAATAAAAAAGTGACATTTGAGCAGTTAATCAATTGGATCTCTAGAATGATCCACCCAATCATTCTATTAGGAGATTGTAACACTATAAATTATCTAGAGGAGAAAAAAGGTGGGAGATGATTCAATCAAAGGGCAGCCACCTTTGTTCTACAGCTGGAAAGCAACACCTCTTTCATGGAAATTGAAATTTTCTTATCTCCGATGGCTGACATTGTTGCCTAGTTGTTAACACTTAGTGTGATGTTCTTTTAGCCTCATTGCCCTTCCTTTCATCCCCACCACCTACACTAGCTATTCTGGATTCTGATCTCCTCTAGTATGTATTGTCTCTGCAAAGCTGGTGAGTTCAGTCGCCCTTTTATGGGCTCTTCACCCTCATAAGTCTTCTTACAAGTCTTTGAAGGTTGTAGGAAGCCTGCATTTTTGTTGCTTTGCTCATGTGTCTGGCTAAAGTCTAGATTAGAAAATAGGTCGCATGCTGTTCTCACTGACTTAAGCTACTCTGGACATCACCGATAACTTCTTCAAATTCTTTAATGACAACTTTTTCACTTTTAACAATTCAGTAGGCAGGTATTTAATAACAGTCTTCCTGCTTTCCAGCAATTAGTGCAGATTTCTGAAGTTCACTTGGGCGAGACTTTTGAACTCATTAGAATGCTACTTGCACCCTCGTTATCTGCACTAACAAGCCCCAAACTTGACAGTGGTGCCAAAAATGATAGGATAAGGACTTTTTTGAATCCAAGTTTAGTGGTGAACTATGTAGTTGAGCAAAAGAGGGTACAAACAATAAAAAATGAATGCATTCACATAAAAATGAATTAGTGCAATCATGCTAGACATATGTTTACCATCACATCAAATGAATGAATATTAAATAGACTTCATTGATATGTGTATTGAAATTAAATAAATCAGGATGGTTGGTCAAGTTGGGTTCAATGGTTAGTACTTACCTTATTTTGAGTCTCCTATGATGATCTTCCTAGTGACCAAGAAATCCATTTTTGGATTGGTCATCATTATAGACCTACAGATTCCTTAGAACAGCAACAAAGATTGGGAGCAACCTCTAGCAAAACATTTGAGTCAATGTTATACATGCTCGTACATTGTATTATGCATCACATTGATGATTTTGAATATGATGTTTTGACTTCACATAATTACACTGTGATTTCTTTTCATTTTATTAGGGCTTCACATTTACGTCTTGTACTATAAATTATTCTTTGCAGAAAACTTCACCTTGTACAGAGCTTTCCCCAGAAACAAACTTCAAGATTTCATTAGAAAATGTTGCTAATCTTTTGCATATAGCTTTGTTAAATGATTATTAGTTATTTTCTAATAAGTAAAATGCTATATTTTTTGATTAAATAGAGGAGTTTGAAGTTTGTATTACATACTGATAGCAGTATATCATCTTGTTTTCATGGCAGAACAATCCATTGCATATAAGACAATGGAAGTTAAATTTAGAACCCATACAAAAGCAACTATGGTCACAGGGAATGAAATGAAATCTTCAAAAAAGCATCCATCTCCACATTGCCATTCCTAACTTGTGATATGATTTATGAATTTTTAGGATAGCTAAGATCTTGATAAGGATTGGATGCATGCATTTGTATATTGTGAAGCCTACATCTCCAATCTAAACAATTTTTTTTCATTATGATCCTTATCCAGATCATGGGGCTCTTTCATTCTTTCTTCTCTCAAGAATTGTATATTCTAATCCATATGGTTGCCCAATAAAAATTATTTTGGTCAGAGGTGTTGATAGCCTTTTTGTACATGGCCTGATTAACCTCTGTATTTACCAATTGTAGTTTAGGGATAGATTGTATTGCAGGAGACCTTTTTAAGGTCTGTCTGCTGGCCCATGGGGATACCATTAGCTTGTTTGCTTCTCAAGATGAAGCCTTTGCTTCTGGCTGTGGCTCAATGTCTGTGAGCTAATTGTATATTTTAGCTAAGAAGCTCAAAACACATTAAGTTCCTAAAATAACTTTCTCTCTGGAGACTATCTTCTCTGGATGAAAGCTTGGGTTGTAACAATGATATATATAATTAATAGATGTGCCTGTCATTTCAAATGAGAGGTTCATTTATCAACAAGAAATAACTTCTATCTACTTACGATAGGGATGCAAACTATATGAGCTTATAGATATCATGTCACGTGGAGATTTAATGTTTTCTTTTATTTTCTAATTTTTTTACCAGTACTTGTATGCAAATTATATATCAGTTTTTTGGGTTAGAGTTGAATTTGTAGCAGATTATGGAGCTCAAGCATTCTAGAAGCTGAATTTTGCATTAATGAGTTTTGAGAACTTAAAGTTGCAAGTTTGAGAACTTGCCTATATTATTTTGTGTTATGTCCCTTATCGTTGGTGTTCTTTGGCTTGCAGCACTATCCTACAGGTGGATGTAGCTGCACATGTCAAAAAGTGTCCCTTAGTTAAGCAGATTGAGGCATTGAAATCGAAGCCTTACTATGAAGAGGGGATTAATTCAGGCAGTGATGGAGAAGATGATTCAAATTGTAGTAGTCTCTCTTCTATTCATGGAAAGTGTACTTTACCAAGAGAAGTTGAAGGAATTTGGACCAGTGAGATTGGAGATAATGCATCTGTTGAAGGTAACAAAGCAGTGGATGAAGGTGAATACCAGAAGCAGGTCATGTGGAGAAATTCCTTGAGTTCCTCTCATTCAGATAATAAGGCCACTCAAAGCATGAAGCGCAAAGCTATATTCACAATGTCACGACATGAATTTTATGCATTGGTTGAGAAAATTGAGTCAGCTCACTTGGCAGTCTGTCAAAACAACATAGACAAGTCCTATTTGCAGCCTAATGCCTGTGACAAATGGTTGAATGCAGAACTAGATAGGTGAAATTTTGTTCTCCTGACATGAATTTTACATTGCCTGTTTTCACATTAGATCTGCATTTTTTGGAGCTATTTCATTGTTGTATCCTGTAGTAATTTGAAATCTTTAGGTGTCTTTCTTGTTTTAAAGGTAATAATCAATGGCTATGGTTTAAAGGATCTGTTTGAAACCTAATTTGTCAGAAATAATAAGAGATGCAGGTTATTCCATCAAAGTTTATAATCTACTGTGTAATAATCCCTTCAACATACTGTGTCTTAATAAATTTAGTCCCTGTTTTCTGCCTACTAGATGTTTACATCCGCATATGGTCATGGTCTCTGCCTATGGTTTCATGATGAACATCCACTTATTTAGTTCCTTTAAATTAGATTCTTTGAATAATTTGGTTGTAGTGTGACCTTGATATAAATGTATACATATGTACTTTATACTTAATGGAGTAGATTAGCTTACTGGGAACTGGTCACCTGCAATTTGCTTTTAGCATATTCTGCCATAAGAAAGTCAATCTGTGTTTTGGGCTTGCCGACCAGATGTTTGTATCCACTTACTATTGTTGTCAGGGGCTCGAGCAACACTGGAGTCTATAATTCCTATGAATTTAGATTTTTATGTAATTATATGGATGCAGTGTTAGCTTCTGTTATCACTCAAAGTAACACCCTGAACAATTTGCTAAAAGCAATATTCTAGATTATCACCTTGAATGCCAGTCAGCTTTTTTGAACTCTCCCACAGAGATCATCTATGGATATATTTAATTATGTGCAAATATCTCTATTCCTTTGAATACTTTCAGTAAAGCTCCTGAAAATTTGATAAGGTGAAAATAATATGTAAAACTGGAAAATTTTGATGTTGAAAGTTAAAACATCACTGATAATTAGTGCTTTTAATCCTTTGTGCATTCAACTACCATGATTAAACAACGTGGAAGGTAAAACCGTAGTTGGATTTTGAAGCAATGGGATTTAATAATTAATGCTTTTGAGATTGATTATGGAAGAGTGTAGCAGAGCATCCAGAAAAGATGAATTCTTCCAATCTAATGCTTAACAAGAGATAACCCAGAGGTAGCACAAAAATTATGGATTCCATTAACAAATACAATCAAGAAATACAAGTGACCTAATTGCTGAAAGATTGAAACTATATTGAATGCGTTTTAATTCATAGATCAAGTAAATAAAACTTAGTCTTGTTGGGTTCTTGGATTACAAGTACACTTGTAGATAGAATAATTTTGAACTCTTCCTAGTTACGAGTAAGCTATTTGGACCAAGTTTGTAAGACTTGGTTGCAGTTTTGGATTGGACCTGAAAAGTGAGACAAATGGGTATGGGTGATAGGGTTACACAGTACAGATCGAAGAGAAACTATAGAAAAAGAATGAATCCAAATGATAAGTAGTTTCTAGACAAAAGGATTACATAGCAATTATTTATAATTGAGCTGCATCCTCTGCATGCTGAAAAAGCTGAAGTCTAGTCTCGTATATGTCTTGCATGGCTGGGAAATATTCAAAATCTTCTTTAAAGTTCTTTTTTAGTTTTTTGTAAAAAAACTCAATGGTGAAAAATAAGCATGCAAAGAATTTGTACAATTATTTTTAATAAATAATTTCCAACTAGATCTTTTTAAAATACAATTAATTAGTCACCATCCACCTCTGCATTCTTTTTATCTTTTCCCTTTTTATTCTTGCTGAAAATGTTTGTGTCGGAATTTTTTTTGATCACTTTCCTTGAAATAATATTCTTTTATTCTAAGTTCCCAAAATAATCTGAGTGCATGATTTTCTTCCTTTTTTAGCCTTTCAAATGAAGCCGAACTTATCTTTTACGTGGATGCCTCCTCTCATATTTTTCCACTTTGATTTTTTAAAGTCAGGTTGCTTTAGAAACAATCATAGCCTCTTTTTCACTCTTTTCCCTCTTCTGGTTTTTAAAAATATAAGTACTTTGAAGAAATATTGTATATGACCTTAACATCCTCTTATGATAGAAAGCCTAAGAATAATATTAAGGATTAAATAACTACTTGCTTTCTCCACACGTGTAACATAAAGTATCCACATCTATTGCCTTCTCAATGACTGTCAGTATTGCCTTATCTAATATAAGGAATAGTTTTCCATTGAACTTCAAGCCACAAACCTATCTTGAAGAAGTTTAACCTTAGCTATTTTGTCGTGCTTTTTTTCTAAATCAGCTTTCACATTTAGTGGGGAGAACCAAAAATTAAATGGGCTGAAAGCCAATGCAAATTTTGATGCTTATCTAATTTTATGCTCAAACCTCCAATTGTCTTTGGGTCCTTCATTACCAAGCAGCTATTAGATTGTTATGGGTCACTCAGCTGGTGTTTTGGCACTAAACATAGAAAAATCATAAATAGTTTTGTTTTAATTTTTCTCCTTCAATTGGGTGCCGATTTCATGACTAATATTAGTGTGTAAAGCTGCTAACCATAGGCATGTTGGTGTAATTAATTATTTAATTACACTTTATTAAGTTTATTTAGGTTTTACTTAGGTAATAATTAGTTTACTTAATTAATAAGTAAGCTTTATTTAGTTGAGCTGTTTTTAGGTCAACATTAGGGTTATGCATACATTGCTTTTATAAAGCAATTTATCTCATTGTAATTTCTGAATTTTGAATACAATTAATTTGCACATCTTCATGCAAAACTTTGCTTTTTATTGTTTTTCTCTTTTGTGGAAGGCTTTTCTGGTTTGCATGTCTGATCTTGGTTTCTAACATGGTACCAGAGCCTTGACATGCAGCCCCTTCTCAGATTTTGGAGAAAATCATTGCAGAGCACGTTCGGGGTTCCTCGAGGGTTTCATGCCTTGAGTTCATTTATGTAGCGTTTTGGATCAGATTAGGCATCTCCATTGGATTCAGAGCGTTGGAAAAAGTTAGGATTGGCTTTTATTTTTCTGATTTTGGTCATCATTGAAGAGATCTGTGAGGGTTTCAAGCTCGGTGATTTTTTGCAAGCTTTGGGGGTAGCCAATTTTTCGGAGCATTTTGGGCACAAACGGAGGTCACCATCGCGTTCGCAGCGGCCAAAAACCCTAAGAACGCCTGTCGCTTGGTCGATTTCTGAGCAGTTGGTCCGGAAGGAAAATTTCTTTTGGTTTTGAGGCACGTTTTTTAAAAAAAATTAAAAAAATTGAAATTTTTGCAAAAAATTGCACTGCCAATTTGAAAGGGGTTCGCCGCCCGGTGGCCACCCGACAACCACCGCCGCCCCTTTTATTGCTAGGCCATCCGCCAGCCCTCGTGGGCACCTCCTAGCCAGCTTTGGTCACATGGGGGACCGGGCGCTATGCGCCCAGCCCCCGACCGGCCCCTCAACACTCACTGCGGTCACATGGGTGACCAGGGGCTCCGCCCTAGCCCCCTGCCCGCTAGCCCCTGGTCGCGCACAGGACCAGGGGTCTATTTTTTTTAAGCCCCCTGGGCTGCCTGTAGGCCATATTGGCTTTCTTGGAGCAACTTTCACCAAATCGGGTGTAACTTTTGCGTACGGTGTCCTTTTTTCTCAAACGAGATACCGTTGGAAAGCTGATTCCGGCGCCGATCCAGTGGTGAAGGTGGTTTTTCCAGATTTTGCTCCAATTTTATTTTGTAGGTCTTTGAACTCAGATGTTGTTTTCACTCCGGAGGGCATATCTTTTGACTTGGTGATCATTTTTTCGCCATTCTTGCAGCATTGGAAAGCTGGTTCTGTCCTCTACACAGATCTGAGGTCCATTTTTATCAGGGAGGTAGTTGTGAATTTTGGTTTGTGCATGCATTCATTCTTGTTTTCTTGCACTAGGTTTAGTTTTTCTCTCTCGATTATGCATGTTTAGCATTCTCTTCTTTTGCAATCATTGGGTATTGTAATAAATGAACTGATATAAAGTTCCATCAGGAGGGTTTCTTGCATAATAATCTGATTAGAGTGTAGTTGCACTTTGATCTCCATCTTGATTATTGATGACAACTCGCATGGGTTGTATCTGGTTTCTTAGTTTCTTTTGGCCACATCTTGCTCTTGCTTGACACATATCAGATTCACATCGGTTCACACTTCAGATTGAGAGCCTATGGTTATTGATCCACATTGGGTCACATCTCAGTTTGAGGGCCATTAAATTTATGGTTAATGTTCTAGAATCTTCATGGTACTTGCTCCAATGGATCAATTTTAGTCACAATTTGGCATCGGCATCGAGATACACGGCTTCCAGATTCTTTCATCATATCATTCCCTCTTATGGGGGGCATCATTTTATCTATTGTTGCTTCACAGATTCCAGGGTTGTTCCAGTTTGTGAGTTTTCCAGTGTTCCGTGGCATCAGGTCTGCTGTTGTTTTTTTCATGATTCCTTGAGTCAATCAGTGATTCTCATCTGGTTTCAGTAGTAAACAAAAATATCTTTCCTTGCTTGCCGAATTCAGGTTCCAGTGTTACTCCACAGTGTTCTTCCAGTGCTTCTTTGTAGCAGGTCATCTCATTGAGGGAGGGAGGGAGAGTGGGGGAGGGTTATCCCACTGGGTTTTCTCCTCTTTTCTCATTCATTGCATTTGTACATGGCCTTGTTGCCAGGACCCATTCATGCTTTCTTGCATTCATCTTAGTTTTAGGTGCATGCTTTTTTAGTTTCCCTAAGTTGCACTTAAGGGAGGGTGTTGGTGTAATTAATTATTTAATTACACTTTATTAAGTTTACTTAGGTAATAATTAGTTTACTTAATTAATAAGTAAGTTTTATTTAGTTGAGCTATTTTTAGGTCAACATTAGGGTTATGCATACATTGCTTTTATAAAGCAATTTATTTCATTGTAATTTCTGAATTCTGAATACAATTAATTTGCACATCTTCATGCAAAACTCTGCTTTTTATTTGTTTTTCTCTTCTGTGGAAGGCTTTTCTGGTTTGCATGTCTAATCTTGGTTTCTAACAAGGCACTGTTTTTAGTTTATTTTTAAGTACAAATTTTGTCTTTATTTTTAGGTCCTGTTATTTTTCCTTTCTTTGGGCACTGTAGGCTATTTTATAGTGGGCTTATTTGTGATAAATATACCTAAAAATAAAGCTTTGATTTTGTTCGCCTAAGTTGGGAGGTCTATTTGGGTTCATTTTCTTGCATTTCACATTAAGTTTGGTTTTGTTGGCTCTCAAGATGTAGGTTCCACTTTCCTAGAGTTCGCTCTCAACACTAGTGCAGTGTAGAAAACAACATAGGCAGAGAGACAACAAACTCATGCTTATAAGCTGGACAACCTTGGGCCAATTGATAAGAGAGGGCATGCACTTCATCTGCTTTAGGCTCTGCAGAACCTAAGAGGGTGGTCAATGATATCTTTGCAACACAATGGAAAGGTTGTATACTAGGTCTTGCCAAACCATGACCTTATGACAGTCACAAATAGACCTTTAGACCTCAAACAAGGTAGATTATAACAGAATAACATGTGCACCGAAAGGTATGAAACAAAATTGTATCCCTCAAGATAAATCCCCTCATAATTTGCATACACATGCTATCTGCATTACCACAAGCACAAACCTCTTATTTTAAGGAAAACATAAGCTTACACAAGATACAACAGAGGTTGTAATGTTGATTTGTACAACTGAACATGACTTCTATATGCGCATACCTCTAAAATTGGTTTAAATGTAGCTTGATCAAGATATTGCAGAATTATAAAACTGAGTCTATGCATATAGGGAAGCACAAGAAACTACTAAAAATATATTAAACCAAAGAAATTATCATTTTCAGATTTTGAAGTGGTGTGATTGCAGGACAAACTATTGAAGATCGGTGCTGTAATATAGTGGGCAATAGGTTCAAGTGTCTATCTTCTTATGGATACAACGATAATCAGTCATAAGAATTGAATTTTCATTAAATAACCATAAGCTGGGCTCTATGGCAGGATAAACACAAATCCAAATGAAATATCCCCAATGTAATCTGCCCTAAATCTCTGATTTCCAACTTCTAAATTCTGCCCTAATTTTCTACACTTTAATTTTCTGTTCAAAACCCTAGATTCAGATCTGAATTTTCTGATTTCAAACAAGTATGAACAGCAAACATATATGCTTCCAAAATGCTCAAAGCAAATATATCTATCCTTTCAATCACAAATATATCCAGCAATGAACAACAATAGAATGGTCACAAACACATGAAAGAAGTCTGATTTCAAATTGTCCCAATTGCTGCTACAAAATCAGAATTATTGTCCATGCAAGTACATCACAAAATGGGCTCAAACATGCCCAGAATTAACCCAGAAGTCTGCTACTACAAATCAGTCATAAATACATAACAAAATGCATAGAAAATGATGTTCCAAATGAACCCTAGCTGGGTGAACTACTCCAGCTATGATAAGATGCCAAAATGTATGCAAAATATGGATGAAGATGCCTCCAAAAGGGAAAAACCCTACCAAATGATGCACTGGCCTGCTGGTCTGAAGATGAGGGTTTGAAACCCTTGCAAAGCTCCCAAATGATCTCCAAATGCCAAATTGTCCCTGAAGACCTAGTCGCACTTCCTCCAAATAGGGTGCTCCACTCTAGGGTGAAACCCTAGACAAAATAATGCAAAATCTGCCCTCAAAATGTTGTTCAATCTGATCTGAAAATCCGTGTATAATTTCCAGCCCTTAATCCCCCATAGAACGCCATTGAAGCACAAGTAGACCTCCGTTATCAAGTCCTCCCAAGATGAGCTAGGTTTTTGTCCAACTCACCAACAATTCACAAGGGTTTTCGCCCTTGGAATAGATGCAACAAGTTGCTGGTTCAAACTGAAGATAATATGCACGATAATGAAAAGCCTCCACAATGAACTTGTATATATAGTAAACTCACCTTATCCCTCCAATTTGGCCGACCCAAGTTGGGCGCCCAATTCCTCTTTTCAATTTTGAATTTATTTCTCTTTTTATTCTCCAATTTGGGTGCATTTTTCAATATTTAAAATATTATTTTTTTATTGATTTTTCCCCTCCTTTTAAATCCAAAAGGGATCGCCCAACCCCATAGAAAATTTATAAAAATAATTTGGCTTCACATAAAATAATAATAAATTATGGGAAATTAATTCCCAAGTCCTTCAAGCCAAATAAAAATAATTGAGCCATAGAAGAATTATTTTTCTAATTATGCAAGGCCCAAACCACAAATTCGGGGACATTAGACCAAATTTAATTAGGAATATATCAATATGCCAACATACATACTTAATAATCCATAGTTAAACAAATTGAATCCATAGTTGCATTGAAAGGAGTATTTCAAATACACTGAATTTTACAATCCTCTGTGTGGATAACCAATCAGCACAATCATCAGACTAGCAAATCAACCAAAACGTGAGCATGCCCATCCCCTGAAATCAACCAAAAAACCAAGGAAATATTTTCATACAAAATAAATTCCTGTATTTAGTAACTTCTTTTGGCCTAGAATACATTGAGTACGAGGAAAATAGAACTGAACTATGATAGTTGATGCCTTAGAAACTTTTAGATTAAAGGGCACAAGAAATTTATAGCAAGGCATAGCCTAGCCCATCTTGCAGCATATGGGTGTGGATGTTAACCTATTTCCATCAAATCTGCACTTTTTTCCAACATCCCCTACCAGCAGCAAAAAGAATATTTGGATTGTACAATTAAAAATTTCTGCCCAGCTGTGTAAAACTCAATCAAACACATGAACTGCAGCCAAATTTCTGGGTTTCATTTAATGTAGTCATCTCACAAGTTGAAAGATTAGATTCTTAGCATCGTATATTTCCCTGCACAAGACTTGAAAACACTGTAAGCACAAAAAGACAAATCAAATCAGATTACCAAAATCCCCTACTCCCACTATCATATTTGACCCCTATTTATTGCATCAACAAATCTCTGGTACATAGTGAATAAAATGTCTATACTACGTATGTTATAAGCAATATGGGGAGCCAAAAAAATCAAATGTAAAAGAAAAACCCTTTTCTTAGAGACCCCCATATGCTTTAATCATTTCCAAACAAAGACAATAGAAACATGCCAAGTTTTATCATGGTCAACACCTTGTGCCTCCCTTATAATCTTCAATGCCAAATCATGCCACGACAAAAGCAAATGTCTTCACCCTGTTTGATATCTTGCATGTGCTTTTAAGAAAATTTCATTGTCTTCACATAAGAGAGAATGAGGCGCCCTTTCATATAACATAAGGCGCCTAGCATCACATATATTTTTAATGAAGAACATTCATAAAAATAAAGCTCACGAAGTGGCAACATCCTTAGGCACATTTACTATATAAAACAAAAGAAACTGCCTTCCTATTTTAGCACCATCCATCTCATGCTGATGTGGAATTTAAGAATTAGAATAAGATTTCAAGGTGGTGTCTAACAAATGTTAACGGAGAAGGAATTCTAGTGCCATTTTTACATGAGGTTTAAATGCCCACTTTGTGATGTAATAAAACAAGAGTCCTTTGTATGTGGCGCCTACCATTTGGGTGGGCTTCTACCTTATGCCACATTTTTTATTTTTCTATGAAAAGATAATAAAAATAAACCTTTTAAAATCCTCTTCACTCCTTTATATCACATGGAATAAATTTGCAAGACAGAATAAAGGTGGGCACACTAATGCATACCATGTCATCATCAATCTATACCATATTTTTCTATGTAGGCCATCACAACAAGAAAAACAAAATAGTCACGAGCATGTAAAGTCAATCTTAGATCAACTTGCAACTTTAGTTGCTACAAGTAAACATAAGAATAAGAAGAGAACCCTTGTAGGCTGCAAGTAAACAAGAAACAAAAGCTGCAAGCTAACTGGCAACAGTCACATCAGGTGAAGCCAACATAGAGAATCTTATTTTGTCCTATTTCCCAAACACAATCAGAAGACAAACCAAAGAGAATAAAATACTGCATGTTTTAGCAAAGCTGCAAAAGACTGACTTTAGTTGGGGGTGAGTGCCCCCTATAGGCACTGCAAGAATTCAGAACTCTGGGAGTAGACCAACATAACAAAAGGAGATGGTCCAGAACAACACAATAAAATACATATACACCAAATAGTACACAAAATCCAAGAGACAACTATGAAGGTCCATGCTTTGCAACTCTTAACATGTAGGCACAGGATGACTGAACTGTATGGCTGCAGGTAATATCAAATCCATTCTGCAAGTCACGCCTTGCAGAAAAACACTATGGCAGAACGCCATAGGTAAACAGTAAAATACTTTTTGCCTCTATCAAACACAATTCTGATAAATGAGCCAATCCTTCTTAGGCTGAAAGTGCAATCTCTATTCAGTTGTAAAAAAATATACCCCTTGAATACAAGCACATGTAATGTTCTTATGTACATTGTATAATGCCGAAACTGAAAATGGCAATCCACTTGACAAGTCATCCACAAGTAAATGTAGTCATCATTAGGCTCATCCATGTGGCTATACACATTTTCAAACTCCATGATAGAATAGTTCACATTCTCAGCAGTACTGTTAGTATCACAATCCATGTGAAAAGAAAAATGAAAATATACATAATCCATGCCAACATTGCAAATATAGCTGTTAGCCATTCCAAGAGTATTAAAACTAAAATAGAAGGTTTAATACTCACAAGGCTTAGGAAAATATACCTGATCAATATTCAAATCAGCATGATGAAGAAGGTTATCATGAACTTCAAACTGAAACATCTCTAGCTCAGGGGCATCTTCATGCTGAACCACATCAAGTGAATCCTCAAGTTCATCTGAATCTTGCAGCTTACACTACATAAATGTTGGTGTACTCCTCCATGATAAAATCATATGAATGGCTTAAATCTGTATCTACACCTTCAGCATATAAATCAGAAATTTGAGTCACTTTGTGTGAATACCTGAAATTTTCAAATTGCCTCTCTGTTTTGAAACAATCATTACAATCTACTGTAGCATAACCATTGCTGAAATTAGACTGTTAATACCCTTTTCCATCTTCTCTATTCAGACAATCATTTAGGTCCACTGTGAGATTAATATTTTTAGTTGCAGCATGCACCATAGTTTCAATATGTGGCCCTCTGCCATAGTAAAAAATCTCCTCATCAAGATCTAAAAAGTGACCATGATCATCATAAATGCTTGATATTAGAAACATCTGTATCTGACTGGTATAAATCAGTATAAAGTTCATCAGCAAAATGGGAAAAATCTTGGGACTCAACGCATAAAGAACATAGCTCATCACCCTAATGTTTAATATCTTTCCACACATAACCATTATGCATATCCTCAAGGCTAAAATAATTAGGCAGAAAGTCAATGTCTATTCTACTATTCTCATCAGTGTATTGATCTTGGATTGTAGAAATTTCTCCCTCACCCTCCTCTAAGCAATCACATGTAGTAAATGTGCCTTTTGTATTATTATCTTCAGAGGAAACAAAATAATTAAGTTCGTCAAATAGAATACTATGTTTTAGCTCCCTTGACTCATTAGTATGCACAAAATCAGCATTGTCATAGTTGAAAACACATTTATTAGAATAAAAATCTATGCATATATATTCTTCTTTATCCCCATGGCTGCCATGAAGTGCAAGACTACATACCTCTTCCTTAGAACTTATTAGCATCATAGCTTTCAAGAGCATATTCAGTATATGATGTATTCCCAAACTCTTCACATGATGCAATCAGCTTAGTATGATCATCAATCCTCTACAAGAATGGACCCGTCAAGTTGAAAGTAGGTGCATACACTGTCATCATCATTTACACAACTATCACAAGGTGTAGCATCATCCTTCTCAGTTTCTTTTGGACATATATCAGCAACATGGTCATTATAAGCAATGCCCACACAAGAAGAATCATTAAGCTAATCCTTTGAAACTGCAGAGCCATTATTACCAGCATTAAGAGAGGAAATATCTATACTGTATGAAGCCTCAACTGCATTTTCCCACACAAGGATATGGTCCATAATCTTAGGATTGAACTCAGGTGGAGTAAGGCTTGCCCAAGGATGAGAAGCGTCACAAAACTAGTTTATGCACTCTTGTTCATTTGGCCTACAATAATCAGGTATGCAAGTTAATGCAACCATAAACCTTCAACAAAAATCTGAAGTCAACTCACCCTCTTTCCTTTTAATTGTTGAACATTCATGGACAAGAGAAAAAAGATCAATACTATGTGCACACCCCTCATCAAAGGCTGCAACTAAATTGTCCCAAGAAGAAAAATAGCAGTCTGTAAAACCACATAACCATTTCATTGCTCCATCACTCTCTTAGATTTTGCAAAAAATCTCATCCAAATGTCTTCATCCTCATATTGATACTGATGCATAAAATCAGAAAATACTTGGACATGTGCATTCCCTTGAGAGAGATCTTGTCCATCAAACTTAGGCAATTGGAAATAAATTCATTTGGCAATTGGCATGCATTAAAAATCATAATTTACCCACGTCAAGTCTAACTTTTCATATACATCAGCAAGGGGAATATTGGGAAGCCTGATTTTTTGAGACTTGGGGGGCTTGATCCTTCACAATAGTAAGCTGGGATTTGGACTGCAATCTAGACTTAAGCAGTTTGATTTCATTTTCAAGTTCTTTGTGCTTTCTCATTAATTCATTTTGTTCTCTATCAAATTTATCCTGCAATTGCTTGGATACTTCTAGTTTTGATATGAATTTGGATAATGAGCATGGCTACTAGGACAACAAGAAGACTGAAAATCATTCTCACAGTATGAAGAAGCATCACTATAGTGGTCTGAATTGTATTCATTAGCAAAATACCTAGGTCTCAAAGCATAAGGAGGTGCATACAAGGGAGCAGCCCTAGAGTGATCCTTATCATACCAAGAACCCATGACAAACATTCTATCAATAGAGAAAAAACTGATTTCTTACAATTGCGTGTTTCTTCACTATGAAAGAAACTGTCTCAAGAGAGAGGAAAGAAATCCTTGAATACCTTTGTCAGTGTGTCACCTACTGCTGCATACATTTGAAAATCATCCTCCAGTCATCACAGTAGATAGATTTGCAGGAGTATGAAATTGATTCCTAATAGCAGAGTCGCCACCTCTCCAAAACAGGAAGACCTTGAAGTATCGATTCTATCTCTAAGGGCAGAAAATCATTTGGGTTCATTCCAACAATAGAATCTTCAGTGTCTCTTAACCCAGGAAATGGCTTATTGGAGCTCATTTTTCCCTAGTAGAGCTGCCATTTTGTTGGCTTTCAAGATTTTAGGTTCCACTTTCCTAGAGTTCACCCTCAACACCAGTGTAATGGGGAAAACGACACATGTGGAGAGACAACAAACTTATGCATAGGTGGTGGACAACCTTGGGCCAATTGATAAAGAGTGCATGCTCTTTGAAACGTCCCTAGGGTTTGGTCTTAGGATTCAAATTCAAATCAAATCAAATAACAGCTGTTAAATAATTGTTAGAAACCCTAGCATATGTAATCAATAAACTGCAGATCTGGAAAGGGCTAATAAACTATGGAAATTTCACTCATCAAATGCACTCAGTTTTAAGAATTCAAGCCACTGTTCAAGTCTGCAGATGACAGCAGATTCAGATCTAGGAAGAATTAAATAATCCTATGACCATGTCATTCATTAAATTGCTCCCAGAAATACAACTGTAGAACAAATAAGGGTTACCATTGATCAGGTGACTGGTCACTAGTCCACTCACTGCAGCACAGATTGACTGGCAGTGATCGAATTGGCAGATTTCTCTGTGCAGGGATGGATAGAATCCCCAGATCAGGTGACTGATTGGATCTGCGGTGCGCCTGGATGATGCCCTAGGGTTGGATCTGGATCACACTGAAGATTACACTCAGCAGAATGTGTTTTGATCCATCTAGGGTTCTACATCAACCTTCTGTTTCAGTGCCAACTACGATGATTCTGAACTGCTGGTTAAGTGTTTGGATCTCTGGAATAACTTCAGCAGCACCTGACTGGAAATTGAGGTGTGGAACCCTCAATGGATTGGCGACCTATCATTGAAATCTGCAATCGCTGTGCTGATGGTAATTGGTGTGCTTGTCTGGTGCCAGGGTGGATTTGTAGGTGCTTCACTTCTTTGATCTGCTAATTTCCTGCCTTGATGACTATAAAGTATAAACTGCTTGCCAACTCCCGTGCAGATCTGATTCAGTATTGCCCACTGTTTCTTGGACTGTGCTGGATTTAAGGCACCTGTAGGTGGTTGGATGTCTGGATCTTCCTTAAAATTGGTTACTAGTGTCTAGACTGCTCGTGCCTCCTGATGGATACTTGAACCTGCTTAGCACTGACAGTCTGGAAACAAGATGACGCCCTGGTGAGCGCTGACAGTCTGGAAACTTGAAGAAACACTGATATTTCCCTTATAAATAGTTATTAAAGCAATCTCCTCAGAATTGCAGAAGGAAAATAAAACCAAGTTGATTCTTCTCTGTGATCATTGCCAAACAAAAATCATTCCATACCTCAGCAATGTTGAGCCTATTGCATCTTCAAACTGTAAATGATATCACATGAGCTGTGGGTATGCATTTTCAGTTGTAGTGCAAATGGGTACCGCATCTGGTGATAACGACTTTACATATATTTATTCACCAAGCGGTTATCCTTCCGTAAGAAGCATGTCACATATTTATCCAATTATTACCTATCATAAGAAGGTTTGTGCAGGAAATATGTTTGAGTCAACCTGATAATTTTGTCTATGCCAATAATTTCTGTTGAAATATATGCTTCCTAGTTTTATCCTTTCAGTGAATTGAAATTTTCTATGTGCTTATTTGGTGCAGTGTGCATTTGATATTATTTATTCATCAGTTGACCTTTTTGTGTACAGGAGATTACCCTTCCAAGAGAAGCATGTCATACAGCAGGCGTCCATGCTTGGAAATCTAGAAATGATGGGAATAATTAGGAGATTGGAATCTGTTTCAGAGACAATAAAATATTCTGAAAGTGGAGAAGGAAATATGTATAGGGAAGAAAGAAAAGGGGTGGAATCTCAGCTAAAAGTCATAGAGTTTGGGGCTGGAAGAGGTTATCTAACTCACATGCTTTTTGACTGCTATGGCATTAAGGACATAGTATTAGTGGAGCGCAGATCCTATAAGTTCAAGGTGAGGGATATGGGTTGAAACTTCTAATAGTCTTGGTGAATGTTTCCCTTTTCTGAATTTGGATATTCTTGTGATATAGATATGGCATATGAACTTGACTTAAGTGCATGCTAAGTAGATTGAAATCTGTTATTTGTCTTTTTTATTCTCTGAAATTTAGATGGCACTTATTTGTGTCTGATGGACATTGGGATTGACTGAATCAAACAAGTGGCATGCTACCCTATTTTGCCTTTATTTGGTCCAAGTAGCGCTGTATTATCTCATAAGGATTTAAAAATTAATTTTCATATAATTCTTTTGACATTTTTCTTCTACTTAACGCTGTCATATTAATGGTGGAAAAAGTGAATACTTTTATTCAGCATCTGTATCAAAAGTAAAAAAAATTGGTAGCAGTTCCTTAGCTTGACATTAAATGATATATAAGAACTTGTTTTTGCTTCCTTTTGGATCATTGTTTCCTAGCTTTTTTTCATAACATCTATAAATCCAAAGATGGTTATATTATGTGTTTTTTTGATGGACATGGCAATTAAGTGAATTAATCTTGTGGATTGCTGTCAATCAGCACTTGTATTTGATCCAAGGTTTAGGTATATATGTAATGTCCTCAAATAATTTTTTAAATTTTTTTACTAATGTTTGACAAAATGCACTAGACCCTCACTTTCTGATCACCTAGATCCCGATGTGTGCAAGGTGAGAGCATATGCTAGTTGGGATTTTACCATATTATTATGAAGATGGAAAAATCTTGCATTTTCTGATCACCCAGATTTCAATATGGGTAAGGTGAGAGCATATTGTGGTTGGGATTAATAATCAAATGTATTTCCCTCTACAATGCATGCAATGAATACAATATCCATGAAAATATCAAATTCTTCCATATTTTGCATACAGGACTGAATATAATTTCAATAACTATTCAAACTGCAAAGAGTTTTTGATTAACGATGTTCTATCATGCTGAGACTTCAGAACTTAATCAGTGGTAAATCCTTCTAATATACATTTATATTTTTTAAGTATTAGCAACAACTAAATATAATATCCAATGGTAAATCTAGAAACTCGAATAGTAGGATTTTGAATGTTGCAACAAACCAACTCTACAAGTGAATAGGAATGGAATATGCAAATGAACAACACAATACATCACCCAACTTATGTATGGCATGAAGACCCCTCCATGACAAGTTCTAGCGAGTGATATGGCAGCTTGGGATATTCAAAGTCTCCTTTCTACAAGATGCAACTGGTTTTCCATTTCTATGACAAGTCCAAAGAAAGGCTGGTAGAGTATATTTCCTGTCAGACCTTGTCTCTGATGTGGTGAGTGAAGTAGTTAGAAACTAATCCAACTTTCTACAACTCTTGAGGGGCAATCAAAATTGTTATTGAAAAACTCCTCAACAAGACGCACTTAAAATTGGTTGCGATTCACCAACTCTTCATCCCTCTGATTGGCTAACATGGCATTAAGATTCAATGGCATTAAGCACCAAGCAGAACTAAGGTGTAATTACTTGTGGCTATAATATCTTTATAGGGTATTTGATACCCTCTGCCAAGGGCATGACAACCCAATGCAAACAATTCCTTCATACAGATCTTCAATATTATTAATGTTATATCAAACACAATGAGCAATACACAGAATTATAGACAACAGCACATTATATTAATAACTTCAATACAAATATCTGATTGTAGAAATCTTCCTTTCACAATGGAAAACCTTGAACAACTGAATCTCACCACATGACACACAAAATTTTTAAATTAACAAACTAGAATACTGAAATTACCAAAACAACCAGAGCCAACAAAATTGATAACAAGAATGAATATTTATAATCATATTGATAACCAAGATATCAAACTAGAAAATCACAAACCAACTGAAATTCAGAAATTCTTTGATCTTCGACACAACTCTTGAAATCTTAAATATGCTCCCAAAATAATCTTTTTGCATAATTGCAATCCTTGGATGGAATTGCCTCTATTGGATGTGAGGGTTTCCATCCCCAAATCCATTTCAAAAACCAAGAAGGTTTTTGATCTCTGGCCAAAAGATGAGCACCAAGTGCTCAATCTTCAAAAGACAATATATGATTTTCTTCAAACCTAACTCCCACCTATTTGCTAATTTTAGCCCTCCTCAAGAAGTCTCTAGATTTATTTATTTATTTAATATTTAACTGGCCCCCTTTTGTCCTATTGACATTTTTTGACAGCATTTTAGGCCCTCTTTTTAAAAACACTATATAATATCACTTTAGGTAGTTTATAATTTAAGAATAAAACCTAAGTTGCGTTTCTATAAAATTAAAGTTACTTTTTGGGCAATTTTAATAAAATTATAAAATTATTTCCTTAGCTCAAAAAGGGGACATGACAAGATATTATCTCACAAAGATTAACTTCTTTCAAAAGTTGTCTTCCACTTTGTGCTGTCCTATTGCTGGTGGAAAAAGTCAAATTGCATTTGGCTCTCATATAACAAATAGGTCAGAAAAGATATATTAGCAGTAGCTTCGCACTGAGTGATGATAGACAACTTGTTTTTGCCCCCTCTTGGATCGCTGTTTTTGTTTTTCCCCAGAGCATTGAGAAGCTCTCTTTGTTTGCAAAGTGTTTTGTAAGGAGTGTTTTCACAGGTCACCTTGTGAAGATCACATATTGTAGATTAGGAAACAAACTTAATCAAGTCTTTAGCTGTGGCAATTAGTGATAAGTAACACTTTTTTGTTTCTGCTTCAGTTACACTGGTGTCTTTGCATGCTTAATCCAAGCCTTCCAAAAGTTTCTTTCATTTTGTTTGCAATGTCAAATGGATCCCATGTCATGCGATCAATAGATAATTTTAATTCCTAATGTTTAAAATACAACACATCTTTATGGTCACTGGTTTTAGAGGCCTCTTTATATTACACTGGTAAGTTGTAAGACAATAGAATACTAATCTTTCTGACTCTGTTTGCTAGTTTCAAAAGAGTGAATGTATTGCTTTGGTTGAATGTTTCAGGCTGATCGAACTTTGCGGCAAGCAGATGGTGTGAACTTAGAGCGCCTAAGAATAGACAGTAAGTTGTCATGATCAAGGTTTTACTTGCAACTTACAAGCTTTCTTCTTAAACTTGTTAATATGACACCTGGAAGAATACTTTTGGGTTGATAATAACATAAACTATATGCTTTGAAGACCCTACACTATTTTGTTTCTTTTCTTAGAGTTAGAAACTATTTTCACTCACAAAGATCAATTTATTTTTATTATAATTTTTTTGTTCATTTATCTGTGATGTTAAGATGGTCACTTTTTTGGGACACGAATAACATATTAATCAATTCTTGTAGTGATGCACTAGCAACCTCCTGAGCTACTTTTATTGCTATGCTTTTGGGTTTTAGGCTGTGATATATCTGGCTGTCTGGTATGGAGTATGAACAAAGAATTCTAGTTTTGAGCCCACTCTTGAAATAAAAACAGAGGGCACTCAATGTGAACATTAAGTGGCAAGGAAGAAAGACAGAGGAATTATGTTAATGGCCATAAATGGCCAAAGATTATCAATGGGGCTTGGAAGTATAACTAGTTACAACAGAGAAGAACTAGGGTAAGATGAACCTAGGCTATAAAAGTAACTAAATGCAGAAGTTAAATCAAAGAAATAAAGCTAGAGAGGGGAAACTGAAATTGGTACAAATCTCCAAACCATAAGATTTGAGTATAGGTATTTGTGTGAGGGAATGACAAAATTGAGGATGATAAAAACCTGAGCTCAAGAAGGGGAAAACAATGATCTGACAAGTCTTCATGAAGGCTCCGGCTGTAAGAACCAATGCCATAATTATTGATTACTTAAAAATGCTAATTCAAGACCTGATAAGGTTCACCATAAAATGTCCAAAATCAATGGGATGCGATTGGATAATCCTAGGAGGAAGCAAGGTGTTTCCCCAAGAACCACTTGTAACACCCACTGTCGAGTAAAGTCTGATGTTAGAGAAGAAGCTGGTAATGTGTCCTTGCCTACAACCCTAACTACTGGTCATGGGATTTAAATGTATTTGATGACGAAATGAAATAGATCCATGACACCTGGAATGAGGGTAAGCATACTTGAGTGCCTAGTGGTGGTACATGGAAGAGTACTGTCATATTGATCCATGCCCCTTGTATGTAAATCAATGACATCAAAAGGGTGTTTAGTGGCTGCAAGTGCCGTGATGACAAAGGAGGCAATAAGCTTAGTAGCTCCAAGGAACCCATGTAAGGACATGTGCCTGAAATTGCAACCTCTCGAAGGAAAGGGTTTAACATCTCTGATCAAGGTAGTGATGCATAGAGAACCACCTATATATCTGTACATACAATGATGGTCGTAAATGAGTTGAAGAATGCAAGGCTTGCCATTCTGAAAAGATTCTCAAGACAGTGGTAAATTTAAGATTGAGTTTACATACCATTAGATATAAATTTATAATATAATATTAGAAAAGGGTTTAAATACACTTTGTACACAGACATTTATTGACAATGTTACTAATCGTAAACAACACATTAGTTATGCGCAAAAAGTTACTTACAACCACCTTGTAACTTCCCCATTCAATAATAAATACAAGCCAGACTCATTGAAGTGTGTTCCGTCCAATTCTTTAAAACTTTGTGCATTCATTCTTCCAATATTTGCTTTTAGAGTGAGGAGGCCCTAGGAAGGGCATGCTCATCTATGCTGATCTGGAGTGAGGAAACCATTGGAGAGCGTGTGCTGATCGAGAGGAAGATTGAAGGAAGAGGAGAATTGCTGTCTAAAGGAGCAAATTTCATGTCAAATCTGCTGCCTAAGGAGACAAATTGTGGTACTGATAAATGGGTACCACATGGATGAATAGTACCAGCACTGTACGATACAGATGAACAGCGAAATGGTACATTTTTTTGAAAGAATTACTCTTAAATCTGTTTTGTTGTATTTCCCTGTTTAAGGGCCAATTGTAATTTGTTGTTGAAGTCTGTTTTGTTGTTGTAGTTTGCTGTTAAAGTCTGTTGTTAAAGGTTGATTGAGGAAAATGAGACTGCCATCAAGGGGTGATTTTCACAAGGAACCGTACGGGTTCTGGTTTTGCTGAAATTCTTTGCAATTGTTTTCTGTCAACATACATGTTTTGTACTATGTTTTTGGTGAAAAATACTGCATCATTTTGAAATTCTTTGGTTTGGAAGTTTTCCTATAAACCCTATGTTCAATATACAAAATCTTGTTTTTCTCAAAACCCAAAAATTGACAGGCCAACACTTAAATGTCTAGAGTGACAAAATACTCACCCTTTCTGAATATAGGAGTTGTGATAGAATCATCCTAAAAACATAAATTCAGAAGGGCTTCAAAGATAACTGTCATAAAGAAGCTATTTTATTAAAACTGTTTGTTTTTGACATAGTTCCATGGAGTTTTGAAATAGGGGAACAATGGGACGGGTTTTGGGCATGGGGGCCTTTTATCCAAAATTTGGGGTTGGTAGGGGGACTATAACACAAACACAATATAGTACTTGAAAAATTAGTCATATAAAAATGTGAAAGAAATTGCAATTCATCATTTATGTAAAGTTAAAACTGTAAATATAATGAATCAATTGAACTAATAATGCATTGAAAATTTAAAATTTTGAATATCAATATATTATTATATTTAATATCATGATTACAATAGGTAAATGCCTTAGTGAGATCTAATCATCCTCCCCAAAAGTTATGGCAAATTCCTCAGACCGATCTGCCTAAAGCTCCTCCAAATGAACACCAACCAATCCTGCTTGTGCAGCCTAATCCTCATCATTTTCTGTTTGGTCCTTTGGGTCTACATCCCACTATTTTGCTGGACTCTACATGTATGCAAACTCATGAAATCCATTAGACACAAGGCACTATGTATAGCCATGAGCTTCTTTATTCTTCTAGAGGTAAGCTTGTTACTCTTGGTAGAGTGGATGAAGCTATATGTAGAGTAGTTCTTATCAGCAGCAGATAAACTACAAATTCATGACAAGAGGCAAATGATTGGTGTGGTTATCAATAATTGAAGCCCATGCAAATTTCACCATAGTATTGGGTTCTTTTGTGCTGCTATCCAACTTTGCCCCTTTTGCATCGCCCTTAAGTGTGGCAAATTTGCTCCAGTCATGATGGATGATGGATGATGGTGGCCTTCTCTCTATTGTACATCTTTAGAATTACTTTCATGAGGCCTCTCTTCATCTCACTATCTTCCATAGGGACAACTCTATTAGGCCTTTTTTCATACCACATTGAGTTAAACTAGGCAAGGGAGTTTGTAATGTCCCTTTCCCAGTGATCACTCCAGGAGGACTTAATAGCCTATTCAATTCTTGTAGGCTATAGTCAGATAAAGGGAATTGGCTAATTTAATTATTTAATGTTGCCTGGGGAAAAAATTACATTTATAAGGTAATATTAAATAATTAGATTAAATGGTGTTATAAAGTGACTTTGGGGAAATATTAAAAAGGTACTTTATAAAGTCACTATGTTATCTTTTATGAGTAGGAAAAGTGCAAGGCATATTTATAGTGGACTTGAGCCTCATTTGCATTATGCTTGCTTATTTTCTCTAATTGGTGATTTAAGGAGTTTTTGAAGCTCTTGGCTTTGGGACAAAAACCCTAGGGTGATTGTGTTCGGTGGTGAGACTAATCCACCCTAGCTGGTCAAGTTGGAGAGATCATATAGGTCTTTCACAGTGTTCGATATTGCCAAATTTGTGAGTCTTTTCGGAGACAAATTTGCAAGATAATGATATATTTATTTCTTGCACATTTCGGAGGCCAATTTACAGAGGAAGGTTTGTGGTTATCAAGCGATTATCCTTTGGCATTTCCGTCAACAGTCATTCAAGTATGGCGCTTTACTTCAGCAATTGCTAGGAATGATTGAAGTGATTGTATTCTTGGTGGAGGCGTGGAGTTTGTGAAATAGATAGTGTGGAGCTATATTATTGATCTTGGCATTGAGTCTCAAATCCTTGGCGCCAAATCAGAGTAATGTTGTTGGGGGTAGAATAGATTGGTGAGCCGTGTGAAGGAATAGACCCCATTGAATGAGACAAAGGGGCATGTGAGTGTTGCCTTCAACTCAGTGCTTCATATTCCTGGCCGCTTTGCAAAGAGGAGGGCTTGTGAGGGACTAAGAAGGGGATGTGAGGCTTTTACAAGAAAATCCACTAGTCTATAGGGGCCGTGTGATAGTTTGCAGAAGGATTAAGGGAACTGTGGCTTGTGTAGAGGTGCTGCAACCCTCTCCAGGTTGTAAATCAGAGATCATTCAACTGGGCGAATATTGTAATATCATTTCCAGGTATTCATTGAAGGTTATTTCTACTCAGAAATTTATTATAAAAGGGTGCAAAACTGTGTATGACTGTTGACAGTCCAACAACACTACTTAGGTCAGAAATATTAATTAATTTCCTATAATGATGACTTTCATAGAATGAATTAAGTTGGTATTCTTTTGTGTATCAATCTTTGAATATTTTATGGTGAATTTACTTGCATTGTATCTCTGCAATTCCAAAACAATTGGTATTATTCCTATTTGCTATTTATGTTAAATGTTTGACAAAATGTTCACACGTGTCAAACTGAAAAATAAATCATAAAAATATCGTGCATTACAAGAGTGTTTTTTACAGTGGTATCAAAGCTGGTATTCTTGCCAACTTGTGAGTTTGCATGACTATTAATGAATCTGGAGGACAAGGAATATATCACATACGGGAGTAGAAGACAGAGAGGGGCTGATAACATATTTCACCTAGAATCAAAAGAAGAGGAAAACATGGGGGACAGGAATGAACTGCCTGAAGGTAGCACTATGCAGATTTTGAATGACTTCGCAAGGGGTCAACAATAGTTGGTTCAGCTTCTTACCCAATTCATAACAAATAATCAAGGAAATCATAACAATAATGGCAATAATGGTTCAGGGGGTACTAATGGTAACAACGGTAATAACGGTAACAATGGAAACCATGGTGAAGGGAACAACACTCATATTCCTGCACAAAGTAACACTAGGGCAGCTAGCAGAGTGACTCCTAGACCTCTTTTACCTTATTTCTTGGAAGGACAGCAAGCTGGAAACCAGGGACAGTAAGGACAAGGTGAAGGGTTCATTGACTATTTGAGGGAGTATCAAGCCCTCGGTGATGAATTTCATGCAGCTATGTCTTTACATGATTTTTGTACCATTAAGTACATGAATAGGCCAAGGGATCACAATAGGGGCCCACAGAATCAAGATCTCTTGCGAAAGGTTGGGAAGTTGTCTATTCCTTCCTTTGATGGCTCTAACAAATGCATTGTCAGAGCTTGGGTTCAAAAGTTGGATACATATTTCCAACTCAACCCTATGTTGGAGACAGAGGCAATCAAATATGCTACTTTGCATTTGGACGGAGCCCATGAGTGGTGGTACCATGAGCTAGTTACTTTGGGGCATGCTAGTATTACTTCATATCTGGACTTCATGCAGAAGCTTATTAACCGTTTTGACAAGGATCCAAAGTTACACTTCAGGGAGTTGGCACAACTCAAGCAGGTTGGGATAGTGGATGCTTACATTTGCGAGTTTCAGAGGCTTTCGGTCATGGTGACCGATGTTTCATAGCATAGATTGATTATCCTTTTCATTGAGGAATTGTCCGAGCCACTGCGTGGTTGGATTAAGGCCTTCAAACCAAAGTCTCTACAAGGTGCTATCATTAGAGCACAAGACATGGAGAATTCAGTTCCAAAAAGTAAATTTCCTCCTAAACCTTTCCTTCCTTAGAAAAACAAAGGAAAAAAACCATTCTAGAAGGAGTGGCTCGGGAAAGACAAGTGTGATGATGAGGCTTGTAAGGAATTGAGAAGAAAGAAGCTATGTTTCAGTTGTAAGGAGCCTTGGGAACTTGGTCACAGGTGTATGGGTAAGGGTAAGGTGCATTACATAGAGGTACTTTTTGATAGTGATGGGGAGGAGGAAGTAGACCAGGTTTAGGGCAGCGAACACAACAGTTCGGATGATGAGCAACCACATGAGGAGGTTAAGGGTGGGACTATTGCCCATCTATGAGGTACTCCTAGATTTAACTCTTTCAGAGTTCGGGGAATATTACAGGGGTAGCGTGTCACAATTTTGATTGATAGTGGGGCAACCCACAATTTCATAGACTTAGCTTTGGTGGCTAAGAGAGGCATTCTTGCAGAAAACTTTGAGGGATTTAATGTGATGGTAGCTGATGGTTTCAGTATGACATGCACACATAGAGTTCCTCCATTGGATGTGACGTTGGGCAACTATACGGTGACAAATGACTTCTATGTAGTTGATCTAGGAGATACTAATGCCATCTTGGGAATTTAGTGGCTTAATTCCTTGGGAAAATATTCTCAGAACTTCCAAACAATGGAGCTGAAATTCAAGACAATAGATGGTAAGAAGGTGGTTCTGAGGGGTATGGCCAATGGTACTCCGAGGATTGTTCCAGCCAAGCGGATGGAAAACATATTCAAGCATGGAGATGTAGCTTGGGCAGCAGAGTGTGATTACGTCTAAGGAATCTTCAGATAGTAGCCAACCATACCATGTAGACATTTTGACATTGTGGGCAAACATGAGAGGGTTTTTGGAGAAATTCCTCCAGGGAGACTTCCTGATAGAGGGTTCAAGCACACTATTGAGTTAGAAGAAGGGGCCAAACCAATTATAACCACTCCTTATAGGCATCCAAAGAAGTTCAAAGATGAAATAGAGAAGGCCATCAAGGAGTTGTTAGATATGGGTCATATCAGACCCAGTTCTGTTAGAAAATTGTCATTGATGTCAAAGGACAAACTCTTTTGCAAGAACAAATAACATTTTTATTACAAACCGACCTTCATTATCTTGATGCTACATTGGAAGGAGATTCAAATTAAAATATTGTCTTTAAAATATATTGGCCATTGATATTTAAAATTACATTAATATTTTTTGGTAAATAAATAGTCATCATTTAATTGCCTAAATAGAAAGAAAATATAAAATGGAAAGAGGCAGCTATTCATAATTTCTAAGTAGAAGCTATTCTCATAAAGCAATTAATAAAGGAAAAGCATCAAGGAAAAGACAAACAAAAGTCACAAAAGACAAAAAAGGAAGAAAAGAAAAGAAAAAGACAAAATCATATAAAACAAAACAAAGAAAAAGACAAAAGTTAAAATGGTAGTGATTAATATTTGAATAGGTATGATACATTGAAAAGGCAGCGATTCATATATCCAAAAGCAGCAATGGAAATAATGTTTTGGAGCAGCGATTAAAAAGTCAACACAGGGCAATGATATTTATTATATAAAAAGCAGCAATTACTTATGTGAGAGGGAAAGGCTGTGATTAGTTTTGAAGAAGCAAAATTTAGTTATGAAGAGGAGTCATGATTGGTTGAAAGGTCCTTTCTATTCAAAGCTAAGTTATCGATTCGCTTAGAAAAGGTCTCAGATACGATTTGATTCGATACAGATACGAAATTCGATACGGATTCGATTCAAATTCGTCTAGGATATGGGTATAGGCTCGTGGATACAGGCAGGATACGAAACCCACCTAGTGGGTATGAAAATTTTGTACCTGGTGCGAATCTGGCTATTTGAATGCCAAAAAATAGAAAAAGAGAAGAAAATCAAATGTAAGTACTTTTGCAATGATATTCACACATCTATTTGTAAATGCTTTAGCCTTCAAATACCCTCCTTTAGTTTGTGCCTAGTCTTTACATGGTTCATGTAATGTCCCCATTTTTTGTAAGCATCAGAGTTCGATGGTTTAGCCTATTAACTGACCCTCGTAGGCTAATGCAGATGGTTAGAGGGTCCTGTTAGGCAGTTATTTGTGTTTTTCTCCTTTATAGCTCAGTGTGGGTCCAGTTTTTACCTTTGTTAGACTCAGTTCTTCATACTTACTATTTATAATAAGTCACCATTTTAGGGAGTCAGGGTTTCTATTTTTAGCGAGGGCACCTGGACAGGTCTCAGATGCAGTGTTGACCTCTTAATCAGTTGGATGGGCGAAATATTAAATGTTTAATGAGTAATGATCATTAAAGGTACTTTAATGATAATTAAATAATATAAAGTTAAATTATAAAGTCAAAAAGTGTACTTTATATCCGATGAGGCCATGACCCTCAATTAAAATCATTTAAAGTACATTTATTTTATATTATTGATTTGGGCGCCCAAGTTTGGAGATATTATAAAGTTTTTATCAAAAACCTAAAAGTGGATTTCAAAGGCAATTAAAATACAGTGAAGAGGTCGACCTTCTTGAGGAAATTATAAAAGGGCATCAAAGGCAATTGATTTTATTATGTTTGAAGATTAAAACTTGTGTGTTTGGACTTTGGAGTTCTTGCTTGGAGGAGGAACCGGCTAGGGTTTCTGCCATTATTGAGCCTTTGGGAACGAAAACTCTCATAGGTTGTGCAATTTTGAGGCTGCGAAACTATCAGTTGAGATTATTGCCTAAGTGTGGGCTTCATCTAGGAGTCCAATCTGTGCATCATTGGAAGAAGTTTATATCAATTATTCAAGGGTTTCAAAGAATATCTACTTGCAGATTTAAAAGGCATTGAAGAATATTTATTATTGCTGTTGTGCCCTCTCATTGTGGCACGTGGGGGTTATACAGAGCATTTATAAGAATATACGTTGACAAATTCAAGGGATTGAGATGTTTGAAGATTAAAATCAGCGGATCCTTGTTGCTGATATCATTTACTTGCTGCTGTATATTGCAGCCGTACCATTTTGTTACCAGCCAGCCATACGATTCCTTTTGCTGGCATGTTGTTTCCTAAGCAAGGTGCTTAGGGTTTTGAGCACCAAGCTTCATCATTGCTGGTGCTAATATCAAAGAAGGCCTTGTGTGTGGGTTTTAAGGTGGAGAAGATGACTCAAGTGGCAGGCCGTACATTTCACCAGCTGCTGCTACAAATTTCAGAATTTCATTAGGCTGAAGGCATGTTCACCTGTGAGTTTATAAATTGTAACTTCCAGATTTTTTGGGTATTGTTTTAGATATTAGAGGTTATTTTATGAACTGGGTTGTCAATATATTGTGAAAATACTGAGTATTCAAGCGGGTATAAAAATCTGGAATTTTCAGCTGTGTATCTCTAATGCAATTTCAGTTTTAAGTAATAAAAATATTATTGTAACATCTCTTGTTTTGCTGCATCAAACATTGCCAATATATTGCAAAACCATCCAAACAAACAAACAATCAACTTTTAGCATTCAGTTTGCAAGGGTTGGAACCAGCAGGGTTCTTACAGTTCAGGCCACTATTCCTAGTCTTTGAAATACTACCTAGCAATAAGACTCCTCTGATGATGGAATTCAAATATGGAAAAGAGAAGTAATGCTTCTTTGTATAGTAGACAGCTTTAGTTCCTTCTCCTGGCATTCTAAAGAAAATAAAAATATCTGTGTTGTGTTGTAGGTATTGATTTTAAAACATTACACAATGACAAATAAGGTTTACCGTAATGATAAATGGCTGCTGTAAGAGATTTTGATCACAAACTTTATGACTGTGATACTATTTGATATTCTCCTATGAAACATTACCCTATATCCATATGAACAAAATGATAGTTCTTATTATTTAATAAAGAAGAGATGAATTCCTCTAGACTATCCACTATATGGATATGAGTACAAATCAAAAGTTATAGAAAGAGCTAATAGCTAGAATCCTTTTATTTTATCAATCAATAATAACCAATGATTAAGGGTACATAACAACTAAAGTCTTACACCATGGTATACAAGTATAATCATTAATATAAAAGATATTATTATTTAGAGAAGACCACCACAAAAAATATGGTAAAACAAAACAAGAAGATTCAAGATACTGTAGGAATATACCATCGCCAAGGAAATCATAAAGTTTATCAACACAAAGCTTTTGAAGCTCTTTCTTAGGTTTGTATTTTATATGGCGTTCAAACAGTTGGATCTGCTTCCTGCAAAAATAAAGAAAATTATATACCACTGCAAATATGTATATATTTCTGATTTTTATATGTTTTTGTATTAACGTACCCAAAATGTACCCAACCCCCCCAAAAAATTTGACCGAATCCCTTACCAGATTCTCGTACCCGTACCCGTACCCAAACCCAAAAACAAATCGGTAACTTAGATTCAAAGAGATGCCTCTCTTCATGAAGAGGCATAAGGATATGTAGATATAAAAGGTGATAAGGAAATGTGGAGAAGGTGTGGAGAAAATAAGTTACATTACATATACACCAGTAGATATTCTGGTTAAGGTTGGAGGTTGTTTTCAGAGGTTTCTATTGCTCTTTGGGATTGTAACAGTCCCTTCACAGACCTGTCAGTGCTCAGAATTATATCTCAGACCTGTTCCTTTGTGTTAGGTAGCCTTTATGACAGTGCTGGGCTATTGTTAGTTGTGTGGTGACTTTCAGGTGGTATCCTATGTGTGAATGGAGGTTGATTTTAATGGTTCCAGTGCTGCCATAACCTGCAACTGAAGAATTGCAGCCCTGTAGCCAGTCTCACACGACAGTTCAGACTTGTAATGTGCATCATAACCTCTATTTCAATGGTACTTCAAGTGGTATTCTAAATGACACTTATTTTATGTATTGGCAATATTTATGAATGCTATTTCATCAAGAAAAAATGTAACAGCAGTTATGTGGAAGCTAGTTACTAATTTTCAGTCTAATAACTTCTGGTTTCCTCCTTTGGCATGAGTTGGTTGAAGTTTATGTTGTCATTCTAATAATTATCTTTTTTCCATGAATGAATTATCAACTTGTTTATCTATTACCAAGAAATTTGAACAACAACTACTAGCACATTGCAAAGCTATTGTCAAACCTCAGTGACAGCAGTGAGTCCTATACTTGCAAATTTATGTTGTGATTTATTTGATAAAATTACAAAAACAATTTGAGGGTGGTTATTACAGTACCTAGTGCGAGTGCCACTCCATTTACATGTGGTTCAAATGATGTTTAACCAAACGATGACCTTGATCTAGATCCTTTTGATGAAGATTGAAGACAATCATTTTGATTGTATTTATTTCAAATTTTGTAATTGTAATGATTTTCATCATAGTTGAAAAAATCAGACTTGGCAATAACTCGGTAGGCCCAATTTTTTTAAAAAAACTCGGGACTCGGCAAAAACTCGGGGAAAAACTCAGTAATAGCTTGGCAATTTTATCGAACATTTTAAAATACATAAATTTTTAAAAATATTCTTCAAAAACACATATTACTATTTTGTAGAGCATATTGTTGATTTTCATCATAAATAAATCAAAATTACAGTTTAATACATATCATAGACCAAAAATTGAGTTCAATCTCTAAATGAGTTAGAATGCCACTTCCACTGGCCATGTCATATGTAGAAGTTGCATCATCTAAAGAGATTTTTGGCAAGTTGTGCAATAATAACGTCTAAGTTAGGACACTTAGGAGTTATATTTCAAATTTTCAAGTCCTCATCACCCCCTCATTGCAACCAATTTTTCGTTTTTGACAAGAGCTCCTAATAACTAATGGGGACTTGGGAATGGAGATACCAATGGGTTTGAGGGGCAATGCCCCCAATGGGGTCAAGCGACAATGACCCTTTTGGGGATTTGGGAGCAACGCCTCCAATGGGGTCAAGGGGCAGTGCCCTAAGTCACCAACCCCGTATGAAAACGAAGTAAAAATCACGTTTTTTTAAAAATTGCAAGTAAGAAAAAATAATCATATAAATTTCAACGAGTTATTGACAAAAAAACTTGTGCTTTTTTCCGATTACTCGTGAGTTTTTCAAAAACTTGTTGGTGAGTAACTCACCTGGCGATTTGGCTCGCGAGTACTTGCGAGTTTTGCAACTATGATTTTCATTCCTAGACATATATGATATATGACATAATATTGAAATTTTGAGCTATCAATTGACATTTATGTTTATCACTACCATTAATCAATGATGAATTATCATACTATCAAATGTATTTACAATTCTGTAAATTTTTTAAATTTTTGTTTTTTTTGCATATATATAATATAGCCGTACCCAAACATATCGTACCCAAGAAAAATAATAACTTTTCGTACTAGCATACCAGAACTTAGTACTCAAACCCGATGATCCTATACCAAAACCGACAACTTAGTTTGTAAGTTATTCCAACACTAAGATCACCATTTCAATAGCTCCCAAATCTTCTCCAATACCATCGCCCTAAATAGACATCTTTGCAACTCTGAATAGAACTGTACTTCCTCTCTCCTTACAAGGAAACAACCTAGAGCATTGTGGACACCCAAACTCAATGAACTAAGGTAGGAAAATAAATAAAGCAAAAAGGCTCAAAAGAACCCCACCAAACAAAACACCAGCCACCTAACAAACAACTTAAACACAAAACAAACAAACTGTTTACTCGCTACAGGTACAATGACGTACAGAGTAAACAAAAATATAAAATATCATTGACAGCATATAATAATCACATGGAAATTGCACAAAACATAGATATATTGCTTTATTCAGTATTCAGCAATTACATCATAATGTCTCCAGACAGAACATAGCATAGCATAGTAGAACCGTCCCCTTCCCGACTACATGACTCAAGTACATATAGTACGCTGGCGGTGGTTGAGGTACCAACCATCGCGTCCCTTCATTATAACTAATTACTTCGTCAGGAACAACTAACATGACACGTACATAACATAAGTACATGTATTATTAATATTAACTAAAGTCTTATTTACTTATGACTCACAGTCGACCAGGTACACTCTCGGCCGACTATATGAACTCACGACCGACCAAGTACGCTCTCGGCCGATTACATCATCCCCCCCCACAAAGTAGTCGTCTTCCAGGTGACTGAAAACCAAAAATACCAACTCGAGTTCCTGCTTAGTGCTAGCCAATTTCTTGTCTTTTCCCTGTGGTTGACTCTCCCCCTCGGCTGAAAATCACTGCACATCAGCCACCTGTGTATCTTTTTCTACCAATAGCTGATCCTTCTTTGCCATCTGTTTGTCACTCTCTCCCAATACTCCGTCTCTCTCTGCCAACTTCTCCTCGAGGGCTGTAACTCTCATATGCTCGACAGGCAATTGCTCCTGTGACTGTACTATGATGGTTGGTTGTACTACAATTTGGCAATTCCAATAAATTTGAGGGGGGTCTGGGGGCAACGCCCCCAGCGGGGTCAAGGGGCAGTGCCCCTTGTGGGGGTCTGGGGGCAACGCCTCCAGGGGGGACGAGGGGCAACACCCCTCGCGGGGTCTGGGGAACACTTCTGAAACCACTTGAAATTGCATCGCATGCCTCATTTTCATGATTTTTCCACAAGTTCCAAATAGTGCTGATGAAGCTGAAAAATACAGATTTTGTATTGTTTTTCTTAGACTTTACTTCGATACTTGGTACGGTCTTTATTTGCTTGGTACGTATGACTTTCTCCTTTTTAACTGGTACGACCCTCCTGATGATGATGCGTACGGCTGGGAGATTAATGTGTGGTACGACCTCTTCCTCTTGTATGGCCTATTGTTTCATTTGTACGACCTTCGTCCAATTCACGCATACGGCCTTTCCCTGTCTCAACTGTACGGGCTTCTTCAAGTTTATTCGTACAGAATTCCTGCTTGCCCAACGTACAGACTTCCTGCTTGCACAACGTACAGACTCCCTGTTCTGTCGTACGGTCTCCTTTCCACGACGTACAGATTCCTCCTTATTTTGCTATACGACCTCCTTCAACTTCCAATGTACGGTGCATCCTCCTAGTCATACGACCCTCTTTCTTTGTGCCACCCATACGACATCCTCAATCCTTCGTACGACATCCCTCTCCTTCTAGTGTACGGCGAATGAATTAGCCCGTACGAACTTTCGTTCTGAGTTCTCTCCTAGTCGCCGTACATGCTTTGTCTCCTGGCGTACGGCTCCCTCTTTCCTTTTCCTTATAGATTTTTGCTCATAGCGTACAGACTTCTTATTTTGCCGTACGACCTCCTTCCCACAATGTACGAGCTTGTTTTGGTTTTGTCGTACGGTCTCCTCTCCACCCCGTACGAACTTCTCTTGGCTTGGGCGTACGGCTTGTGTGATTGCTCTCCATACGGTCCTTGTTGACTTGCCTTTTGTTGCCGTACGAGCTCCTTCCTTGTCACCGTACGAATCTTTCTCTTTTTTGCCCTCTTGGCAATTTTTGATTTTCGCCAAATTTTTGCTCTCTCCAAATGTCCGTACTACCTTGATGCTTTTAATTTTTTGTCGAACTTTATATTTCTTGCCAATTTCTTTAAATGGTTGTACGTCCTTGATGGTTGGGGCTTGGCGAATTTTTATTTTCTTTGCTTTAATTCTTTTAATTTTCTCCTTTTGCATTCTTTCTCTCTCTTCCGTCACTTTTTCCTTCTTTGTCTTTGTTTTCTCTCTCTTCATTTTTAAATTTTTTTAGTTCTTCAACTTAATTTTTTGCATTTTTTGGCTACAACACAATTTTTCCATCTCGTACCTATTCGGATTTATGGGTTGGCATATCGTCTGGTTTTGATACTCTTTCTTTGTACTCTCCATACTCGGCTAGAAGTGTTTGGCTAGACGTGCCATTCTCTTCTCCTTCTTGGATTTCTCCGATCTGCAGCATATTACACTCTCGCTGGAACACCTCATAATCCTCCATTTGCCAATGAAATAGGCCATTCAACGAACTTGTCTCATCTTTTGAGCAACTCTCGATTTCAAGTACACCCTCCTCCTTAGGTTCCATTGCTTTCCTACCTTCGTCCATGTCCAACTCTCCCCCGTCGGATTCTGATTTAGAAGATGCCAGTTCTTCACTGACAACCTAATTCTTCAAGTCGATCACGTACTTCCTCCCGTCATTCTCTATGGACAGTGTATTTCTTTTCCAATTATGATTTGCCTTGGCTGCCACTAACCACCCTTGTCCAAGCAATGCATCGTACGCCTTCCTCTGCAATGGAATGACTACAAAGTTCAGCAGGAATGGTTGTGTTTCGATCACCACCTTTTGCGCCATCAATGTTCCCAACGGTTTGATGCCATGTTGATCGACACTGACGAGTTGGAAGGTCGGTGGCTAGAGTGTAGGCTTCCCGAGGCTCTTCCATGTGTCTTCGGGCAGTACGCTGACTCCCAATCCTCCATCGATGATAGTATTTGTCAAGATATTCCCTCTGATCTCCATCTGCACAAGTGCTGACATCTTCCCGATGTTTGCCGTGAGTAGTACGGGATCAATAGTTTGTTCACCGTACGGTGGCGGTTCTGGTACCAATTCTTGCCTTCTGTCCTCCGCTCATGATTGCTTGCCATCCCTGAGGATGTTTGTCATTGCTAGTCCCAATTGTGGCAAGGTTTGGAGAAGGTCAGTTACTTTGATCGGTACAGCGGTCTGCAGTACCTGCCATAAAATGTTGGTTTCTGCCTCCGACCGTCGAGAGGTTTTTGGCTTTTCCAGAGATATTTTGTTCTCCTTTGCCATCGCCAGTTCCACTTCGGTTTTTGCTTCCTTCATCCTTTGTTTTTCCGTACGTGGATCTGGGTAGGTTGCCTTCTTTGCTTGCGCTTTGGTGATCGCTAGTATCTTTTGTTCTTCTACTTCCAGCATATGGACACCCTTCTGCTTTGGGCATTCACTATCTTCATGGTTCACCTGGTCCACACCACTTACACAATCTTCCTTTTGAACCTTGGCCGTTCTGGCAGTCCTTGGGGAAGTGACCCCATTCGTTGCACTTCTCGCATTGGATCATGGGCCGTCCTTTACTGTCGTATTGTATTCTGTTCCTCGGACTCCTGTTGCTCCAATAACCTCTAGGGGGTGCGTTGCTATTGTACTAGGGCTTCAGTGGTGTGTTTGGCGGTGTTGACGGTTCTCCTTGAGCGAAGAGTACTTGTGCACTTCTGGCTTTTAAGTTGTATGGGCATTCCTTGACGGAATGTCCCATCACTTGGCAGATATCGCAGAATAACTTCTTCAGATAGTTCGCCTTCGTGTGACCTTCTCCATTGCAATCTGTACACCACAATTCTCGTGATTCCCTCGTACTCTCCTTGTCGGCCTTCAATTCTTTCATCATTCACATCATATCTTTCCTGAGTGCTTGTACGGTCTTGGATTCACCGTCGCTGTCGTCCGTACTCTCCTCGTCGTCTGTCTTCTTTTTCCCTCGGGAGGATGTTTTGTTTTCGCTTTCTATATCCATCGCTCGATTGTATGCTTCAACGTATGACGACGAAGGCACGACTTTCATCTTCTTCCTCAGCGACGGAAGCAAACCTTCGATGAACCATCGCTTCTTTAGACCATCCGTTGGCTGTGTCTCCAATTTGCCCAACAGATCCTTCAGTTTTCGATTATAGGTCCGCACACTCTCGTGCTTCCCTTGCTTGGTATTATAGATCTCTGCTACGATCTCGTTGTCATCCCTCAGGATTCTGAATTCATCTTGAAGTGCTTGCTTCAGTAATCTCCATGTAGCTTTCTGTGCTTGGCCCGATTCTGAGTACCAGTCGATGGCACTATCTTTGAGTGTCACCAGAAATGCTTTCAGCCAGTTATCCGGGTCATCTTCTCCACTCGCTACCCAAATTGTCTCACATGTTTTGCAATGTCGTACTGGATCTTGTGACCCATTCCCCGTAAACTTCGGCAGCTTCTGCCGCTCTGGAGTCACCATCCTTCCCCGCTGTCCTCCTTGTGTATTGGACCCGACTAGACCGGTTTCCCCGTTACGTTTCGGTGCGTCACTTGCACTCTCGGCCACGTATGAGTCACTCTGTCGTCCTCCGTTAGCATCCTCGACACCTTGAGTTTCGTGGGTCCCACTCCGGTGCTCCCTTTGCCAAGGGGTCTTAGGCTTAGATCTCCCTGTCCTCAGCCCTTCGTCGTCGTCTGATATGGACAACTCCCGAATGCGTTGGATGCTATTCTCAAGTTCTCCAATCAATTCATCTTCATTTTCTCGGCTTTTATATTTTTCTACGTACGGGGTGATGAAGGGTTCCTCGTCCCTCCCTTCCACAAAACTCTGATGTGCTCTACTGATAGATTGGTCTATCTGCTCAAGATTTGCATTTGTTCTTTTTATACTTTGATTTATCTCAATTAAATATTCATTCAACTCCTTATCAACTTGCCTTAATCTTCGTCGCCAGTTTTCTTGCTCCTTTAATTTCAGTGATTGCCGAACTCTTTCCTCCTTCGCCTCGTGCCCGAATGGTATTCGGTTCTTGTCTTTGTTTGGCCGTATGGGCATTATAGGTCATTCACGCGATCATTGTTGGTTGCCAAGGGTACGTCTCCAACTAGTGTATCGTTCCTCCTCTTCCCGTTTGGTTCGTTCTTCGTACCGCTACAAGATTTGCTGCCTTCGGCGTTCCTGATCCTCCTCCGCCCGAAGGTCCTGTAGGATAATGTAGTGGCGTGCTATCAATCTTGGCAGTCTGGTAAGAAGGTGGTCGACCTCTTTGTTGATGCACAGTCTATCCCAAATGACCACCTGAGGGATCTCTCGCCTGAGAGCCTCCCTCCTTATGTGGTCCTTTAACGAGATTTCCCACAGACTGCAAAGGTCTTCCGTCAGAGCGTCTTCACGATCCTCGTTTGCTTGTACCGGTCCTTCGGTCGGTTGCCCCATCACAATGCCATTCTCCTGTCTGGGTGTTTACCGGATTCGCTTACGCAACAACGCCAAATGTTTACTCGCTACAGGTACAATGACGTACAGAGTAAACGAAAATATAAATAACATTGACAACATATAATAATCACATGGCAATTGCACAGAACATAGATATATTGCTTTATTCAGTATTTGGCAATTACATCATAATGTCTCCAGATAGAACATAGCATAGCATAGTAGAACCGTCCCCTTGCTAACTACATGACTCAAGTACATATAGTACGCTGGCGGTGGTTGAGGTACCAACCGTCGCGTCCCTTCATTATAACTAATTACTTCGTCAGGAACAACTAACTAACATGACACGTACATAACATAAGTACATGTATTATTAATATTAACTAAAGTCTTATTTACTTATGACTCACAGCCGACCAAGTACACTCTCGGCCGACTATATCAACTCACGGCCGACCAAGTACGCTCTCGGCCGACTACACAAACCAAACCCACATTCATGGACACCAAGAAAACCACAAGGAGGAAAGAAAGGAAGAAAACATGATGGTGGAAGGTGACTTTACACCTCCCCTAGCACTAGTCTTCTCCTTCCAAATATCAATTTGACTATTCTAAGCCTTTGTATTTTATTAGTTGTTTTAGAAGTAGTTTGCTTTAAAGTTGTTTTCTTTCCCTTTTTTCTGCTCCTTCTGGATAGATTTTCTTTAAAGCTGTACTTTTTGGAATATTTTGTTATTATTTTTTAAATCCTTAAATCCCTTTATTGTAACGTATAAATAAGTGCTTTGAGCACATAAACTCTCAATGATAATTGAAGTTGGGCTTATGTTGTAGAAACTGTTATTTATTTTAATTTTTAACTTATAAATAAATGCTTTGAACACATAAAATCAAGTGATGGTTGAAGCTAGGCTTATGTTGTAGAAATTGTTATTTAGTTGATAGTTTGCTTTAAAATTGTTTTTTTCCGCTGTTCCTGCAGCTTGTGGATAGATTTGCTTTAAAGTGATACTTTTTGGAATATTTTATTATTATTCCTTAAATCTCTAAAGGCTCTTTACTTTAACCTATAAATATGTGCTTTGAGCACATAAATTCTTAATTATAGTTGAAGTTGGGGTTATGCTGTAAAAACAGTTATTGGGTTGAAGTTATTATGAAAACTTATGTTTGTAATTAATTGAGTAAATCAAAAGGAGATTTTATTGATTCAAGCTTTGTATTGACAAAATTTGTCTGATTGAATTGTAGCTCTGAATGCATTCTAGTTGTTTGCTTCTTGAAATTGTGTGATGTTCAAACTGTTATCCTTCGAAACCTTTTTTGCAGCAAAATATTGGTCTCTGATTTAGCCAATAAGAAGTTTTTGTGACTGTTCATGCTTAAATAGTTTTCTTTCTTTAATATCTGAAAATTTTGTTTGCAAAGTTTGACTATTAACAGTCCGATGCATGCATTCAGGGCAAAAACATAGGCATTTAGTAATTTCTATTTATGGAAACACCCCATGAAATCTTGTATAGTGTGCATACTTGTAAATTTTGTTTGTAGTTTATAGTCTAGAGATAGTTTTAAGTTTAATTAGGTCTTAGGGAGCTTCCCTTTACAATTGAAGAACAGTTCTACCATACAATATTAAATACTAACACCTTGTACAGGAAAAACTCATGGCTTTAGAATTTGGATATTTATGGGCAATGGCATCAAAGCAAAACGATAACATAAAAGACCAAACTAAGGTTAAGAGGGGCCTACTTGGAACATGTCATAAACTTGCCCATTTTACCAAACCTATCAACCACAATAAAGACAATCATTATGATCTGTAATCATTTGAAAACCACTTAACAAATCCATAGAAGTGCTTTCCCATGGGTATGACACAAGAAAAATCAAACTCCTTATTGGAAGGTTTGCAGACACACCATAGTAGAGGAAACCTCAAAAAGTGAAAAACACCATGATGAATAATAAGACCCAGATTTGTATGTTCATTCTTTCCTGTCTTTTCCTTTAATTAACTTTGAGAGGGGGATTTTCACTGTGAAGACACTTACATTTGCAGTAGTGAAGCTTTCCTTTTATAGATTTCCGAATAAGACAGTTGCTGCTCCTAGCCATTTGAAGGTGGATTGAAGTACCAAGCATGAGGAGATCAACTTGATAAGACTGTTGGTGTGTGTTTTGAGTATGCCACCGAACACAGAATAAAATGCCCAAGGACACTCTATCCTCTCTTGAAAAGTGATTGCAAATACCTAGAAGATAAATCATAATACAATAACTCCAATGTTTCTTTTGGTCAGGTCATGACATGTGGATAAGGCCAGTGGGCGTTGTGATTTGCTGGTAATCACAAGGGGACTTACGTTATAATTCGTTTGCATGTTTAGGACTTAGACAGTTTTATCATTGAAGGCTCTTTTCGATGGGTATTTCAGATTTTCCAAAAAAAGGGCAAAAAGGATAAGGGTTTAGAGATCTAAACTATGCCTAAGAACTCAAGAGACGGCAGTGACTAGATAAAATAGGGTAACCACACTTTGTTTCGCCTCCTTCGGACAACTACGCAAAGCGGGTGCAATCTTCAACGGAAGTGATAATGATTTTCATGTTTGAATCGATGATTAAAACAAACAGAAGTTAAGCATCCACAAATTAATGGCTCAGGCTAACTTTACACATTGAATGCAAATCATCCATTCAACAAAAGTATGAGCTTAATTTCATCCACCACTGCTATCAAATCTATCATCCACTAACAAACATATAAATGAAATACTACTTTAACTCTACTCTAGATGTTGAAGGAGAAGTATGAAAACCTTGCACACTACTTGAAAACAAAAGTGGTTCTTAGCAAATCATGCACAAGAGCTTTTATAAACGGAAATAGTTTTGTCGCAACAATCTTATACAACTCACTTCACATATTACAAATGAGAGTATGCAAGTTTATATAGAGTTTACAAAATTGAATAAACGGCTCAGATTAAAAATGAGCCAACGGTCGAGATTAAAACAAATAAACCCTAATTAGGGTTTCCCAAAATAACTTCAGTAGACAAAGAGTTGACTAGGTGAGTTGGCGCCCAAAGCTATTTTCAAGGAATTACATCCCTATCCTCCCGCATTGCCGTGTGTTCAATGAATCTGGACACGATTAAGGCAACTTCATCCATGGTGACTTGTGGAAGCATTCCGATCCTGAATTCTAGTCCATCCACGCTCTCGGCGCACCTGACAAAGGTATTCTCCCACTCTGGCTCAGTCTTCTCAAAGGATTTTCGGATGCTCAGGAAGTTTGCCAATTTGGCCCAGTCCTGCTTCAAGATGGGTCCAGTGATAGCAAAGATGTTTTCCTGGACCTTTCCCTTCAAAACCTCCAACTGTAAGTCTTTCTCTCGTAGAGCTTCCTTGTCCAGGATATCGGAAATCATGTTGAGAATCTTAGTCTGGACTTCTTTGACTTGATCCTCTAGTTTGAGACCGTCAACCTTTACCCTTTCCAAGACTTCACCTCGTGCTGTTAGTGCCCAATACCAAGTATGGAAGTCATAAGCTGCACTTGCTGCAATGACGCCTCCGTCTATCAGTTCTTGCTTTGGAATCCCTTTCAGAATCCTAAGGCAAGGAATTATCCTATCCTGCACATCTGGAAGGCTCTCCCATACTTCTGCCAAAGCGGCTAGTCTAGAAAGTAGTGAAGTGGCCTGACCGTAAACTAAGGTCAACCTCTCCATGAATGCCTCAGCTTCTGTGCCCTTGACCGCTATCCATTCTTTGGCCTCTCGAACTGTGACCCTGTTTTCTTCCATCTCCTTGGCTGCCTCCTACGAAGAGTTCGGGAGAAGAGGAGCTGCCGTGTTATCCTGATCAAGTGGCTTGATCAGATGCTGGATATACTCTTTCAAGCGCTCAATTTCTGATTGACACTCTTTACTCTTTGCCACTTCTTTCGCCAACCTTGACTTGATAGTGGACACAGAAATGTCTAGATCTTCAATTTCCTGGCCCTTCGTGGTTGGACCCAAGTCAATGGTGGTGATGGCATAATCCTGCGGGGCTATGTCCTCTTGCGGTTTGTCCACTGTAGGCACTGCAAGCTGTATAGTTCGGTTGCCGGCCTCATCTCTCTGTATGCTTGAGAATTTCTTCGCCGGTTTCTTGGCTGCAGTTTGTGTAAGTCTGGCCAATAAGTCCGCAGTATCATCCTCTTGTGGCTCTTCCACTGGCGCCTGTATTTTCAGCCTTTCCCTTAGCCAGTCCGGGATTGTGAGCTGCTCCACGCCATCTTCTTCTGGCATGTCTTCTTTGTCAGGAACGTCCAAAATTCCCCTAAGGGCCGAAATCATTCCTTCCTGGAAATCATCATTTTGGGCGCCCATATTATCGGCAGACTCCAATATTTTCGTGCCCATGGGAGATGGTGGTGCATCATCGTCCGACTGAGGCTCCATATTGTTTTCAGGAATTGGAGAAGGATCCCTAATGTCGGTCAGTGAAGCATCGACAGTAGCCAACATCTCTTCAATATTTCTAGATGCGGCAGAGCGTGAAGGCTTTAGCTTTGCCTGTTTCTGAACTGGCTCCTTACTCACAGCTATCTCCTTCCTTTTCTTGGAAGTGGTGGCCTCTATCATTTCTATGTCTTGGGATGCGTCTGCATTAGAAGAATAGGATTCGGCCTCACTCAACATATCATAAGTTAATGTTACCCTTTTTCGCCTTAGCTCCTGAATCTGCTGATCGACCCACCACATTGTATACTTGATGACAGGTCTCATCAAAGTATTCAAATCAACATGTTCAGGTTCTGACCATCTGACTGTAGGCAATGGCAAGCTCTCATCAAGGTGCGGCTGTACTTCTTGTCCATCTTCTTCCAACTGATCTGGCACTCGACAAAGCTCCGTTGCCCTGATCAAGCTGACAGGCAGTCTAGAGCACATCCTTCGCCTAACTTCAAACTCATTCGCAGCATCTACCCATAAATCCTCTAGTTCGACCCTGTGCTTGTATCTCCTTCCATCCACTGTCTTGATGTGATGATGTGGGTCGAAGTGGCTCCTAGACGGATACGTAGCAAAGGGGTAATGTTGTATCTCGAGCCTGGCACTATCGGTGGCCTGGGATGATGGACATGACTCCAGCATGTTCCCTATAAAGAAGGGAAAGGTGACTGCCGCCTTCTGCTTTGTCCTCTGGAAGCCTTGAAACTCTTCCAGCTGCCTCAGTACTTCAAGTAGGACCATTTTGTTTGTGGGGAAGATTGGCAATCGATACGGGTTTCCGGTGAATCCCTGGATTCTGATGTAAGTATACCTTGGATATTGGATGAACCAAGATCCGTACTTGCGAATCAGGCTTTTGGCCTCATGAGTTAGCCGTTGATGTGTTCCTCCCTGGAGTATCCTTGTGATGTACATAAGGAAGGCGTTGTGAGCTCGCCTGAAGTGTGCCTTCTCTTTCAAGTGCAGCTGTGGATAACAGTCATATGCCTTCAACTCATTTGATCCGCTGCCAACTGTGCCTTTGCAGATCAAGCCTGCATATTTGTACGTCCTAGCCAACATATAGATGACATAGGAACTCATGTAGAACGTTTTAGTCTTTTCCAGGTTGATAAGCTGCTCATGGAGATTGTTACTTATCATGCGCGACCAGTTGAACATCTTCACGCCTTCCATGATGTCCTCAATGAAATAGTACATCCATGGCTCGAAAGGTGCCCCCAAAGGATTGCCTGCTATCCTGTTCAACAAGATGATGATGTCTCCATAATCCTCTTTGAAGTCTGTGCGTAACAGCTTCTTAGGCATTTTCCTGAAGGAAGGTCTTGGCTTATCCAACCATGACTTGTTGAGGTTGGCGGCACAGAGGTTAGGCTCTTTATCATACAGCCTCTGGGCGTCCTCCTTGGTTTTGTATACTGTCTTGGGGTATGTAGGAATGCCAAAAGCCTCCTGTATGGCCAACTCTCCCAGATGAGCCAGTACTCTCCCGTCAGGCGCCACAATCTGTCTCAATTCAGCATCATAATGAAGTGCGCATTCCACCATCAGCTCAACACATTCAGTTGCAGGCAAGAATCCGGCAGCTTGAAAGATTCCATTTCTCACCATTCTCCTGGCGACAGGCGTTGGTAAAGGTCCATTGTGCCCGTATATCCTTTTCTTGAATTCGTCGAGGTCGATATGGCCAAGATTGGTGTTTGAAATGTTTTTCCATTTTGACTTTATTCTGGTCTCCGGCTGTGATCCTTTGCTGGCGAACTTCATCTGTGCTTCTCGGGATGACTCTCTCTGATTGATCTTCAACCTGCAAGTACAAAATACTTAACATTAATACAAGACCTTTTAAAATTAATTTATTCCGAGGTGTTGTTGGACAAAATCGTACTTTCAGCTTGTTTAAACTAAGTTGCCGATTCGTTTTTGGATTTGGGTACGAGTATGCGAATCCGGTATGGGATTCAACAAAAAAAAAATTGGGGTTGGGTACGGCTTGGATTCGGCAATACAAAAAACTGAAACATATAAAAATCAGAAATATATACATATTTGCAGCAGTAATTGAGTTTAGAATACACCACCATATTAATAGTCTAATAACATAGCAAAAATACATCACCACTTTCATAGTCAAATATTAAAATATTAGTGATACTCAAAAGTCGAATGTCATGATATAAAATTATAAATTAAAGTTCAAACATAAAAATGTCAAGTGTTTACAATCAGCCATTATTGATCATTGATCAATCTGAATCATATGGGTCATCAAAAAAAGCAGCATCATCAGCATCATTAGATGTGTTTGGAGGCAAAAATTAGGGTTGGAATGAATATTTTATTACTTAGAAATTAACTTTTGGTCAAAAAAAAAAAAAAAATTGAAAAAAAACAAACTTTTTCTGCTGGATTCGCCTCAAATTCGCCTCAGATTCGCCTTGGATTCACCTGGGCGTATCCTAGATGAATCCGCAGAGGCGAATTGAATCCACAGCGAATCCACAGTCAAAATTCCGAATCCTATCCGAATCTGACCCGTATCGAACCCGAATTTCGAATCCGGTATGAATCGTATCGTATCCGAAGGCTGGGAGTGGTGAATCGGTAACTTAGTGTTTAAAGTAAAATTTATGTGAAAAAGCAAGCTGAAAGTAAATAAATTCGCTAAGCATTGAATAAAACTCGTGCCGGAAAGAAAGTGGAAGATAGAAAAGAGTAGAAACATATTGCCAATCAATTTCCAAACCTCTGAGATTGACCTCTGGCTGCAAACGAATCAAAACTTCTGAAAATTTGACAGAGGAAGTGCACCAATCTGCTGGGAAATGCGATTTTGAGCAAAGAAATAATTTATTTCTTTCTAAAGATCACGTCTTTCAACACAAAATAACTTCTCTCAATGCTATTCTCACTATCTTTTCCTTCGCAATATTATTCCTTGAAGATTCGAGAGAGATAACTTCTTCTCAATTGAAATTGTGAGAAATGAGTTGCTGAGACTCATTTATGGCTGAGAAGTGCGATTTTCTCAAGGAATTGCCTTCTTTTTCCTGAGTTTCTTTCAATTTTAGAAACGTTTTTCCTTCTCCGATTGGCAAGTTTATAATTTTTCTCTCAGTCGCCGAGGCAAGTTTCCAATTTTTACCTTTGCGCCACCTCTGTCTGAGATCTTCAAATTTCTTAAAAATTTGCCTAAGTGTTGGAGAAAATATCAAAAGATATTAAATTAATTTTCCAACGTGCTTTAAATCTTCGAACCATGGCAAATTTGATTTTACCTAAGGCGAAAATGATTTAATCTTCCAAATAATCTCCAGATTTCGAATTTTTAATTAAAATTCCCTAAGTGTTGGGAAATAATTAAAAATATTAAAATATTAAAATTCCAACCCGTTTAAGTTGATACATGGCTAAGTTCGTTTGTCCGTGGCCAAATATTTTATTTTCCAATTGTCTGCCTAGCCAAAATGTGCTCAATAATTCGTTTGCCAATTTTCAATTCTCCGGGCGGACTTCTGGCTTCTCCGGACGTTTATACTTAGCCAAACAATTCATTTTCTCTCTCCTTCTAGGTTGGGCGAACTTGGAGATTTCTCTGCCACTTTGCCATTTTTTATTCGTGCCTTAGGAATTTATCCAAGCTGAGAGGGGCGGACTTCATACTTACTCTGCCAGACATTCTTCATTTTGTGTCAAAGAATTTTATTTCGTTATGCCGAGGAGTGATTTTCGTGCCGGCCTAACCTCTTCTCCCTCTAGATATTTCTCCATTTTTCATGCCTTAGAAAAATAAAATTTTATTTTCCTAAGTTGGGCGAATTTCTTCACATTTCCTTGCCAATGGCGTATTTTATCTTCCATTTGTCTAGGGCGGACTTCACCCTTCTCCTTGCCATGGCGTATTTTAGCCTTGCTTTGTCCAATGGCGGACTTGGCACATGTTCATTCCATTCATCTTTCCCTTTCTCCCCATGGCGGACTTGGGCTCTTCCTTGCCATGGGCGGACTTTGGTCTTGTCATGCCATCCATTTAGCTTGGGCGGACTTTGACCTTGCCTTGCCAAGGGCGGACTTGGCCTCTTCCTTGCCATGGGCGGACTTGGTTTTCTTTTGTCTTGGGTGGACTTTGACCTCACCTTGCCAGGGCGGACTTCAGCCTTCTTGTGCCATGGGCGGACTTGGCCTCTCCCCTCGCCATCCACTTCTTCCTTCCTTTGGCGGACTTGGAGGTCTCTCATGCCATGGCGGACTTCAGCCTTGGCTTGCCAGTGCCTACCTTTGGCATGCCAAAGGTACGACAGACTTCATGTCTTGTCTGCCATTCTTTCCTCTTGGGCGCCCTTCATCAAACTTAGCCATTTTCATCAAACTTTTGCCATTTTACCTTGATTTTCATGATTTCTGGAGGCGTGTTGACTTCATGCTCTGTGGGATCCCAAAATAGAAACTTTCTAAAAAGAGAAAAAGCAAAAAGCATCCCTAAAAAATAGGAACTCCAGAATGGCCTAAAAATGCCAAAAATCAAAAAAGCAAAAAGCAGAAAAGCAGAATCCCTAAAAAATAGGAAGTGTCAGAAATGACCAAAAGCACAGGCGATCCTCGTCTTCCGGACCTTCCAAGCCTTTCCATGACGTTTAGGCATTTAAACGGGTTCAAACTCTTAACTTGGCCGAACTGACTCTCAAAAATTTATTCAAATTGAACTCTTAAAGACGTTGCGCAGAGGGCGGAACCAAAACTTGGGGGTCCGCATTTGCAATGGGGCGATGTGTGAAATAGGTCACAACAAAGACCTTATAAACTTGCTGACAAAATTTGTAGATATATTTGTTAACATTATGCCCTAGGATTTCCAACATGAATTCTATGAAGCTGATATCATCCAAATCAGACAGCATGCCATCGTGGCAAGAGACAGCTTTTGGAAAGGTGATTTGGAAGGCAAAGCAGTTGTCCATTCTGGTGTTCTTGGCAGGAGTTATACTGCTATAAATGTACAGATCATCACTGGACTTATCCTCGTATGTGTCAAATAGTTGGTTTGCATTATTAAGTATTGATCATGCAAAAAATTAGGATCATGAAGCCATCTTAGATTCTGGATCTGATGACAAAATAATGTGGCATTCATATTAGAGATTTAAGCACATCTATGGTTTTCCCCTTATGTTTTAATGGTATCAAGTGAATTTTGATTTTTGTTGTTATATATTACTGGCAAAAATCTCTTTAGTTTTATTATTTTATACTCACTAGATGTTTCTGAGGAGAATCACAATGATGTGCTTTGTATGGTTTGCCATGTTTAACAGATCTTGCATCTTATTTTTGGTTACTTCATAAGAGCTATGGTGGTTTCATAAGCATCACTTGCCTTGTTTGGCTTTCTATTCATATTTGTGTTCCTTGCCCTGAAATTCTGTATCTTGTTACTGTGAATCCACAATTTTTGCAGTTAAAGATTTGAAACTTGAAGCTGTGGAATCGTTGAAAGGTTTTCATTATACTGCAGTGGGAAAACATCTTTGTGGACCAGCAACAGGCAACTATATTATCTCCAAATTTATAAACAATGTTCTTGATGCTTACATGGAGTAAAATCTTTTACTAGAAGTAGTTGAACTATACAATTCTCTCAATAATGGTACAGCAAAAAAACCTTGTTTGCTTACTTTAATGCCATTTCACATTTCTTATTATGAATTTACCAATACAGATCTTGCCTTAAGATGCTGCCTTCATGGGAGCAACAGGAAAAGTATATCTGAAGATATGAAGGGAAGAGGAAGTTATCCTTATATAAAAGGTCTTGCAATTGCAACATGTTGCCACCATCTTTGTCAATGGAAATCCTATGTGAGTAAGTTTATTTTCCCATGATAGTGGAGAAAGGTTCCTTTTCTAGAAACTATGGCCATTGTAGTTCAGTTTATGAAATTCTAAAATTAAACCTATATACTTCAGAGAATCAATTTTGCAGTTATTTTTTTCTTGAAAAGACAAGGCTGGCAATAGTAAATGATTTTTTCTTAACAACTCTCCGAACTGTAAACTTTCCCTGTTCTTTGTTTTTCAACCAAAATTTAATTCATTTTAGAACATTAAAATAATGTTTTACTTTCTCATGATTACTAGCTTCTTGTCAAGAATGCATTCAGTTTAAAATACAACTAGCATGTAAATATGTAGGAAGCATTTTGCCGTTAACAAACTTGCAGTTAAAGCTTGTACATCAGAAACCATGTTTATATTGAAATTTGATTGCTCCATTATCATGAGCATAACTATTTTATTATGAGTTTGCTGATAATCACTTGGTAATATTATTTGTCTCTTTTAGAAAATGTTTTCTCCATGACTAGTGAAATATAAATGATCCAATGAAGTGCAAAGGTTGTTTACGAATAGCACTAAGGGGTGTTGTTGGTGTGCGTTTTAATACTCACCGAGCACAGAATAAAATGCCCAAAGACATTCTATCCTCTCTTGAACAAAGTTGCTGCATATGCTAAGATTGCAAAGAAGATCATATAGCAACTCCAAGGTTTCTTTCGTTAGGTCATGACACGTGGATAAGATCAGTGGGCGTTGTGATATGCTGGTATCACAAAGGGACTTACGCTAGAATTTACTCACAAGCTAAGGACTTAGACTATTTTGACGTTGATTGCTCTTTTCATTGGGGTATTTCAGAATTTCAAAAAAATGAAAAAAAGATGAGGGTTAAGGAGTCTAATCTATGCCTAAGAACTCAAGAGGCGGCAATGATTGGATGAAACGGAATAACCACACTTTGTTTCGCCTCCCTGGGACAACTACGCAAAGTGGGTGCAATCTTCAAAGGGTGTGATAATAATTTTCATGTCTGAAATAATAATTATTCAAACTGAAGTTAAGCATCCACAGTTAAAAGCTCAGGCTAACTTTGCACATTGAATAAAAATCATCTATCCAACAAAAGTATGAGCTAAATTTCACCAATCACCACTATAAGATCTTTCATTCACTTAACAAACATTCAAATGAAATTCTACTCTAATTCTAATCTAAGTGTTGAAGGAGATATGTAAACCTTGCACACCACTTGAAAATAAAAGTGATTCAAAGAAAATCATGCATGAGAGCTTTTATTAACGGAAATGGCATAACACAACAATCTCATACTACTCACTTCACACCTTACAAATGAGGGGCGAGCTCAATTTATAAGCTCCTCGATTACAATTCAATGGCCAGGATTGATTTCGATTCAATGACCGAGATTACAAAATAAAACCCTAATTAGGGCTTGTCATAATTAACTACCTCTCGACCAATGAGAAAATTGCATTCTGGGACACTTGTCTTTCTTGCTAAATATAAACCAATTCCATGGATAAGTCAGGGTCATTGAACCTAGACATGTTGACTTGGAACAATTTGATTGGTTGGAAAATGACGAGGCACCACCTTAGCGTGTTGGATGTCTTCCTTGGTCTCCTTGTTCTTTTTCCATGCACTTGCCTTAGAATATTTTTCTTTGCCAACGACTCTGTCCTTTGTGCTTGTTTTTTCCTGGCTTTGATCTTGGATTTCCTTTGAGATTTTGATTTCTTCTTCTCACTTGTATCTGAATCTTTGAGGTCTAGAAGTCTCCCCTTAGAGCAAATGTCTAGACTTAAGATTTTCTTTCCTGATTGCTTTGAAATTCCTTAAGTGCCTTGAATTTGGAGAAGAACTCTCCTGTGCTTTCGCCAAAATGGAGGAAATTGGAACTTTCTCTATGAAGTATTTCCCATACTTAGCCAAATTTTGGCTATATTGTAACACCTTCATGTGGACCATTCAACACTTAGCCAAGATATTGGCCATCTTTATGCTCGAATGAACTTTGCCTGTAGATTTGTCTTCAATTCTGAGTCTGGCTTGTGCTAAGTAGGGCAAACTCCATCCTTGGGAAAGAATTTTATTCATTTCCTCTTTATTCCTTTTCATTTTTCCTATTTTATTTCCAACACTTAGTCAAAATTTGATCCTTTTATTGTAGAAAAATTCCACACTTAGCCATTTTTTTGTTTCCTCTTGGAAAATTTTACCATGTTTGCTTCTAACCTTGGCGGAATTTGGCACATGTCATGCCAATTTTCTATTATGCTTGAGCAGACTTCCTCATTGGCAAGCCAATTCCTTTTTCTTCCTTAGGCGGACTTGGCTGCTGGTTGGACAATTTGCTTTTATCATGGGCAGACTTTGAATGATCTTGGACATTTTCCAAAGTGTCAAGGCAGAGCTCATTATTGTTTGGACGTTTTGAATTTATAACATGGTGGACTTCACATTTCCCATGCCATTTCATGGTGGAATTCATTGTGTCTTAGGCACTGTTATTTTTGACCTAGGAGGATTTCATCATTGGCAAGCCACTTTCCTTGCTAGCTGGGCAGACTTCATGATTGGTAGGCCAATCTTGGGTGGATGTTGGACTTGACAAGATATCTTCCTTCATTTCTCCTTGGCGGACTTGGTTGTGTCTTGGTCATGCTCAATTTAGCCTTGGCAAACTTCATGATTGGTTGGCCATGTTGGGCGGAGTTACTCATTGCTTGGGGAATTTCCTTGACACTTAACCAAATTTTGAAAATTTATTCTCAACACTTAGCCAATTTTCGGAGTTTTTCTCCCCAAGGTATCAACACTTAGCCAATTTTCTGAGTTTTTTCTCCCCAAGGTATCAACACTTAGCCAATTTTCTGAGTTTTTCTTGGCAGACTTCATAGTTGTTGTGCCACTTTGCTAAGGCGGAGTTGGTGATTGTCATGCCAAATTTTCCCAAGTGTTGGGCGGACTTCATGCTTGGCCGGACATTTTTCTTTGAGCGGACTTTAGGCTTGGCCGAACATTTTCCAATGTTCCATACTTAGCCAAAATTTTAAATTTTCTCTCTTTCTCCTGGCTGGGCGGACTTTGAAGTGGGCTTGCCACTAATTTCTCCAAGGCTTGGGGCGGACTTGGTGGTGAGGCTTTCCAAAGATGGACTTTGACTTCTTCTTGCCAAGGGCGGACTTCCAAGACTCTTTTCCATTCTCTTTTTTCCCTATGGCGGACTTCATACTTGCCCTTCCAGAGGATGGCGGACTTTGGAGACTTTAGGCCAAGAGATGGTGGACTTCAAGCTTGCTCTTCCAGAGGATGGCAGACTTGGAGGTTGGCCTGCCAGGAGTTGGGCAAACTTTGAGGTTGGCCTGCCATAGGAAAGGGCGGACTTTCCATGATCTTTGACATCTTATTCTCCATGGCGGACTTCATGCTTGTCTTTCCATTTTCTTCCATTAGCGAGTTTCTCTAGACTCGTGCTGTTTCTCATCAAACCTTTGCCATTTGCCTTGATTTTTCTCATTCTGGAGGTACGTTGGCTTGATGACCAGTGGGACCATGAAATAGAAACATTCTAAAAATAGAAACTTTCTAAAAATATAAAAAAAGCAAAAAGCATCCCTAAAAAATAGGAACTCCAGAATGGTCCAAAAGTGCCAAAAATAAAAAAAGCAAAAAAGCGAAAAAGCAAAATCCCTAAAAAATAGGAAGTGTCAGAATTGACTCAAACCAATGGCCTTCCTCGTCTACCGGACCTTCTAAGCACTTCTATGACGTCTGGGCACTGATAAGGGCTTGAATTCTCTACTTGACCCGGGTGATTCTCAAAATTCTAACTCCTCATTGTAAAAGAAAAATGGTGATTAGCAGTTGCAACGCAAAGGCAAAAACCCCAAAAAAGCAAAAAAAAAGGGGGTCCCCATTTGCAATGGGGCGATGTGTGAAAAGGTCACAACATCTAAGACTTCCTCTTTCCTCTTAAGTACTTTTCTTAGCCGAAGGATAAGTTAGTTGGAATTAATCTAAGACTTCGGGTTTGAAGTGAGTACTGTCTTCAGATGTTTAGGAACATTCCTAGCATGGAGTCGCCAAATGTTGTGACCTATTTCACACATCGCCCCATTGCAAATGGGGACCTGTTGAATTAAGTTGCTTCTGTCAGAGATAAATGATGATTGATTTATTCATCATCATCATTTATCTTGAAATCGCTACATCCAAGTATGAGAATTCGATTTGCATTTAGAGTGTTTATTACTTACAGATTATCGACTACCTGTTCTTCATCTCATCTCAAATCGAATATCATTGATCACTTCCAGATCGTGCTTTACCATTTAAGATTTGTTTATATATTACAAGTTCAGATCGAACTTCTAAAGGATGATTGATGGTTAAGGAGACTAACACCGATTGGGAATCAGACTATTAGTTAAGATAAAATATCAAATAAAGGGACACGTCCCTTGAGCGGACGTGTCTCCCAAGTGATACTTATATCGAATCCATCCTCATTTGGGAAATATTGAAATTAATAAATGTTTACCTTTGAGGATTGACATCCAGAAAGAGAAATCTGACTTAGAAATTTCTTAAGACATTCAATCAAGATATAGATTGACATCAACTTCAAAATACTGAGTTACATATTCTGCTCATAATCTGATAAGATTTAATTATATTTTAACATGACCCCCAATTTCTTTTGGTTTTGCCCTTTGCGTTGCAATTTCGTGAGTTTAGAATTTGAGTTTTTGAGAGTCACTCCGGCCAAGTTGAGATTTTGAACCCGTTTATGTGCTTAAATGTCATGGAAGTGCTCGGAAGGTCCAGAAGACAAGGATCGCTTGTGCTTTCGGTCAATTATGACACTTCCTATTTTTTAGGGATTCTGCTTTTTTGCTTTTTCGCTTTTTGATTTTTGGCATTTTTAGGCCATTCTGGAGTTCCTATTTTTTAGGGATGCTTTTTGCTTTTTTCTATTTTTGGAAAGTTGCCATTTTAGGGTCCCGTTGTCGACGCGCATCCAGAAGGAGAAGAATCAATAGAAAAATCAAGGCGAATAGTAAAAATTTGATGAAAATGACAGTCTGAGAAGCTTGCCCACGAGAAGAAATGTCAGACACCTTGCAAAGTCCGCCCCTGTCTTTGGCAAGCCAAAGGTAGGGACTGGCGGGCTAGAGATGAAGTCTGCCTTGGAAAAGTCAAGTCAAAGTGCGCCCATGGCATGAGCAAGCAAAAGTCCGCCCTGGCAAAGAGAAGGTGAAGTCTGCCCCAAGAAGAGGAGTGAATGGCAAGACAAGGCCACAAGTCCGCCATAGGCAGGAAGAGCACAAAGTCCGCCAATAGAAGAGGTAGAATGGAAAGAAAACAAGGAAGTCCGCCCTTGGCAAGTGAAGGTCAAAATCCGCCCTTGGAGAGAAGAATGTGAAGTTCGCCCTTGAAGAAAATGAACAAACGTCTAGCCAACAAGCAAGTCCGCCCAAGTCTTTGGAAAGGATGGCAAGGCAAGTATGAAGTCCGTCCCTCTCAGCATGAAGAAATTTTCTTCGGCACGGAAGAAAATGTAAGTTGCAGAAAGGCCTCCAAGTCCGCCCAACTCAGAAGGAGAGAGAAAATTTGAAATTTTTGACTAAGTTAGATGTCTGGCTAAGTATAAAGTCCGCCCAAGAAGAGGAGAATGGTGAGAAAATAATGAAGTTCACCTTGGCTAGATGGAATAATTGGAAAGTTAAATATTTAGCCACGGATAAATAAACCTTGCCAAGTATCAATATTAAATGGGTTGGAAATTTAATTTACTTTGGATATTTTTAATTATTTTCAAACACTTTGGAATTTTTTTTACAAAAATATTCATTATCTGTAGAAAGGAAAATAACTCGAGAAATAAGCAATTTGCCTTAGACAAAATTAAATTTTGCCGCGATTTGAATATTAAACGGGTTGGAAAATTAGATTTAATGATTAATTTAATATTTTCCAACATTTTAAAGTGTTCAACACTTGGGCAAAATTTTAAAAAGAAAAAAAATCTGAAGATTATGGCTGAAGGTGGCGCCTGGATAAAATTAGAAACTTGCATTAGAGATTTCGAAAAAGATTGGAAATTTGCCAAGACGAAGAGAAGAAAACAATTCTAAAAACAAAAACTGAAGAGAAAAGAAGGCAATTACTAAATAAAATCGCACCTCTCAGCATTATAATGAGTTTCAGCAACTCATTCTTCACAAATTCGATTGAGAGAAGAAGTTTAGCTTTCTCAAATCTGCAAAGAATAAATTTTGGAAGAAGAAATATTGAGAGCAACGTCGATTTTCTCGGAAGAAAGGAAAATTCTTAAGCTGGAGATGTAATTTCGAAGAAAAGAGTATTCTCTAGCAAAAAGGGGCGCACTTCTTCTCTTCATTTTCAGAAGTTAGAATTAATTTGCAGCCAAAAGTTATTTTCGAAGGTTTGGAAATCAATTAGCAAGGCTCTTCTATTCTTTTCTAAATCTTCTCCAGTCATTCCGGCACAAGATTTGTCAAGCACTTGGCGAATTTCTCCATTTTCAGCTTGCTTTTTCGCAGAAATTCATATTTTAAACAAGCTGAAAGTATAATTTTATCAAATAAAATACCGGAGTAATCAGATTTCTAAAGTTTTTATAGCTTCCATCAATTCTACGCCATGGGATGCTTCTGCATTTGAGGAGTAAGACTCCATCTCGCTCAACCTGTCATAGGTAAGCGCTATCTTCCTCCGTCTCACCTCTTGGACCTGTTGATTGACCCACCATTGAGAGTATTTGATCATTGGTCTCATCAAGGTGTTCAAATCCAGATGTTCGGGCTCTGACCACTTTACAGCAGGAAGATCATGTTTGGTCTCATTAAGATTGCAAAGAAGATCATATAGCAACTCCAAGGTTTCTTTCGTCAGGTCATGAAACGTGGATAAGATCAGTGGGCGTTGTGATATGCTGGTATCACAAAGGGACTTACGTTAGAATTTACTCACAAGCTAAGGACTTAGACTGTTTTGACATTGATTGCTCTTTTCATTGGGGTATTTCAGAATTTCAAAAAAATGAAAAAAAGATAAGGGTTTAGGAGTCTAATCTATGCCTAAGAACTCAAGAGATGGCAATGATTGGATGAAACGGAATAATTCATGGTGGCGCAACAACACACAGTGAGGAAAATCGTCCAATCTGCCAGTAATGAAGATGTGCATACAAACTCCAAACCCTTCAATGCATCAATACTGAAAATGATCGATTCTCTCCAATTTGGTCTCTGCAAGAGACCCAACAAATTGTATTAATTGCCCCCATAGAAAGCCTTTGTCACTTCCTCAACAATCCAGCTAGAGTAGATTAGTTTCACTATCGAAACTGGTGCCCTAGGATTTCCAAACACATATACCAAAGAAGCTTTGAAAAGCTCTTCAAAATGAAGTGAGAAATAAAATCCAAGAATGAATGAAAATGAACCCCAAATGCCTTTTTATAATACTCACTTTAATTTCCCATTCAAAATAATAAAGTGACTTAATAAAGTTACCTTTTTAATATTTCACTTAAAGTCACTTTATAACCTTATTTAATTAATCACTTAATATATCCTTTTTACTTTAGCTTGTCTTGCCAGGCAATATTAAACAATTAAATAAATGATTCCCTTATTACGCTTTTAGCCTTCAGGAATTGGAAAGGCTAAACGAGCATTCTGGGTGATCACGGAGAAGGGGACATTACATTGCACATTAGTAGTCTTATCCTTGTGTAGCATGCAGGAGTAAAAATCATTCCTCAATTGTAATGGGAGGATTCCCTTTTGAAGTGTGATACAATAGTGCGTAATTAGTATAAAATCAATTATTACTGTTTTGTTAGTCTGTGGAGCTGACTATTTTTTTAGTGAACTTTTTGGTTTTGGTTTAGTTGTTCATGTTTGTTCTAGCATTTCCCAATGGTTTTATTCTACTTGAGAACCATTGCAACCTTTAGATTGAATAATTGTAGACAGGGAAAGTGTGTGATCTTGGCATGGTCTTCCCTAATCTATCGTATGTAAGAAAACTCTATTTGAATAAAGCTTCTATTGTTTTATATTCTATTGCTCTATTAAATATGCACGATTAGTTTCTATTATTGCATGCAATTGATACTTTAGATAGATAATAGGCCTATAGGAAATTGGATTGGAATCTTAAATAATCAACATCGGTCAAAAATACTTATTGGTGACATTGAAAGATAGAACCATAATTGGATAGGCCTATGATTGAAGTAGTAGAATCATATCAAGAGTGATATAATGATCTCACAAGATATTCTCAGTATCTTTGGGATCTTTCAATATAGGAACATGTGTTTGAAGAAGCTATGAGAAATCAAGTACCATTTTATACAATTTGGAACAACGTTGTAGTAATGGAAGATGTGGATATTCTATTGAACCACCTACCTTGACTCCTTGCAAGGCATTGCATTGTACTATAGGATGTTTAGACTGAAAGTGACTGTGACACATCTCTTGAAAAATATCAATCCCAATTTCTAGTTGAGATACTCAAAAGTCTCTTAGTCCCCGATAGTTGGTTGTTAGTTGGTAGTTATCGACGGTTGGCAATCTCAACCAACGTTAGCTTCATGATATATTTCTTATTTGTACTCATAGTTGGGGACCACATGTATGAATTCTTGTAACTATTGCACATCTGATGAATGAATGAATGAATATGACATCTTTCTGAAACATTGTTGCGAGTAATTGTTATATTCTATTCTTCTGTTTATTCAGTTTACTCTTTGTTGATCATTCAAGTAGAATTACCGAGTAAACATTTGGTATCGTTGCTGATATGAACCTTGGAAAAGTATAACTTACGAACATGAATAATGGTGATGTAATGGGAGTGCTTGTAGACGAACTTGTACAAGCCAATGAAGAAAGGGAAGATGAGCTTACACAGGACTTGGTAAATTTGTGGGATATTTTGTTAAAAGAACACGTTCAGAGGGAAGCTCTTAGGAGAGAGGTCCCTTAGGCTGCCATCTGGGACAACCTAACCATCAACGAGGAGGTTGATCATCTTCTCGATAGATTGCCAAGATTTATTGCATGCTATTTCATCATCTTGCAAGATCTTTGGGCTGAGAGAGACCAGGAACAACGTAGGCAACAAATACTACAATGGTATGAAGATTGAAATATAAGGGAAGAAGAATGTAATATTGGACGTCAATGTACCCCGAAGAATTAATGCCCTTAACTTTGAATAAAAATGGGAAATTATTACAAAGCAGTCATGAATTAATAGACCAAAAAATTAGATGCTTAAGAATAAAAGAATAAAGAGAACGACGATGACGACTAAGGGGTGGATTTGAAGAAGGCAAAGGGTTTTTGAGGGAAGGCTCGATTCTACCCAAGAGCAGAAGCTAAAGCGTAAGTAGAAGCCATAGTCGGGAGAGAGAGAAATTTCATGACAAGGGAATGCATGAAGGGAGAGTGGGTGGAAATAGCCCAACACTTACCACTTCCCGACAAGGCATACACTGACCTCGCCGACCAAGCCATAGAGCTGTTTGTACCATCAACGTTGGACGAAGGGGAAAGTGAAGAAGAAAACACTAACCTCACGAGAGAACCGTCTGGACCATCATCGTCGAATGAAGAAGGTCCACCGTTGGGCAAAGGGGAAGGCGTGGAAGAACTTGCCAACCCGATTGTTGAAGAACCGTTTGTACCATTAAAATCAATCGAAGGGAAAGACCAGGGAGAACCTGTTGACGGTTTGATAGACACCATACACAAGATTGAAAACTTGATACTGATGAAAGAATCAAACATTGGAAGATCAGAAGAGCCAAACATTGGAAGATTGGAGCCGATAACGCCAAGACGAAGGTAGCATCGAAAGGACCCCGAAGGCAACTTGAGGGTGACGAATGCCAAGACAAAGGTAGCATCGAAAGGACCTCGAAGGCAACTTGAGGGTGACGAACATTGAAGAGGGATGAGTGAAGGATTTTGATGTGTTCGAGAGTGCAAGGAAAGCACCAAAACGTACTAATCAAAACTCTCCAAACAGGTTATCATCATAGAGGGTGCAACAGGGAGGCAAGATGGTGACTCCCCAGGCAAGTCCAAATGTAGAGTGACAAAAAATTCCAAAGTTCACCGAAAATGGGTCAGAGGACCCTATAAGGCATTGTAAGACATGTGAGACAATCTGGGTAGCAAATGGTCAGGACAATAGACCATATTGGCTGAGAGCATTTCCGACAACTCTCAAAGGTATAGCCATAGATAGGCATATAGAATTGGATGTAGCACACAAAAATACATGAGATGCATTGGAAAGAGCATTCCAAGAGGAATTCAAACTCCTAAGAGACAATAACGAAATGTGGCAGAGAAATACAATACCAAATAGGGAAAGCATGAGAATGTATGAGCCTATAATTGTAGGCTCAAGGAATTACTGGCAGAGAAATACAATACCAAATAGGGAAAGCATGAGAATGTATGAGCCTATAATCGTAAGCTCAAGGAATTACTGGTGAAATTAGAAACCAGCCGACTGATGGATTGAAGACAAGATGCTTCATCGAATGATTGATCGCTTCATTAAGGAAGAAAATGAAAGTCATGCCTCCATCATACGTCGATGCCTACAATCGAGTGATGGATATAGAAAGTGAAGGTAAGACATCTTTGTTGGAAATGTTGTCATTGATGTCAAAGCGAAAAAGATGGAGTCATTGATGACAAGTGGATGTCAAGTGTATGAACAAGATTGTTGGCTTGCTTATCATCAATATCAAAGCCATTATGGAAGGAATTCGTTGATCAATGATATCTGGTCAATAATTTCTGAATATGAGAGATTCAAGGAATTGATAAAAATATTTCATTTTAGAGGTGCTTGTGTGCTTGCTGGGAGGAATCCATTAATATTGATTGATTTATATTACTCATTCAGGCCGTTAGAAATTATAAAGGAAGAGACAAATCTGGGAAGAGACATGATTGTCCTCTGAATAAGATGAATCTGCTAAAAGACAAACTGTGGACAAGTTTGTAGAGTTTAGCGGCTATTGGTAAATCGAAGATGTGCTGGGACTTCAAGTCGACAAAGGAAAGCAAGACAAAGCAGACGATTCATAAAGAAAAAGAAGATTGCTTCCACCAGTCAGGAGCTGCTTGAAGAGTAAGGGAATTTAAAACATTGAATATATCTTCAAATGCCATGAGAAGCTCATATGCTAGTCGCCACATCATTTCTGGAAGATTACGCTAGAAGACAAAGATATTGGCAGGCGTATATCTTATGGAGAGGTTCGATAGAAACATACAGCCGCAGGGAATAAAGATTCAGAATGAGACAAATTTGTAAGAGTCGATATTATAAATGAAATCGTATTGAAAGAGAGGTGTATTTTTGTAAAGAAGAAAAAGGCAAGATCTGTTCGAGCAGATAAGACAAAAGCCAAAAGAAAAAAAAAGAATCGCTTCCTTGAGCTGTTGGGAGCAGGTTGAGTTATTCAAAGGTGCGATTTATGTTAGGAGCATTTCAAACAATTTTAATATTTGCACATAAGATAAAGTGCGGGCTTCAAGACGTCAGAAGACATCATAAAAGAAAATCAGATATTAAAGAAATGTGATTGTTGCTTTAACAAAAACAAAATCATTTTATGAAAATTTACTAATCGCACTTATAAAAGAGACGCAATCCAAAAGGACGCGATGTGTCTACATGAAATGGTACAAACAAACTAGAAGGTCAAAGGGTGCAATATGTTTTGAAAGGCAGATTCAGAATGACGTATTACTTCAGCCAAAGGTCACTAAGTTTGTCCAATATACATATATGGAGTAAGAATCAGATATGTAGTGTGGATTTCATTGAACATTTTTGTGAATGTGAGACGTGGCTGTGTGTGGAACAATCGATATATCATCAAAACACACATGTGTGCGGCTGTGTAAAATGAATATCATGTGAAGTATGGACGTGTGTGTAAGATGTATATAATCTGAAGATAGAGGATAAAAGTGTGCTGTGTGTGAAATAAAAGCAGACTCTTTGAAGTGCTGGTGAATGAAATGAATATCATTTAAGTACAGGTAAAGAAGAGGAAGTAAGGGTGATGTTGTGGAATTAATGCATTATTTTTGAAACACAATCTGGTGTGGTAGTGTGTGTAAAAAAAAAGAAAAGGGTACATCATCCGAAGATTGTAGTTGCTGTCTAATGGAATAAAAAAGGCCATATCATCTAGAAGACAGAGGAAGCAATCGGGATTATGTATTTTAATGAAATCTGTGATTGGAGAGTGTTGGAGTAAGGAATAAAAGATATATCTTCAAAAATACAGTGTAGGGCAGAATTTAATGAAGTATATTTCAGACTTATTCTGAAATATATATGCAGCATGTGAGAAAAGTTAAAAAGGCAGAATTGTGAAGTGGAGCAGATAAAAGTGAATTGAATATATCCACAGAGAAGATTATGACAGACTTGTAAGAAGAGCAAATTTGTAAAAGAAGATTTTATGGCAGACTTGTGAATAACAGTGATTACAGATTTGTGAGTGAAAGAAAAGTGAATTCATCGTATGCTATATCTCTCAAGAAAGATAAATTCAAGAGAAAGAGTGTTTGAGCAGAATTGTCCGTCATCCGTTGAAGAAGCAACATCGAAGGTGGAGTATTATTCTTGATATTTCTATCTTTGCTAAGTAGGTGCTTGGCAAGTGGGAGTTGGAGCCTCCGGTAGGTTGATGCCTACGAACATTAGGGGTTGGTGCTCCTTGTAGGTTGGTGCCTACTAAATCAGCATTAGGGGTTGAAGCTCCTTGTAGGTTGGTGCCTACTAAATCAGGATTAAGGGTTGGTGCTCTTTGTAGGTTGGTGCCTACTAAACTACATATTTGGTGATTCAAGTAGGTTGGTTCCTACATTCTTTAAACTTTTAAATCTTATATAATTCATAAAGTACATTATTTGTATTGTGGTTTTATCCCGCAAGGGTTTCCACGTAAATTATTGGTGTCAACTTGTTCATATTGTGATATTCTAGCATAGTTGATTTGTGTTTGAATTTGAAGTTGATAAAGGTTGTAAAGGGTAAAAGTTTGTTGATATACTGATTCACCCCCCCCTCTCAGTATATCTTTGTGCTCTTCAATCTTCTTAGGGGAAGAGGGCGAAAGACAATGAGAGAACCAATGAAAGCAATGATAGTGAATCAAAGATGGTTCAAGATTTATGAAAAGACATGATGAGAATGATGAAGGAGCTCAATGCCGAGAAAGAAAATATAAAGGAAAGAAAGGAATTATGGTGCATCAAGTCCAATGTTGAAGGTCACACCAAAGTAAGTTGCCCGAAAAAATTGTTCTGTGACATCTGCCAAGTGATGGGGCATTCCATCAAGGAATGCCCACACAACTAGAAGACAAGAAGCATACAAGTGCTCTTTACTCAAGGGGAACAATAAACCCTTCCAACCACACCTCTGAAAGCACAAAACAATAACACTAATGCATCTCCTAGTGGATACCGTAACAAATAGGGAAATAATAATTGGTTCAACAACAGTGGACCAAGAAGTAGAATTAGTATGATGCTAAGGGAAGACCAATGATCTAGTGCCACAAATGTAATGAATGGGGTCACTTCGCCAGGGAATGCCAAAGCAATCAGAATAAAGTGGGAATGTTGTGCAAATGGTGTGGATTGGGTGATCATGAAGAAATTGATTGCCCAAAGGAAAAAGGAATTAACATGCTGGATGTGGAGGAGCAAGACGAGGCAGTTTTGGCAATTACTAGAGCACAAACGAAGAAGGCAGTATATCTAGACCCTCGTACGGAAAAGGAACAGCTCCAAGAAGTTAAAGAAGAACTAGAATAGGCGATGTCGAAGGAGCGAAGAACTCTAATGAAACTACAAGTACCTTGTTGCGGTTAGAGTTAGAGAAGAACATAGTACGGGAGGTGCTACAGACAACCATACCAATCAAGGTGACAAAACTTCTTCAAAGCATGTCGCAATTGAGAATGGCAGTTACTAACATGTTCGGTGATGACCAAAATCAGCGACAAGAAGGCACAAGTAAGGGCATGATATTAGAGCCGCCATCCCAAGGCGAACAAGTCATTGATTCGATGCTGCTGACGGTCAACATAGGGAAGAAATCAATTGTTGTTCAAATGGAGATATTGGGGAAGAATCTCACACACACCATTGTTGATGGAGGATTGATAGTCAATGTAGAGTCAGAAGATACGTGGGAATGCCTCAACAAACCAACCCTTTGGTCATCAACATTCCAACTAGTAGGCATCGACCAACACAGAATCAAGCCATTGGGGACATTGATGGCACATTAAGTGACGATAGGGACCCAACAGTTCTTGCTGAACTTTGTGGTAATCCCATTGTAGAAGAAAGTGTACGATGCATTAATTAGGAGGGGATGGCTGATTGCAGCCAAGGCGGATCATAATTGGAAACAAAACACCCTTTCCATAGAAAATAATGGGAGGAAGTACATTATTGACTTGAGGAATCAAGTGGTGAGTGAAGAGATGGCATCTTTTGATTTGGACTCGAAAGGAACAAATTGGGGACAAAAGAAGAAAGGAGATTTATGGAATTGAACGACGAAGGAGTTCTTGACCTCCAACATTGCTTGGAGGACAAAACAAGCTCCCTTAATGGACTTCTTCATTGGAAAATCGAAGATTACGAAGTGTTCCAGCCCGATTGCAACATGTTGCATTTTAGGGAGATTGAAGAAGAAGATGACAAAGTCGCAACAAGTTGGACATTTCCATTCGACTATGAAGAATATAAGGAGGGAGTAGCCAAGTTGGACGATACACTAGCCCATAGATTTGAGTGGGGCAAAGTGATCAAGTGCGAGGAGCCGAGAATGAAGAAGGTGAATTTAGGAGAAGAGAGTAATCCACATATGATCATGGTTGGAGACGATTGTAACCCTATATTGAAATTGACAACATTTAAGATTTTCACAGAAAACAAGGACGCTTTCGCATGGACGCACAAGGAATTGAAAGGGATACTTCCATAATTATGTGTACACAAAATTCCTTTGGTATCGAGAGCACAACCTGTACGAAAGCGACCCTACAAACTGAGCAAGAACTATATGGAAAAAGTTTAGGAGTAGATAAAAAAGTTGTTGGAGGCTGGAATAATTTTTAAGGTTGAAGTTAGTGATTGGGTCTCTTCGATTGTCATATCATGGAAGAAAGAATTTGAACAAATGCGGATATGTGTGGACTTCAAAAGTTTGAATGTAGTCACCATTAAAGATCCATTTCCAATCCCATTCACCGGCTTGATATTGGAAGAGGTTGTTGGTCATGAGATTTACTCATTCATGGACGAATTCTTTAGGTACAACCAAATAAGTATAATCGAGGAGGACAAGTTGAAGACTATGTTGGTGGTAGAGGACAAAGTGTATGCATACAACCGAATGTTGTTCGGTTTGTGCAATGCTCCGACAAATTTTCAAAGGATCATTTTGCACATCTTTGATAAAATGTCGGTTGGAAACTTCAAAGCATTCTTGGACAATTGGTCAATCTACAGTAACCAGGAGACCCGTTTGAAAGCACTCAAGGAATGCATGGAATGATGTAGATCAACACAATTGGCCGAACCCAAAGAAGTTTCGATTCATGGTACCTTAAGGAAAACTATTGGGGCACATAATCTGTAAAGCTGGATTGAAGACCGACCCTGAAAAAATACGAGTGATCGTATAGATGGAAGCACCTCAAAACATCACAAGAGTAAAATCATTCCTAGGTCATTTCGACTATTATTGAAGATTTATTAAATTTTTTTCTTAGATATCTTACCCGTTTGACATACTCACAAGGAAGGGCCAAATGTTTACATGGACCAAAGACTAGGAGAAGGCCTTCAATGAACTGAAGGTACGATTAATAAGTTCACCAATCCTTGCATACCTGGACTAGAGTATGGAGTTCCTTGTACATGATGCATTGAACTATGCAATCAAAGCAACATTGGAAAAAGTGGGACCCCAAGAACTGGACCATCTAGTCTTCTTCGCCAACCGGTTGTTGTGAAAGGTAAAGAACTATAGCATGATGAAGAGGGAAGCATTGGGGATGGTCTATTCGATATAGAAGTTCAAACATTACTTGTTGGCAAGTGTTGGTGTAAATAGGGTTTTTACCTATCTAGTCATTAGTAGGTCCTATTTACATGTTAAGTTTTTTTAGGTCCTAAGAGGGAATCTTTCTAGAAGGTGTTAGTTGTCATTAGATCTTATCTTATCTTTTTACCTTTAACACATGTGTCCTAGGTAGTTATGATATGTTGTCACATGACATAGGATTAAGATACTTGTCACAATCCTGTTCAATCCTATGTCTCACCTTGGCTATATAACCAGGTGGTCTCATGTGTAAATCAACAATTGAATTCTATTGGATTTAATTCCATTGTAATCTTTAGTATCGCAATTTGATCTCTCTTGTGCTTCCATGAAGTCCCTAGATCTTCAGTGGCTATAATCTTCAGCCAAATCTTGCATGGCGTAGAGTTATTCTATACCATCTTTTACATGGTATCAAAGCTTGTGGGATTGCTTCTTGTTAGTCTTTATTGAGAGATCTAGGTTGCGAATCTTGGTGGATTTTGAAAATTTGAGTATGCTCTTCTCTTGCATCGAATGATGATCTGGAGAATCAGAAAATCTTGAAAGAAATACCAGATTTGGGGGTTTCCTCTTTGAGGCTTTCTATTGCAGTTTCAAATTGGAGCTTGTTGGTGCAAATCTGAGCTCACCATTGAGATCAAAGGGTTTGAGAAAGTCAATTTTACCTTTTGTTTCGTCCAAATCGGACATACGAGGCCAAATCTATGAGGGTTTGAAGCTGAAGTGTGGTTGCCAGATCCGAGAGGTAGCTGCAATTTTGGAGCATTTTTGGTCAAATCCGACTCTGCCATTGCGTCTAGGAGGCCCAAAAACCCTAAGATTGATTGTCAAATTGTCAAAATTTGAGCACTTCACGTAGAGCCTAAGGAAAAAAATTGTCGTCCATATGACCATCATAATTGTAGGAGCAAGGAAAAAATTGTAGGAGTGAAAAATTAGTCTGCAGGTGGGAAAATATTTTAATAATTTTTTTTTGTGTTTTAGAAGTCTTTTTGAGAAATTTTTAATTTAATTTTTTTTTTTTTTTGTAGAGTGTAGGATACGACCGTACCTGCAAGCCCACGCGTGCGCCATGTGGCACCATAGGGGTAGGCCATGCAGGACCCCACAACCCCACGTCTCATCGCGGATTGCCAAAAATTGGTGAAAATTTTCAATCACTGACAAAAATAGAAAATTCCAAAAATTTGTCGTCAGTTTTAAGAATATTCCGATTAGATCTTGGACAGATTCTGTTGACGTCGCTTAGAGAATATTCTTTGGAATATTTCGTTCAGCAAGGAATATATCGACGAGCAAGAGGAATATTCTATTTTGATGGGCATGGGACCGCCAAATTTAATCCTGTTGTTTGCTGATGTTAGTTTAGTGTCAGCGTGATGTCAACAGGCTTAAAAAAATTTTGCCCCCCTCTCCAATGCACTTTTCATTTTGGAAGGGAATTTTCAACAGCCATAACTTGGTCATCCCGAGTCCTATTTTAGCACAATTTTTTATGATTTGGGGTAGAATTTCGCACTCTATGTAGTGGTGCAATCAAATTTTTATTTTGGTGCCCGCTTTTTCTAGAAATTGCAGATTCTCATAGGTGTTGCTGCATCGTTCTCATTTTGGGAACTTTCGGGGCTCTGTTCTTGCTCTTGCAGTAATATTTTGAGTTATTTTTTTTGAAAGTGCATAATTTTTCGTGTAATTTCCAGTGGTGTGATCAGATTGATCTCATTCTTTGTAAAAAATTTGCTTTGAGCTTGTGGCCAAATTTGGCAATTTGTAAGCACTACGATCAAGTCCACTTTGTTGTTGTTGGCAAGTGGCACCTATAATCACACTAAATATAAAGTGTCACAAATCATATATTGCTTGGGGGGTTTTATGATTGAGTAATTTGGGGGGGTAACTTTGCAGTGGTTGTTTGCTTTCTTTTGCTTGGTTTGTGATCTTGCAAATGGGGAAATCTCAAATTGAATTCCTAACTTCATATAATTATGCTACATGGAGAAAATCAATATGGAATTATCTCATGGGGAAGGGTTTTATAGGCCATCTAAAAGAAACTATTCTTAAACCTACAAATGCTAAAGAATTGGCAAGATGGGAGATTGAGCGTGAGAAAACAATTGGATGCATATGTTCATTAGTCTCATTTGATTTACAATTTCATGTTGAATCATGCAAAACACCTAAAGAGGCTTGGGAGGCTTTTGAGAAATTGTATGGTAAAACAGATAAGATTAGTGGATATCAGATTGATAATGATTTGATGAATCTTGATCCTAAAAGTTTTGACCACATCCAAGACTACATCTCCAAGGTAAAACAACTAAGAACACAACTGAAAGATTGCAACATTGATAAAGAGGATTTACAATTGATTTTGAATGTGTTATCCAAGCTTGGTCTTGAGTATTCAGTGTTTGTTTTTGGCTTTCATACCCATTGAATTTCTATGGGAGCATCATATGTTGATCCTAAGTTTGATGACTTTGCAAATCTCCTAGTCCAAGAGGAAGCTAAGTTAATGAACATGGGTCTAATCAAGTCTTCCAAGTCACAAGCTTTGTTGGCTAGTGAGTCTAAGGTATAGAAAAAATCAGGGAATATTGATAAGAAGCAAAAGAAGAAAAAGAACAAGCCACATAAAGAATTTGAATCCTCTCCCTCTAAAGGGGAATTATCTAAGAAGGAGAAGCCTACATGTGCATATTGCAAGAAATCAGGGCATGATGAACACCATTGTTATTCAAATCAAATTGATGAGTTGAAGCATCTTCTTAAGAAGTATCAAATCAATGAGTCTTCAACTTCAAAAGGTCATCTTCTTCATCAAAGTCCGATAGACATAAGGGGCAAGCACTTTTGCAGTTGCAGATTCTGATTCAGAGAGGTGGATACTTGATTCAGGAGCCTCACATCACATGGCTTCATCAGATAGTATGCTCTCTTTATTTGAGACTTGTTCATCACACATCCTAATGGCAAACAACACATATATGCGTGTTTGTGGGAAGGGATCCATTGACATGGATGAAAAATCATTCATTGATGTTCTTTGTGTGCCTTCATTGTCAACAAATATCCTTTCTATCTATCAGATCACACATGGTGGAGCAGGCAAGAGTCTTGAGTTCACACCATATTCTGTCATAATCCGAGATTTGCATAGTAGAGATATAGTTGTAGTTGGGGAGGTTGATCACCAATCTCGAGTCTACACCTTCTCACATTTTGCTCCTACTATTGATTTGATAGATGTTCACATTGAGGCATCTAGTGTGGATAGTTTTGAGGAGATTTAGTATGGTCATTTGAATCTTGGTATTGTTTCATCTACTGAGGATCTAGTGACATGTGTTGATATTCCATCTCCTTCATCTACTGTTGTACTTGAGGATGCTTGTGTTGCCATAGTTTTGGCTCCTTGTGATTCAGTGCAGCAGGATATTCATCGTCTTCCAGAGATGGTTACTTGGGGTGAGTACTTGATAGATATTGCTGGTTTGTTTTGTGAGTCTCGCATTTCAGATTTGGTAGACACCATTGATTTCATACATCTTCTCTTTGATGGAGATGATCCTTCTTTAGTTGTTGCGAGGGAACACTCTAACCCTCTTGTTCAGTCTCTACATGATCATTCTTTGCTGTTTGACATGAATGGATACTTTTGGACAGCATTTGGAGGAGGCTTCTTTGTCTTTAGAGGAGATATCTTTGTCTTTGGATTGTGTTCTACAATCGTTTCTAGGAGATTTTGGATTGTTTTTTTCAATAGTGTGGCCTAGAACACTTGTTTGGAGTGTGACAACTTTCGGCATGGACAAGGAGACACTTGAGCATTCTTTAGAGACAACATCCATTATCTTTCTTCTCGCATCTTCCTTTTAGGAATGGGAAGACATCCTGCATACCATCTTGGTTTTGTTTCTTCCTAAGGCGAGGAATGTCATTTAACGCTTTTGGATCATCTTCAACATTCAATGTCGAGCTTCTATCATCATTGCAGGAGACTCAACATTGAGGGGGGGCTGCATGGTCTTTCTTCTTCTTCTCTCTTATGGAGGGGACTTTTTCCTCGCATGGGGTTTTGTTCTTCTCATTCTTCATTGAGAGCATTTTGTTTTCATCTCTCTTTTGGGGAGGAGTTTTGTCCCATTGGGTTTTCTCCTTTTATTTTTTTGTGAGAGATTGCATTTGTACATGGGTACCTAACATGGCCTTGTAGTTGAGACCCATCTTTGTGTCATTTGCATAATAATCAACTACTCCCTAAGTTGTACTTGAGGGGGGGGGGGTGTTGGTGTAAATAGGTGTTTTACCTATCTAGTCATTAGTAGGTCCTATTTACATGTTAAGTTTACTTAGGTCCTAGGAGGGAATCTTTCTAGAAGGTGATAGTTGTCATTAGATCTTATCTTATCTTTTGAATTTTAGCACATGTGTCCTAGGTAGTTATGATATGTTGTCACCTGACAGGATTAAGACACTTGTCATAATTATGTTTAATCCTATGTCTCAGCTTGGCTATATAACCGGGTGGTCTCATGTGTAAATCAACAATTGAATTCAATTGGATTTAATTCCATTGCAATCTTGAGCATTGCATATTGATCTCTCTTGTGCTTTCATGAAGTTCCTAGGTCTTGGGTGGCTATAATCTTCAGCCAAATCTTGCATGGTGTAGAGTTATTCTATACCAACTCTCACAACAACACCATTCACCTTCTCTGTCAATCACTAGGCCCTCATGTATTTGGCGAACAAGCTAATAATTCAAGGTCGAGTGAGTAGGTGGTTCTTACTATTGCAAGAATTTACATTCACTATTATTGTTTAGTCGGGGAAAAGCCATGTTATAGCCAACCAATTGTCTAGGATTAAGTCGGGTGAACCACCCAAAGGAGTGAATGAAGATTTTTCAAATGCTCATCTATTTTAGTTCGCAACACTACCTCCATAGTATGAGAACGTCGTAGATATCTATCCACTTCCACTTTTCTGAAGGAGATGCTAGAGAGAGAAGGAAGCTAGTCTTGAAGAGTAAAAATTTCTAGCTCATTAATAGATTATTGTACAAAATGGAGTTTGACCATGTCCTAAGGCAATGTGTCATGCAGGAGGAAATACTAGTACTCAATGAAGCAAACAAAGGGCTTGTTGAAGGACATATGGGACTAGATGCCACAACCCAAAATTTTTTTTTGGCAGGTCTGTGGTGGCCGACATTGCACATGGATGCTTGATAATAGGTAGTGGGATGCGACACTTGTCAGAGAGTTGGAAAACCACTGAAGAGAGACTATATGCCATTGTTCCCATCACAGCCACATGAACTCTTCGAGAGGTGGGGACTTGATTTCATCAATCCACTTAAAGTCAACCAACTATAAAGATGTAGATACATTGTCATAGCCAAAAAATACCTAACAAAATGGGTAGAAGCCAGAGCACTCCCTAGCAACACCGCAGTTAGTACGACAAGGTTCATCTATGAGAAAATTGTCACTAGGTATGGTATCCCCATACAAATTACCAATGATAGGGGAGGACACTTTGTGAACCACGTCATTCGTTTGATGATGACAGAGTTCTGTATTTTTCATAACTTGTCATGTCCGTACTACCCAAGAGCAAATGGACAAGCAGAGTCTACGAACAAAGTACTCATCTACATCATTCACAAGTTGTGCAACATTGAAGAAGCTGACTGGGAAGAAAGGTTGCCAACCATACTGTGGGCATATTGAACGACATAGAAGGTGACTACAAAACACACACCATTCCACTTGATGTACAACCAAGAAGTAGTAGTCCCTGCCGAGTACATGGTATCAACCTTAAGGATTACCATGGAGAATCAACTAGGCGATACAAAGAGTTTGAAAGAGTGACTATTCCAATTGAACAAACTTGACGAACAAAGGGTGCTGGCCTAGTGGGTAACAAAAACAATGCAAAAAAGAGAAAGTATTGGCATGAAAAACATCTGTGATGAGTGAATTTGCAGCTTGGACAATTAGTTCTAAAATATAATGGTCGTAACGAAATAAAACCAAGAAAATTCAAGGTGAGATTGCTCGGTCCCTTTAAAATCTGAGAAATCTCTGATGATGGGGCTATCAAGTTAGAGAATTTGGATGACACTACTAAAAGACAATATTAACGGCTTGAAACTAACACCATACAAGGAGAGAACAAAGACTCCAATCACAATTGACATGGTAGATTGGATGGCAAGTGGAAATGATGCAGTAGTAGAAGAGAACTAGGAGTGGCAGTACCAAGAGTCCATTTGCACTTAACAAATGCTTTCTTCGGGCTACCTACTGAATGGGATCAAGTTGCATGGCGGGTGGCATTTGAAAGCACTGTATTCAAGAGAAAGGATAGGGTATATTAGTTATGAACTGGATGAAGAAAAAGAGGAAGACCATAGAGGAATGGCACAAATCAATAGGAGAACATTCAGAAGAATCAGATGAGGAAGGACCTAGCCTACGACCAATGATGATGGCCGAAAACTATTTTATAGTGGAACATTCTAGATATAATGAAGACCTCATACAATCGCCAAAGATCGTAACATGGAGCCACCTCCACTACCAACCTCCAATGGATTAGGGCGAGTAGTACACAATCTGGCGACAACCTCAACAATCGAAGGAGACAAAGTTAAGTGGTATCAACAAAGGGGAGGTATGTTCATCGATAGTAGTGAAAGGGATAAAGGTATGGAAAATCCATCTCTATTACAAATATATTTTCGATTTAGAATATGTTGGAACATGCTGTGAGAATGAATGTTACAAAAGACCATGGCAATTTTGTATGCTATGCCATGCCTTAGAAATAAAACAAATAACACAAGTCCAATGAAAAGGTGAGAAAAGAAAAACAAAAAATGGGGAAGAAAGAAAAAAGAAAACAAAAAATGGGAGAAAGAAAAAAGAAAAAGCAAAAATTGATTAGAATGGAGCTAAAAAATATAAAAGTATCAAAGTTGGAAAATATTAAAAAATTTAAGTTGGGAAGTATTAAAATGTTAAAGTTGTCAAATATTAAAATACCGACTCTCAAAAAATGTAAAGTATGGCCATATATGTTTTATATTGTACGACACAAAAGAGGGGTGGCTTATAAATTGAAAATTAATAAGGAAAATTATAGGAATACTATACAAGCAAAAATTATAAAGCAAAAAGATCAATAATCACTTGGCAAAAGAAGCTAATTCCTGCTAATCGGCCTGAAAGTTCAACCCGCAAAGATTAATTTTGGCTGTATGGAGATCATTGCTTGAATGCATACATCTTGCTTGCATCATATAGTGGATTCGTACATCAAATCCCCTTGTTCACTCTGTATGGTCAAGTGATTTACAGAACGTATGGTGGTCAACTGTTCATCACCTTCACCATGTATGAGTTGCACTCTTCCTCACCGTTTGGCCTCTCCCTTGCATGTGGCAAATCCTCCCTTGGATTCTATGGCTCCATTTGCCTGGCAGTCACCTCAACTTGTCTATTGTACCATGTCTTCTCTTGATCGTACAACCCTCACTTTGGCAATTTTATAACTTCAACGTACGACTCCTTGTCTTTTGGTGATTTCATAATTGTAGAGTACAACCCTTGCCCTCTTGCAAAGTACGCCCCCTGTATTCAAGCCTGTGCACTCATAGTGTATGACAATTTCTACTCTTTATTGCATCATCGAACTTGGCATTGTTAGTGCACCTAAATAAGTTTTCCAGAAGCCCAACATATTTTAGCATTTATGCAGAGGGAGTGTGAATAGGAGCAAAAGTCTCTTTAAAATCAATACCTTCAACTTGAGCATAACCCTTACAAACTAACCTTGCTTTGTTTCTTACCACTTGACCATAAGCTCAATTTTTTGAATGATTCTTCTAAACAAATCTAGATAGTGTCTTTGTATCTCTTCGTCCTATTTCTTCTTTTCCATCTCCTTCTTCTTTGCAACTTGAGTCTTCAAATTCTTTTTCCTTGCAGCTTGAGTCTTCTAGGTGATCATTTTCTTGTAATTTCTCCTTTTGATGACTTGCTTCATCCACTTTTACATTGGCAATTTCTACAATCTTTTGCAAAATACTTTTATCATAACATCTATAAGCCTTTCTTTTTGAAGAATAACCAAGGAAGATGCCTTTATCAGATTCGGAGTCAAATTTGCCCAAATCTTCATCTCTTCTTATGTAGCACTTACTTCCAAAAACCTTGAAGTATTTGACTGTTTCTGGTCTTCCTTTCCATAGTTCATAAGGTGTCGTGCTATTGTTGACTCTAACTTGCCCTTTGTTTAGATTTTAGAATATAGAATGTTGTGTTAATTGCTTTTCTCCAGTGTTCTACAAAGTTTCTTGACAGGGGGACCGGGGGATGTGAGGGCGGGTTTCGGGGACGGGGGTTGGCGCTGAAATACATATAGTGCTTGAAAAAATAGTTATAAAAAGATGTATAAGAATAAGAATTACAAATTTACAAATGAAACCTTGGAAAACTAGTAAAAGTTAAAACTTAGAAACTACTAAACTATGAACTTTGAACTTTGAAGTTTGAAATGATCATTAACAATTTAACATTGAACAATGAAAATGTCGAATTCGAAATTTATATTATAGATTTCATAATGATGATTACATTGAGTACAATGATGATAACATAAACAAATCAAAATGTTCAAAATAACAAAATGGAGTGAAGTGAGGCCTCTAATCATCACCAAACTTCTCATCACTAGAACTCTTGAAGTTGAACTCCACATGGTCAAGCTCCTCCATACTAATACCAACCAGCCCTGTGTTTGTAGCATCCTCATCAATCTGTACTGACTCCTTTGGCTCTATATCCCATTGCGTTGCTGGAATCTCCTTGTACAAAAGTGTCTTGCGGTCAATGAGACACAAGGCACTATGTACAACCACATCTGCTCTCCTAGAGATAAGCCTGTTCCTCTTAAGGGAGTGGATGAAGCTATAAGTAGACCAATTCCTCTCAACAACAAAAGAAATAGAGACTTGAGATAGCAAACAAATGGCTAGAGATGTAGTCATACAATTGAGTCCATGCATAGTCCACCACAAAATTGGGTCCTCCTATGCCATAGTTCCCCTATCCATCTTGGCTTCCTCAGAATAACCCCTAAGAGTGGGAAATTTTGTCCACTTTGTACGAATGATGCTAGTCTGTTCGGGATCATACATCTTTTGGATGGCCTTCTTGAACCCTTCACTTCAATAGCCTATATGGGTGCAACTATACCAAGCCTTTGCACGTACCACTTGGGGTTCAATGCATAGGCATCCATGTGCAAGGGAGTGTTGAGCTTCTCCCATCTCTGATGAATGATTAGTTGAATGTGCTCATTGTAGAATGCTAATGTAGGGTCCTCTCGCACGACAACCTTCATTTGGCCTAGCATAGAATCAATGCACTCATACGCCTCTCCAAGGCTAGGTGCATTGGCATCCCCATATCTTAAGACTTGGAAAACTGGAGTAATGATGGAGATTGTATTTTGCATCACCCCAAAAAACATCACTCTTCACTACATCCTTCACCCTCTTCCCTTGCACTATCTTGGACTTGGGCCGTCGATTCCATTCGGCTGTCATAACCATTAGTTGCAATGCCTCTTGCAACTCGAGCATTCTCTCCAAGAGAATGAAATAAGATGCATATCTAGTCTCAACATGTTTCAAGAATTCCTACTTAGAGAAGGTCCCGAAGAGTGAATGTGAAGTGTGGTGGTTGCAGATAAACATTTGCACATCTCTATCATAATTGACCACTGATTTGATCCAATCAATCTTTCCCATGTCCTTGAGTGTATTAATCATGGCATGCACACAACAAGGGGTCTACCAAATATGTCTATAATATAGTTGCCAAGAGATTGGTATTGGTATTGGTACGAGAGATTGGTACTGGTACCGGTATGACATTTTTTTGAAAATAGGAGATGGGGGTACTTGGAGACACCATTTTTTTTTTAATATAAAAATTAATAATATATAGAAAATATGATGACATTGAACTTTCAAAACAATAGCAGTAGTAAAGTTTAAGAATGAACATTAACTTTAAATACACAAAATTCAAATCCAAATGTCATTGTCACATTGTGTCAAAGAGTCAAAGAGTTCATACTTCAAATTTCATAATCACAGTTCACATTTGACATTACATATTCGATTACATATTGAAATTCAGAAATATTGATAGTTTGATTGGCTGATATGCAAACAAAAAACAAAAATCCGAAATCTATCTGATATCTCATATCATCTACACCACATCATCCATGTCAAGGTCCTCAGCTATGATGCTCTCCAAATACTCATCACTCTCTAACACAGGTTCCTCTGCTAGTTGTTGAAATGGGGGTAAATCAGTAAGGTCATCTGGTTCAACCACTTCATCCACTATGGCTGCAACATCTCCATCAGGTGAAATTTGGTCCCATTTTGCTGAAGGACCCTCCTTGTATGCAAGATCTACACGAGAGAGAAGGCGAAGTGAGCTATGAATGTACACCAGGTTCTCTGCTTTCTTTGACTCCAATTGGTTCCTCTTTAGTGAATGAATAAAACCATAAGTACTCCAGTTTCTCTCATAAGGTGAAGAGCTAGTTACTTGTGAGAGTAATCTTATTGCAAATGATTGCAATTCAGGTGTTTCACCTCCATAGTTCCACCACCACTCTATAGGGTCTTTCTTTGCTTGCATATCATATAAAGCTTCCACGGAAGAAAAATCACCATGCCCACGTGAAAACTTATTCCATTGATTCCTCATAACTGATGCTTCCTCACCTCGGCCATATATCTTTTTAATTGCAGCCCAAAACCCCTTCATTACCTCTCTATCCTCATATGGAGCCCTCTTATTGGTCTCTTGTATATTATGCCATTTAGGATTTAAGGCATAGGCAGTACAATGAAGAGGTGTGGTAAGTTTGTTCCATCTTCCATGTAACTTTTCTTCTATCAAAGGATATAGTGAAGGATCTTTTGTATCTGTTATTTTCTTAATTCTTTCACACATGGAATCTATTTCTTCATAAATTTCCCCCAAACATGGCTTGTTTGAATCTGCACATTTGATCACCTCACATATGGGCTGAATATAGTTCACAACAAATTTAACATCAGCCCAAAAACGGTCATCAAGGATCATACCTCTCACCTCAATTGCATCATTTGATGTAGATTGCTTCCAAGCTGCCCATGCATCACTAATTACCGTGGAACACAAAGCACCTTTCACTTCACAAAGACGGTGAAGAAGAATAAAATAAGAAGCAAACCTTGTATCAACTAGTTTGAGAAGCTCCACCTTGGCAAATTTTCGATAAATAGCTTGTGTTTGGTGATGGTTACATATGAACATTTGAATTTTTCTGCCCTTTTCTATGAGAGCTGAAACCCACTCAAACTTGCCAATATCTTTGAGTGCATTATTCAACGAATGCACACAACATGGTGTCCAAAATATATGTTTGTATTTCTTTTGCACCAACATGCTTGCTGCTTTACAAACATGAGCAGCATTTGTAACAATTTGGATTACATGTGATGCCCCTACCTCCTCAATGCCGTCACATAGCTAGTTAAAAAGAAACTCTGCATTTTTTTCTTTCCCCGAACAATCTAATGCCTTCAAAAAATAAGGCCCTTTGCTGCATGTTACATGATATTAAGTAATGGACGGTTTCTAGTATCCGTCCACCCATCCATCACAATGTTGCATCCTTCTGAAGCCCGCACTCTTTTCAATGGTGCAGTTTGCTGCTCTAATCAAATTTTTTCTTTATCAATTAGAGTAGTGCGAAACTTTTCATACATAGGTGGTTTATATCTAGCTAGTGCATTGCTGATTGCTTGGACCATCTCTGTATAGAAAGGTGATCGAGCAACATTAAATGGTATTCCATTGGCATAAAAGAAGCGTGCAATTGCTGCATCAACCGCTTCTCGACCTTGCACATCAAATAATATGCTAATGGGGTTTGAGCTACCAAGGTGTGGCCTCTTGTGAGAACTTTCTACTGCTACATCTCTTGAAGACACATCCACCTTTGCCTCTTTATTCTGATTTTGATTTGCAATAGTTGCCCTTGTTGTTGAAGCGTGAGAGTTCATATTAGAAACTTTACCATCAGCCCTTTCTTGATCCCTCACAGCCTCATATCGTTCCACCTCATTTATACAAGGATCGACACTTTTTCCAGGTATGTGAAGGAAATGAGCCCTCACCCTCGTGTAAGTAGCTTGCCATGACATTGGGCATAATCTACAGGAGATCGTGGCTGTTCCACCTGAACCCTTCGCCCTCTTAACATGATCAACATACTTCCACGACGGATACAAGCCTTGTTTGTTTCCCCCACTCGACATTCTTTATTCAATGATTCAGATTCTACACAAAAAAAAAGAAAAAAAGAAGACATTATGATTAGAAATGGCTGTAGCTAAAGTTATAAAAAAGGAAACAGAAAAAAACATGAAAATTTGAAATCGCTGTAGCTAAAGTTATGAAAAAGGAAACCAAAAAAACATGTCTTTGAGGAAATTATGAAAATGAATCATGATTGCACAATGCAGACAACATGAGTACACTCAAAATGAATCATGAAGGCCATAAAATGGTACATGCTTTTTGTGTAGGAGACAAATCACGTCCACAGACACAGGAAATCAATGCAAAGTTGGAGAAATTTGCTTGGCAGTTGGCAAATGAAGATAGTAGGGTATTGGGCCTATTGGCATTGCACATTATTATAGTGCAAGCCTATTTTTCATATTGTTTTAATGTTTCAATTTTATTTAGTATCACTGGTAATCTCCAGGCGGTATTGCACATTTGTCATTATTATAGTGAAGCCTATTTTTTAGATTGTTTTATTTAGCATCACTAGTAATCTCCACAAGAGCATTACCCCTGTTTAAAATCGTGGAATACAGATTCCACGATTTTAAATAGGGGCAATGCTCTTGTGGAGATTACTGGTGATGCTAAATAAAACAATCTGAAAAATAGGCTATGAAAAATTAAAAAAACGGATATTACTTGCTTGAGCGGTGGTCCGTGGTTTCTAAAAAAAATTATAATGTCGACATTACTGTTGAATGCCGAATCACTGAATGGTGATGCTAAATAAAACAATCTGACAAATAGCCTTGCACTATAATAATGTGCAATCGGGAGATATCCAGCCTCCAGGGTTCAAAAACGTGATTTTATCATTTTTTTGAAGTCGGGAGTATGAACTATGAAGTATGACTATGTATGAGCAAAAAAATAAAAAACAAGCAAATAAAATATAAAAAATACAACTTACCAGTTCGATGCTTAGCCCAGTCACTCTCTTCTACAGTCGCGCGACTATACAATGAAGCCAAACTTAAACAAAATCGCGTTTTTGAGTATATTGCGCAGAGTTTTCAATGCTTGACCCTTTGATCGGCGGGAGACTTTGCGGGAGATGGTGAGAGACGCCATTTTTAGGTTTCAGAGACGTGAGATGGTGGGAGACGTCTGAAAAGTTTCCTGGCAAGATGAGGCATTTCAGGAGACTTGTACAGTACCAGAGACGCGTCTCAGAGGGTAGGAGATGCGTCTTCCGGTTACTACAGTCTATAAGTTGCCTCAATTAATTTACCTGCAACTTTGCGCACATGGGCCACATTTGTCACTACTTGGACCACACTTTGTGGCCCAACCTCAATAGCATCCTTGAGGATCTGAAGCTGAAAATCGGTATCCTTGCGATGCCTTGAACAATCAATTGCCTTACGAAAATATGGGCCCTCTAAACATGTAACCATGATATTGATGAGTGGACAATGCATAACGTTCGTCCACCCATCCATGACAATACTGCATCCATTTGCTAGCCAACATTCCTTCATTTTCTCCATTAACATGTTTATCTTGGAATAGTTCTTATCCAAGATTGTGGTCCTCAATTTTGTCTCCCCTAGTGGCAATATGATGGTCCTTCCCTTGCTACCATCGCCATTGCCTCCTTATAATAAGATCAAGCCACATCGAATGGAATGCCATTGGCAAAGAAGAATTTGCCAATGGCATCATCTGCATCATCCTTCATCTACATACTGAATAATTCAGCTATTAGGTTAGGAGCATTAGTTGTCAACTCGCATTTCCCCCTAGCCTTTGCTACATGGGCCCTTGAAGTAGAAGATGGCATACATGTAAATTGCCTCTGCAAAGAAGTAGAATTGTGTTGCTGGCTCTGATGACCCCTTCGCCTATGACACAAAGAAGCAGATATAGGTGCAACTACATTGTCTTCACCACCAACACCCCATAGCTTACATATCTCAACCCTAAATTTTAGGTTATTCGGTGACGCCAAAAACTCACATATATCCACACCTTTTCCTCAGATATGAAGGAGGTGGGCATTAACTTTGATAGTGGTGCCCTAAAATTCAAGGCTACAAAAGTGGCACTTCCACAACCTTGTGTCGCTAGATATCTGAGGCCTGCTTTGTAATTTTGTTGCAAATTGTTTCAAAGGAGACTTAAGATCAAAGGGGACCTTAGCAAAATCTGCCAGTATTGTGGAGGGGCAATTCATATTTGCAGTTGTACTAGCCATTGAACTTGTGGTTTGGGTCTCACGGTCAGCCCTCTCTGCTTCTACATTTTCATCAGCCTCAGGTGCATAATCAAATTCAGTTTCACTATGAGAGTGAACCTCAACCTCATCCTCACTCATGACATGAGAACTCATTGTGACACCCCAATAAACAATATAAAATTTATAAGTTTATAATTTTAAAATTAAAATTTTAAATTCAAACTATGCATGCATCTATGTACCATAACACAAAGGATTAAGAGACAAATATTTTCTTTTTGTTTTTATTACTTTAGATTGCATGAAGCACATCAGCAGAGGATACACAAAAGTTTCATCCTAGTTTGACAAATGTCAAAATAAAAAATTATAAATTTGAACATATATATTATAAATATAAACAGAAAGTAATTTACTAATTTTCTAATTTCAAATTTGTAAAACATTAAACTTAAAGAAAAATAGAAAATATGATAGCTTGCAGCCATGTCTATGAATATGATTTTTATTTTTTATTTTTTAAAATCTTGATGACAATATGAACACTGAACATTGAACAATTAAAATTTAATATGCTATTTGCTAATGCACTTGCAGCCATGTCTATGAAGTTGTGAACGAAATTAAAATATGAATATGAAACTAATTAAAAAAAATAAAAAATAAAAAAATCATGAAATCGTACCTTGCGCCTGAAAAATCCTCCTCCCAACTTGGTGTAGAATCCCTCTTCTAAGCTTCTTCCTCTTGTTGCTCAACTTTCTTGCACTTGCAACATTTAATTCTCACTCTTCCACTCCTTCACTCTCACTCTTTTTCTCCTCTTCAACCTTGCTATTGGAATGAATTTGTGAGTAATAGTGAGAATTTTAGGGTGTCTTATAGGGTTTGAGAGGCTTTGGTGGGGCCCATTGGTCATTAGGGTTCTGCCTTGGTGGGCATTGATTCCCAACAAAATTATGCTTTTTTTTTAAATTTTTTTTTTTCACTTTTCCAGTTTGCTGACCGTGGGAGATGCTAGGGCGTCCTCAGGATTGTTGGGGGACTCCTAGGAGTCCCTTGGACGTCCCAACATCTCTAGCATCTCGACGGCGTCCCGAGGGTGGTGGAGGTGCGGCAGGAGGACATCTCCCCCGTGTCCCCATGTCCCCATGTCCTAGAGACGTCCCTGCCTCAGAAACGTGGGGATTTTGGGGGGTGGGGCATGTCCCCATGGAACAATGCTTTTCTCCAAAACTTGTTTGGTAGCATAGATTCATTCAAAATTGTTCTAGCCATCTCTTGCAGGGTTTGATTCTTTCTTTCTAAAACTCTATTTTGTTGTGGAGTCCTTGCAGCTGAAAAGTGTCTTTTTTTTCCATGATGCTCGCAAAAGTCTTCAAATTCATTTGAGGTTAATTCACCTCCATGATTTGATCTCAAGCACTTGATTTTCAATCCGGTTTCATTTTCAACCAAGGCTTTAAAAGCTTTGAACTTCTCGAATGCTTCAAAATTTTCTTTTATGAAAGTAACCCATGTCATCCTAGAGTAATCATCAATAAGCAACATAAAATATCGCTCACCTTGCAAGCTTTGTGTTCATGTAGGCCCACAGAGATTTGTATGAAGAAGTTCCAAGGGTTTTGTTGTGTAGTACTCCTTCGTTTTGAAGCTTGCTCTTGTTTGTTTCCCATGCTAACATTGCTTGCGAAGAGTGTTTGAAGGTTTAACAATCTTTGACATATCTCTTATTCCTTGTTTAGTGATGATTTTCACTAGATTATCAAAGTTTATATTGCCTATTCTTCTATGCCATAACCACCTTTCATCTGTTTGCCCCATATAACATTTTTCTCCCTTGATCTCATTGAGGACGTATAGGTTGTTTGCTGTTCTATTTGCATCAGCAACCACTTTTTCTGTACTGTCCTTATCTCACAACCTTGAGCATGAAAAGTAAGAGTGTGTCCTTGATTGCACATTTGACTAACACTAAGAAGATTATGCTTCAAACCTTCAACATACAAGACGTTTTATGTTTTTGTCTTCCCATTATCAAGACTCAAAGTACCTTTTTCCATACTCCTTTCTGTAGCATTATCTCGAAATTTTACCATTCCTCCATTTACTTCTTTCAAAGAGAGCAACTTGCTCGTCTCTTGTCATATGGCTTGATAATCCACTGTCAATGTACCATTGATTTCCTTCATTTTGGACATGAAAGGCTGTTTGCACAAGCATAAATTTTTCTTTCTTTTGTTGCTCTTGCTTCCTTTTCCAAACTTTGGTAGATTCCTCCTTTTGCTTGCCAAGGGTATCCTCCTTGTTTTGTCTATCAAATTCCACAAAACCACTTCTTCAAAAACTAAAACATGTTTTATGATCATTTACTGCACATAATGTTGAAATCCATTAAGGGAACAAAATAATTGTAGTTTCTATTTAGGAATCCATAAGAATTACTTCTTGCATGTGTCCTACAATCTGCTATTTAATGACCAAACCGATTACAAAAGAAGCAATAACCAAAAAAAGAGTTTTGGAACCTAGTTATGTGAGACTGCCTTGGAGGGAACGATCTTCTGAATTTGTCCTTGTGGGGAATGCTGGTTTTTTGTGGGATATCACTTTCTTTGTTCTTGTTGCTATCACTATTGATGGAGCTCTTAAGTGCATTAGCATAGCCTTTAGGCTTTTCTTCATTTATCTTCTTTGGTAATTCTGTAGCCTTAGAATTTGAATCTTCTTTGGTAGTCTTATTATTTTCTTCAAAGCCAAGACCAGTCTTAATGAATGGTGAAATTGATGATATCATCCAGAATTCCAGTGCTCTTCTCAAACTTTATGCTTCTGTTCAATTGAGTAGTTGTTTTCTTGAGTTCCTTTCTCAAGGAAACATTTCTGAGTCTAGCTTTTCACAATCTTCTTCCTTTTTCTTTAGCTGAATTCTCACTTCCTCTTATATCCTTTTTGCCTCTTCAAGTTGAATCTTCAGGCTAATGATGGTCTTTTTCTTCTTCAAGGCTTTGCGACATTTTTGCTTTTGAATTACGATCCTCTTCTTCATATTTCTGCAGCTGCAACTTTTGTTTCAAATTCCTTTTTAAGCTTCTTGATTTTGCTTAAGGCACAAATGAGTTCCTCTTGAAGATCCATTTCCCCATCCATTTTGACAATTTCTTCTTCTTTTGAATCCATTTTTTTCCCTTTGTCTTCATTTTCTAAGGCATCACTCTTTGTTTCTATTTCCATGAAGAGAGTTTCTTCTCTATCACTGTCGGAGATACTTTCATTGCTTTCCTTGGACGAGCTACTATCTTCTTTAGAATAGAGGCTTTTCTTGTGCTTACGGAAGTTCTTTTCATGTTTACCTTGTTTGTAGCTGTTTTTGTATTGATGATGCTTGCTCCCTTTTTTAATGTTATGATCTTCTTCATCATCACTATTTTTTTTTCGACCTGTGGACACTTAGCAGAAAAATGACCAATTTTACCACAATTAAAACTTTTGAAGGGTAACTTACCTTTGTATTTGTCGGATCCTTTCTTGAGTTTTCTCACAAAATGGGCTTCCTTTGCATTAGATTCATCGATGGAGCTATTGCTTGATTTGGGCTCTTTATTTGTCATATTTTTTGAAGCTTTCAAGGTTGCTTCTTGCTTTGATGACTTCTCCTTTTCAGTCCTCATTTCATATGCTATGAGGATACCATGCAATTCATTCATTGTTAATTTATCTAAATCTTTCATCTCTTCGATGGCAGAAACTTTCGCATCAAATCTCAAGGGAAGAGACCTTAACATCTTTTGCACGATCATTGAATCTTCAACCTTTTCACCAAGCCCTCTAATAGTGTTGAGGATTTCATCCACATGAAGGAGATAGGCTGCAATATTTTCTCTGTCTTTCATTTTCAAACTCTCGAATTGTCTTCTATGGGTTTGGAGCTGCCTTCTTCACTTTGTCATCATCTTCATAGATGTTCTTATGTTTGTCCTAGATTTCTTTTGCCGATTCACAATGCATCACCTTTACAAACTCTGATTTTGATAGACCACACACGAAGCATTCATAGCTTTCACATTGTTTTCAATCGCCTTCTTTCCAGATGGATCCATTGGTGGAGATGATGGAGCTACATAACCATTTACTACTGATTGTCAGATATCAAAGCCAAGAGCTATTAGATAAGTCCACATCCTTATGCTCTAGAATGCATAGTTTGTTCCGTCGAACAATGGGGATCTATTTAAAGAAAAGCCTTCTTGACTTGCCATGTGTGCTTTCAAGATCTACCTTCTATCAGTTAGACTATTCTTGAAGGAACCCACTCTGATACCAATTGATGAGCACACATACTTATATTGAGAGGGGGGGAGGGGGGTAATGGGTGAATCAGTAGAAGATAAAATTTTACTTGTTTAAAATCCAACAACCACAAAAATAGCAATCACACAAGATCTACCAACTAAGAGATGCAAGATTTATTTGAAACTCCTTTTGGGAGAAAACCATGGAGAAAGACTGCTTGGATCTATTGTCCAAATCTAGTCACAAAAACAAATTTCTCTTACAAATCTTTTGTAGGCACCAACCCACTGGAGACACCAATCCCTGCTACTAAGCATCAACTTAGCAAGAGACACCAATCTCTTCTATTGAGAGGCACCAACCTCTAATGAACAAAATTTCGCCTTCTTGAATATAGCTTCTTCAATGGGTGATGATCATTTGAGTTTCCTTCATAAAATCTGCTCACAACTTCTTCACATATATTCTCTTCTTTAAAAATCTGTTGAAAATAGGAATGATATTTCTTTAATAGCTTGCTTTCATTTACCCCACACACAACTTCTATTTATACCTTCCTTATGCATCTTCACCCAAGGGAGGCCAAGTTTGCACATGAAAAAAAATATTTTTATTTTTATTTTTCTCAAGTTCGGCGACCACATCAAGAGGGTCAGCCTATGTCAAAAAGGCCTCACATAATATTAATTTTAGTTTTCAACAATAGGTCATCCATCAAAAGGGCCTCAAACAATATTAAATTGGATTTTCACAAGGAGGTCGTCCACTTTCTGTTAATTGCAGTGCTGCCATGATTAAATGATCTCATTGGAATGATGCGATCTGCCTTGAATAAGGGAAACTGATCTTCTTTAATAATAGCAATATGTTCTATACTCCTTTGACATCAATGACAACAATATATCCAACCTCTCCAACAAATGCTCAAGTGGTATGAAGAAAGGAGCTGGCAAGAGAAAGAAGAGTGAGGTGAAGACTGCTGCCACCATAACCTGAGAAATTAATGTCATTAAGTTCAAATAAAGGCAAGAGAAGGCCACCAATAGGTTAGAGCAAGGACCAAGAGATCAAACAGTTGTTGAGACTAGTGGAGTAGGAAGAACAAAGGAGACTACGAACTGCAATAGGAGAAAATTCATTAGTGTATTCGTAGAGCCAAAGTGTAAGTTCTAGTTGGAGTCATAGTTGACAATAAAGGATTTTGTACATCCTATCAGGGTTCAGGCAGATCGGAGCAATAAACATTAACAATTATATGCAGATTAAATAACCCAGAAATAACAATGAAGAATAACACAAAAAAGGATCAATACAGAATTTTAACGTGGTTCACCCAATATGGGCTACATCCACATAAACTTAGCCATCCAATGATTTTATTATCCAGCACAAAACAGATTACAATCTCGCGAATACCATACCACAACTTACATCCCAGCCGCTTATAACAAGCTTTTTGGAAACTTCTAGAATTAGGGTTAACTATCGACCCCTTGACGTGCAAAAGGGAAAAAAGCAAGGATACATAAAGAGTGTACAGTATTTGCATGATCAGTTGCCACATACCAACACATCCAACTGATTTTGCAAAAATAATTTATAGAGAATTAGTGGGTTGATGTTGCCAGGCAACTTCCTCTTCTTGAAGAAAGAATTGTGGATTTTTTTGACCAAGTTAGGACAAAGGTTTTGAATGAGGGAAGCTTTAGTTTTGAGACTGGAGCAGAAAGGAAAGCATATCAATGAAATATCCTTGGTAGAGAGTCGAGACGAATTACAAGTTGAAGAAAGCAAGCTAATAACAGTAGAACAAGGGATTGGAGTGGAGAAAATAAAACTTGAGGGTTATCCTAGTGTATGGATAACTGAAGTTTCTGGAAGGTTTGAGGATTGTAACATATTCGAGAGTGCTGGGAGAGCACCGAAACACCCAAAACAAAGCTTTTTGAGAAGAAAGTTCCAATCACTAAATATGCATCAAGGACCAATGGTGATCTCACTGGTTAGTCCAAATGTAAATAGGTAGAAGTTGCCTAAACTTTTCGGTGATGGATCAAGAGATCCAAGAAAGCATTGTAAGACAAAACTATTAGGGTGGCAAATGCACAGATAGATCAAGCCCATTGGTTGTGCTCATTTCTAGCCACCAAATTGGGGTTGGCAATCAACTGGTACATGGATATCAAGCCAACACATCAAAATACATGGGAAAAGCTAATGACAATCTTCAGGGAGGAGTTTAGGCTCCTTCAAGACAATAATGAGATTGTTGCAGAAATTACAACACTAGACAAGGGATACATGAAAATGTAAGAGCATACAACCATAAGCTCAAGGAATTGTGTTTTATTTATGGTTGGAATTGTTGTTTCTCTTTCTGTTTCTTGTGCTACACAAGCATGTAATCTAAGTCTCTAGGACAACTTAGGATTTACGAGGGTCTGATAGTCTTGGTATTGATCTTCCACTCATCAACAACAAACAGGCCATATCGACATGCCTGTCTTTTTGAAAAAAAAAACTTTTCCGAACTAATTAATAACAAAATTCATAGTTACAAGACTTGGATTTGGTTTGGACTTGTTTGGCTTATTTTTTGACTTGGTCTCAGCACTCAGACCCAGAACTTGTTTTTGCAGTTGCTTTTGGCATGTTTGGTTCTGTTTGGCATCATCTCAAGTCGTGGGCAGAAGGAATGCCGAGTTTTTAGTATTTTCTACAGTCAGGGTGACCAGTCGTGAAGGGGGCTGAGTCTTTGCCAAGTCCCAGTCTCTAGGACTCACCCAGGCCTGCTTGCCTCGGGATTCACAGAGTCTGAGTGAGTTTGAGAGAGTTTTGAAACTATGATCAAAATGATTTTACTGACCAAAAAAAATAGTCTGCCTTGCAGTGGTTCAACATATTTCCATGATTCATTGGCTCTTTCCTTCCTCATACCATCACATTTGAAAAACACTCTTTATGTTATCTGACTACATGGAGGGAAATATCAATCATATGGTTCTGTAGCAATTGAAATATTGGTTTGTGAAATATAAGATTAAATTTGGCAGGGGTAATATCAAAGAATTCATATGGTTCTGCTTGATATATTGGTAATTTATTAGTTATTTTTGTGGGCACTGATACTCAAATGCCCAAAGTAGACACACAAGATGACTTCACACTAATGCATGCTGACGTGATTGATGTAGATATCTCAGATCATCAATTGTGCATTTGATGTTTGTTGTTGGTTTTTGTTTTTCATGACATCCATTTTTGTTATTATGCAGATAAAAGGTTTTTTCTCAACCTGGGTTTTACAAGAGAGGAATTTTGTGCGATAACATGGTTTACAAGCTGGGCACTTGATGGGGAGCATTCTTCTGAACATTCAGATGCAGTGAATTGTGGAACCGACTTATCAGTTTGGTAATTTTATGCCCTTGACACTTTGAGTAAAAGCTTTTGCTTGATAGGGTGTAATGGCATTCTTTAGCAATGTTACTTTACGTAACAGGAAACACTACCTTAACATTGTCAGTATATGAAAATATGCCATACCAGGAGAATGGGGACAGTTGGAATTATAGTTTACAATCTTTATAAGATCTTATCTGTGCAATAAATAATTCTTTTGGAGTGTACTGGAATTACAAATAAAACATAAGAGTATGAGATGGAGATCCTCAAATCAAAACAGAATTATAAGAGTGTTGTTGGTCTTCCTTGTGCTGGGAATATGCTTATTTTTTTTATTTGGTAAATTCTCCTTGCAATGTGACCTTCAGATTAGATACCATGGTGGAAGAGTAGCTTTTCTGTCAAATTCCCCTGGGACTTGAACCCAGCCTTGTTCATTGGGATGCAACACATCCAACTATTTGGATGTGGTGTATTTTCCCCATTTTAACACTTCCTGTTTCCTGGGGATTGATGCTTGGGTCCCAATATGAAAGTCCCAATGCTGTTACCACTTGAGCTCATCCTATTCGACAAATTCTGGGAATAAGTGTTGTCTCATTCTTTTATCCTGTTAGTTTTGGTCATTAATAGATATCTATGTACATGAAGACTTAACAAACTTTTTGTTGGATTTCAATGCTTATTAAAAATTACATAATTCCAAATTGCACTCTTTTCTGCACTGAAGTATGAGTTTACCAAATTTAGCTTGAGTTAGAATTGTATTGATGCTTCTGAATTTTTTCTCATTTTAAAATATAGCTTTATGAGGACACAGTCCAGTGTTGAATGGCGTGTCTTAATGTATTTCAATTGCTTCAGAGTCAAAGCATCTGAAATTCTCTTCTTGCATTTATGATAACAGACTTGCATGGTTGAAAGAAATATTTAGCTGAAAACTATCTGCTTGCTCATGTTGGATTCAAGAATAGTTTGATTGCTTATGCAAACGACTAAGTGAAATAATAACTATTCCTTGAGATCAACAATGGAAACAGTAATACCTTCTTGTTCATGTCAGGTTTAAGAATACCTTGATTGCTCATGCGAATGACTATCTGAAAGAATAACTATTCCTTATGTTCATGATAATGGAAACAGTAATTGGTATATGTTTGGGTTGGTTTCTCTCAAACTGCACATTCAGAGAGTGGCTTTTATTCTTTATTGAGTCAAAGTTGTCTTGTGATTCTCTGCTTTCACTGCAATAGAGAAAATAGAGGATAGTAGTAATTTTCAATTTGCAATGCCTTCCTTTAAGTAAAACATCTGACTGGGAATTTGATTTGTTTAGTGATACGGTTGAAGCTCCCACTAATGCTTATGATGAAATGGGAGATATTATTAGATCTTTGAAGCCTGCTGGAAGGGCAATACTAGGAGTGAAGTGTAAAGAGATCCTAGATACTGGAAGACTTGTTTGGTTGAGAGAGCAGGGATTAAATGCAAAACTAGTTGACTATGTTCCAACCAAAGTATCTCCAGAAAACAGGTTACTTCTTGCAAGCAATGACAGAAAAAGGTGATGGATTTTCTCTTGATATTTGATTTTTTGTTTGCTGCCATTGGGGTAACCCAGGGGAAAACTTCCAAATTTTTATGCACTTGTTGGTAATTGAGTTGGCATTATGCGTTGACAGATTTCAGTGGGATACATTAAAATAGTTTTTAGGCTAGTTTCTTTTAACCTAGTAAACAGATTGGTTGTGTTCAAATCGATTCATAATTTTTTAAATTCAAACAAACTGATTGTGGATTTCTGCCATTTGCAGGTAGGAATAATGGAAAACAAGATAGTATTTTTTACAGAACTTCCTGACCAAAGACAATGGAGTAGAACATGAAAATCTTTATTCAATATCCCTGTTAGTAGCATTTGATATGATCAATGGATTTCCAGGCAAGCATGTCTGGTTTCACAATATTTTCTTAACCACTACCCCACAACGTATTTGAGTTGACGTAATAGTTTGTTGCAGGTATGCAAAATTTTAATTCAAATGGACTATCTGGTTTCAGAAGCACATAATATAGACACAGGTTTGTTTGTCATGAGCTCATTGCTAAGATTGCAAGTGTTTATAAAAATTCAAGCCTTGTGAATAGGTATTTGTAGATATAGTCATTATTTGGTGTCATAATCACCCCTATTTTTTTGATTTTTAAACTTGTTAGCTCCAAAACATAAAGTAATGATAAACAGCTTCCTTCGAATTTCTGATCACCAAGTTCCCAGTGTGGGAGAGGTGAGAGCATATGGTGGTAAGGATTACATTAAACTGAACTGCTGAAAGTAACAATTTGTTCAGTAGGGTGAGTAGAGCACATCCACTTATGCAGTGGGTAGGCTATTACAATAATGAAAGTAAACCAATGAAGTGCTAGAGACCACTTATTCAGTGGGGTGAGTACAAATACCACTTGTGCAGTGGGTAAACCAATGAAACCACTTATGCAGCGGTGTAAGTACTGAAACCACTTATGCAGTGGGGTGAGTATCAAATTAAACTAGAGCAAGTCATTGAGGGTACTCCCCTTCAATGTTACAATAAGAGCTCTCAAAATATAATTCAAATCAATTACAACTCTGCTGTTTTGACTGCAAATATGATAGAAAACAGAAATGAACAACCCCAAATGAACCCCAACTTCAACAACATACCCAAGCAATATAATGACAAGTATACCTTAGGAATGTGACCCAATGAAGCCTGAAACAGGTCTGATATACTATTGCAGCAGGTCTGATATATTAGAATAATGCTCATTTAATTATTTAATGGTCAATTATGTATTTTATTGTAATTAGTTAGGTAAGATCGTTTCCATGATCTTCTGCAGTTTCTCTTTTAGAAACTTGCTAATTTTGTACTCTATGTAATTCTTTATAAGTGTGTTCACTTATTGCAAATATATCATCAAATTATTTTACCAATTACTTGCGTAATATGGTATCAGAGCGGGTGTAGTTTTCAAAATTCGAAATGTTTTTTTCAATAAAATTCTTGAAAGGAAATTTTTCTGTTTTTTTGAATATTTTTTTTTCAAAGGCATAGAATTTTTTCTAGAGGGTCTAGGTTGAAGGTTGATTTTCTCTGTGGTTTGTGGGTCTTGGCGGCATTCTTCAGAAATCGTGAAAATTTGTTTATGGTTTGACCTTCGTCTCTTGTCTTTTGCTTACAACGGGTTTTCTGAGTATTTGCGAGCTGTGTTCGTAAAACCCATGCTACCTCTGTTTTGACCCGTGCGACTTCGATTGTGGACGTGTTTTTCAAAATAATACCTCCGTCTCTTGCCACGTTTTTGAAAGATCTTGTTGGGCACACGTTTTCTCCATTCTCAGCCACGTTTTCTAAAACTTTGGAGGTCGCGATTTTTTTTCTTTTTGGGCTGCGTGAGGAGCTTTTGGGCATGCGATTTGGTCTTTTTCTAAGCCATGAGCTGGTCTGTGTTTGCTAAGCTTGATTTTCAGCACGGGTTTCTCTAGTTTTTCTAAATTTCAAAGGCAGATTTTGGGTGTTTCTTTCAAAAATGCGTTTTGGCAGCTGGGGTTTTGAAAAAGCCCTCTAATTTGTAGTCAATTTTTTTTCTAATTCGAGATTCTTTCTGGGTTTTTTGAGAGGATTTCTATGTAGTTGTTAAATTTTTCTAGGTGTCTCGAAATCTGTGCCTTGAAATTTGTGCAAACAGGTTGTCTTGAAAATTATGCTCGAAACTACCTCAACTTTTAGTATTTTGGAATTTGTATCTAGGATTCCATGCAATCAATTTTATCGCCTTCTTAGTTTATCTTGTTTTTTGTGCCTCAAAAAGCATGAAAGGTGGTGAGTTTGACCAACATAATGTTGGAAGGCAGTCAATGTTTCAATGACAAAAATTATAATACCTGGAAGAAACGAATGTTGACCATCTTTGAATATCGCTACCTTGATCAGATTATTCTAGGCAATGTTACTCGTCCCACAATGGCAGATAAAACCTAGGAAAAGTTTGATGAGCAAAATCGTGAAGCGGTGATGCTCATTAAGCTTTCAGTTACTGATAATCAACTTCCACAGGTTCCATCCAGAAAATCAGCTGTCGAGATTTGGGAGCATCTGAAAAACTTTCATGAGACCTCTGACAAGAGCCGTGCATTCTTTTTGAAAAACCAGCTGTTCTCCATCATGATGGATGAGAGAATGTCCTTACATGAGCATCTGACAAAGATTCAAGACATTCGTGATCAGTTGGAGGTGATTGGTCGGAAGATGGAGGAAGAAGACATGGTAGTAATCACCTTGAAAAGTCTACCGAAGTCATATGAGCACTTTATTGAAACCCTCAACATTACATCTACTAATTTTGATCTGAAGTTTCTGGAGCTTTGTACCATCCTCTTGTAGCAAGAACGTTGGAAACAACAGTTTGGTAGTAGTGCCTCACCGTCCTCTACAAAACAAGCTTTTGCAGCTAAGTCTCAACCTAAGAACAAAGGGAAAGGTCAACCTTTGTAGCAGAAAGGCTCAAGTCAACCTCCAGGCATCCCTAAGAAAAAGAACATTTAGTGTAATTATTGCCACAAATATGGTCATATGAAGAACGATTGTCGTCAACGTTTGGCTTCTGAACAAAAGAAGCAGGGAGGGTCTCAGTAGAAAGCGAATGTTGCCGAGCACACTGAGCAGAAGGAATTTGCCTTTTACGCTTTTATGGCTAAAAGGCCTACAAATCATGTGAAGTCCTCTGCCTGGTACATTGATTTAGGTGTTTCATGACACTTTATACATTGGCATGACTGGTTCATAGACTTCTCTCCTTTCACTGACTTAGTTATTTTTGGAGGAGGTGAAGAGTACACAGTTGTTAGTAAGGGCACTGTTCAGATTTAGTCTGGTGGGAGGAATCTCATATTCCTCAATGTCTACTACGTTCTTGGCATGGAACTGAACCTTCTCTCAGTCAGTCAGATTATGCGACACTCTCCTCAGTTGGACGTGGTATTCAGTGCACACAAATGTTCCATTGTTGATCAAGAGACTTGCACCACTGTGGCTGTTGGTGTTGATGATCATGGTCTTTACAAATTTGTGGATATAGGTGATTCTCCATAGTTATCCATGGTAGCTAGAAATTTTGCTATTACTAGTCTTTGGCATCAGCGATATGGGCACGTAAATGTGCACTATCTCTCTCAGCTAGCTCGGGAGGGACTTGTAGCTGGTTTACATGAGATCCAGACTCAACATCATGGCGTTTGTGGAGCTTGTCAGGCTAGGAAGCAACACAGGACACTGTTCACAGATGGTGACTCATGGTGAGCCTCTAAGGTATTGCAGTTGGTTCACGTTGATGCATGTGGGCCAATGAATACACCTTTTGTTACTGGTTGCAAGTATTTCTTTCTTTTTGTTGATGATTTCAGTCATAAAATGTGGGTGTACTTTCTTAGATAGAAATCAAATGCGTTTACTGTATTTCAAAAGTTTAAGGCCTTAGTAGAAAAAGAGTTTGGTTGTTGCATAATCACTCTTAGGTTAGATAATGGGGGGAACTTTGTTCTATTGCTTTCTCCAACTTCTATGATACACATAGAATCAAACACCAGTTAACCACACCCTACACTCAACAAAACAGTGTTGTAGAGCGGTGCAATCGTACAACTGTTGAGATGGCCCACTCCATGTTACAACACAAGAGTGTTCCTAATAAATTTTGGGTAGAATCAGTCTACATTGTCGTCTATCTCCTTAATTAGTCTCCTACACATGCTGTTAAGGGGAAGATTCCCGAGGAAGCTTGGATTGGTCGCAAACCTAGGATCACTCATCTAAAAATCTTTGGCTCTTTAGCATATGTATGGATTCCTGATACCAAGCGCTCAAAGTTGGATTCCAAGAGTCAAAAGCTTATGTTCATAGGGTATGTCAGGGTGTTGCCACAATAATGGGTTGCACTTTTTGGGACATCTTGATTTTTGTTGAAATCACATATTTTTAGAAAATATAATGATTTAAGCCTTAAAAAGGTTCCATTTTAAGGGTTTTAATTAAAAAGAGTTTGATCAAACCCACTTATATCAAACCCCCTTAGATAGAAAGCCGCTAGTTTTAAACCATACCTATAATGGAGTCTCCTCTACACCTATCAAAATGCTGATAAAAAACCACTTTTGATTTACCTTTTAGGGGATCAAATTAATTTATTTAAAATTATTTTTTGTAAACATGTAGTCCTTATTATAAGCTTCCCAAAAAGTATAATTTTAAATATATTTAATTTTATTATTATATTTATTTTTTATTTTTTGTGAATGTAGGTTTTTCAATGAACATCGAGGTCTTTATTTCAGACATACGGAAAAATAGGAATTTTTTTTTTCTTAAAAATGAATGTACACTAGCTATTGATATCCAACAAAAAAAGAATAAGTTAATTCAAATGAATACAAAAAAAGTTATGCAACTGAAAGTATAATATATCCAAATTATAATTACTCTGAATTAGAAAATTAATAAAAAAATATATATGCAACAAAAAATTATGAAAAAATATCCATCCACTAGATGATGGTGTGAAAACATTGTATTTAAAAAATTAGAATTGTATGCTTTCTATAAAAAAAGTTATGCAACTGAAAGTAAGCATCAATTTTTGAAAATGATGTTTTGTAAAAAAAATAAGTTAATAAAAACTACATAAAATAATTCATAATTTTTTTTTTCAAAAAAATATAATTAGATTCTCAACACAAAATATCACAAATCACTAGTTTGCTTCATCTTCAAATTCTTAATGGTTTAGCTTCTATAGGCGTACAGAAGTGAAGATTTGGTGAAAAATGATTTCAATGTCAAGTTTGGCCAAAAAGTGTAACCCATTATTGTGGGATCACCCTACAGTGACAACCATATGGCTTACTGGTTGATAGATGTAGACATTGATCGTCTTGTCTTCAATCAAGATGTTGTCTTTGATGAAGAACGGGGACCCTTTCACATTTCCTCGTCTATGCAATATTTTGAAGATCAACCTTTGCAGGCTTTTGATTTGGGTGTTCGTCTTCTGTTAGGTCCACTTGATGGGAGGGATGATGAAGATTCTATCTTTGATGATGCTCAACTTGATTTTCCTCTGGATGATATTGATCTTCCTCCTGATGAATCTGTGCCAAATCCACAACCAGTTCCAGCTCCTCCCGTTACATCCGATGTTGGCATTTCTACTCTCCGGCCTAAATGGTGGGCTAAGACTATTGGTGATCTTCATGATGACGAGCTAATTGAGGGTAGGTCATCCAGAAAAAAGAGCAAACAATAGCATATAGCCAATTTTTCTCGCATGTCCAACATTTACAGTGTCTATGAGCCTCAGACATATTTAGAGGCTAAAAGAATTCCTGAGTGGGAAAAGGCTATGGAGGTTGAATACCAGAGTCTTTAGAAAAATCACACGTGGGCCCTTTTTGATCTTCCTCCAGGGAAGAAGCCCATTATCTACAAATGGGTGTATAAGGTTAAATACAAAGTTGACGGAACCCTTGACAAGTACAAAGCTTGTCTCGTTGCTAGGGGTTTCTCACAGAAGGAAGGCATTGACTACAAGGAGACTTTTGCTCCTACAACGAAGATGAGTACCATTAGGCTTGTCCTTGCCTTAGCAACCCAATTTGGTTAGAAAGTCCATCAGATGGATGTTAAGAGTGCTTTCCTCAATGGTGAGTTGAAAGAAGAAGTCTACATGACACAACCTCCAGGGTTCAAGGTTGCTGGTAAATAACACAAGGTGTGTAGATTGGTAAAAACACTCTATGGCCTGAAACAGGCTCCTCGGGCTTGGTACATCAAGATTGACAAGTACCTCACTAATCATGGCTTTCAGAGGAGTCCATTTGACTCTTATTTGTATGTCAAACATACTAGTAGTGATATTCTTATTCTTGTTGTCTATGTGGATGACCTGATCATTACTGGCAGCTCGACACATTTGATCACTGAGATCAAACAAGATTTGTCTAGCACATTTGACATGATAGATTTGGGACTTTTGCATTACTGTTTAGGTGTTGAGGTTTGGTAGATCGAAAGTAGTATCTTCATCTCCCAGTCCAAATATGCTCGAAGTCTACTGGATAAGTTTTGAATGCAGGATTTCAAACTTGCCTCCACACCCATGGAAAAAGAGCTCAAGTTGTGAGCTAAGTCAGACTCACCTGTAGTAGATGAATCATTGTTTAGGAAACTAGTGGGCAACCTCATCTATCTCACTGCCACTAGACCTGACCTCAGTTTTGTAGTGAGTTACATTTCACACTTCATGATAGCCCCCAAGGCTGATCATTGGGTAGCAGCGAAGCGTGTGCTACATTATGTGAAGGGCACTTTTGATCATGGACTTCTTTACACTAGGAATCACGATCCTAGACTCTCTAGTTTCACAGACTCAGATTGTGCAGGTTCGGTTGATGAAAAAAATTCAACATCTGGGTATGTGTTCAATTTGGTATCTGGTGCAGTCACATGGACTAGTAAGAAGCAGCAGGCAGTGTCTCTCTCTTCGACAAAAGTAGAGTATCAGGGAGCAATTAAGGTAGCTTGTGAGGCAGTTTGGCTTCGTCGGATGCTTGCGGATATGCAAATATCTCAAGCAGGTCCGACTTCCTTGTTTTGTGACAATCAAGGAGTTCTCAAACTTGCCAAAAATCTAGTCTTCCATGAAAGAACCAAGCATGTGGAAACTCATTGTCATTTCATTCAGAAGCTTGTTGAAGACAAATCAGTTCAGTTGTTGTATGTTTTGACAGAGGATTAGACAACAAATATTCTCACCAAGTCCCTCAGTTTAGATAAGTTTGTAAAATTCAGGGGGCCTCTTAGTGTAGTTAATCGATTGACCATTAAGGGAGGGTATTAGAATAATGCTTATTTAATTATTTAATGGTCAATTATGTATTTTATTGTAATTAGTTAGGTAAGATCGTTTCCACGATCTTCTACAATTTCTTTTTTAGAAACTTGCTAATTTTGTACTCTATGTAATTCTTTATAAGTATGTTCGCTTCTTGGAAATATATCATCAAATATTTTGCCAATTACTTGCGTAATATGATACACTGGAACAACAAGCATGCAACTAGCATGCCACCCAAGGAACTCACCAAATCTCAAATTTCATTCCAAAATTGTTAGCGAAAGCCTAGAGAGGTCTAGGTGCCACCACGAAACCTCAAAAGTGCAGGAGGTGTGGGGCGAATCACCCTAGAATCATCACACCCCTTTCCAAGGTGGTACGACTTGCATATGGGGTGATTTGCGCCTAAAAAAAGGGAACTTCTGCTAACAAACTACAATTAGTCCCTTCCTAGTTGCCCAATGCAAAGAAATCCAATGGTCCAATACCCAAAAGATGTTTCCCAAAACTTTAATTTGCAACAATCAAATGATAGGTACGACCCACACTTGCATAGGTATGGCTAGCAACAAAAAAATCCAAAGAAAACAATCTCAAATCACTCTGTAAACTCAATGAAATATCATATCAAATACTTAACAAACTTCATCACCTCAAAAAACTTCATATTGGAAAGCCATGAAATGAATCTTCACCATCAACACCAATGGTGACCCTTGAAATGGAGCCACACTAGTCCAACTAGGGAATGCATTTCAATTATGAAACTAGAACAACTCTTGAGGGTTATCATCCTCAAAAACTTGGAGAATCCAATGCCAAGCTGGCAGCACTTCATTATCAAATCTCAACATATCCAAATGAGTTCCACAACGCCTCCTTACATAGCTTTTGGAGAAAAATATTATAATTTGAAATAATAAAACATTTCACTTTTTCCCACAAATTGCCTTTTGAAAATAATAATAATCTCCTTCATGTGCAACATCCCCCTTTTACAACCTAGGCGTCCAACTTGGAGGCATCTTTGACTTTTCAAAAAGCTATAACACTTAAGTCATGAAAAATAATAAATAAAAATTGCAACCTAAGTGAAATCTTAAAATATTTTACCCCAAGTGACAAGAAATTACGAAACACCTCATAATCCAATTCTAACAACACCAATATGATAATGAGGCACTCGATGAATGAATGAAGTCATTTTAGTGACATTAAAATATACGTGCTCTCCAAGAAGTTTGGAGAACACCTCAATAGTCTGAAAACACTAAGGAGAGTGTCATTCAGATCAATATCATCACCCGAGCTCAATGCAAACAATAGAACCCATGTATTGCTGCCACTGCATCCTCCAAGAAGCTTGGAGTCCCCTTGCTTTACCACTTAGCCTACAAAAACTCTGAAAATAGGCTAACTGTCACTGAACTGATTAGGTATGAGAAGGGGACATAACAGTCCTCCCTCCCTAAAATTGCTTGTCCCTAAGCAATTGCAAGTTTGGATTTTGCAATATCTGCTCATTCTCCCAAGTGGCATCTTTGATTGGTAAATTCTTCCATTTGGCCAAGTATTCTTTGATGGTCCTTTTCTTGAATGTGCACTTTGAAATCTATCATTGGTTCAGGAACTAACCTAAGCTTTCCCTCCTCATCCAACAAAGGTAACTTTGTAGAAGCAAAAACATTGTGTCGAAGCACCTTTTTGAGGCGTGACACATGAAAGACGTTATGCACCTTGCTACTTTCTGGTAGCTCCAACTCATAAGCCACTTTTCCAATCCTTTTGGAGATTTTGAATGGGCCATGACACATGAAAGACGTTATGCACCTTGCTACTTTCTGGTAGCTCCAACTCATAAGCCACTTTTCCAATCCTTTTGGAGATTTTGAATGGGCCATAGAAACGTGGCTTCAACTTCTCTGCTCTACTCTTCTTGAGAGTAGACCGTCTTTAGGGTTGTAATCTCAGATACACCATGTCTCCAACCTCAAATGCACGTTCAATACAGTGTTGATATGCATAGAACTTCTGTTGATTTTGGGCATGTTGGAGGTTTTCCTTCAAGGATTTCATAATGTCTTGACTCTGCTGCAACAAATCCTTGGCTTGGGGAACTCTACTATTATCGAATAGTAAGTCGATGAAGTTGGGAGCCTCATACCCATACAAGGCCATGAATGGAGACATCTTGATCGACATATGATAGGTAGAATTGTAACAATATTTGCCCAAATGGAGGCATCTCACCCAAGCTTTTTGCTAGCTTGCCACATAGTTCTTGATATATCCTTCAAGCCATTTGTTAATACTCTCGGTTTTCTCATCAGTTTGTGGGTGATAATTGATGCTTGGGGTAAGCACAATACCACTCAATCTGAATATCTCCTGCCAAAACATGCTTAGAAACTTGTTGTACCTATCACTCACAATATTTTTGGGCAACCCGTGCAACTTGAACACTTCTCTAAAGAATAAATTAGCAACTTGAGCTACTGTAAACACTACAAAAATTGCAAAGAAGTATGCAAACAACATCAATCTATCAACAATAACAAAAATATAGTCCCTCCCTTGCACTTTAGGCAAGCCTGTTATGAAATCCATTGAAATAATTTCCCACTTCTGGTTGGGAATATGCAAGGGCTGCAATAAACCAACAAGATATGAGTGCTCATTTTTGTCCTGTTGACAAACTTGGCACTCCCTAACACACCTCATGACTTCATTCTTGAGTCCTTTCCATGCAAACCTCTCCCGAATCTGTTTGTTAGTCTTGAAGTAACTTTGTTGACCGGCCAAGGGAACGCCATGGGATGTTTGAAGAACCTTCTCCTTGAGCTTAGATTTGGGCACCAAGAAGATCCTTTCTTTATATAGGATCAAATCATTCACCACCTTATACCTCTCATCTTGCAAGGTACCTTCAACAATGTTGGTAGCGAAGGAGGTTTTTGCACTCTGTAAGGATTTGCTCCTTCCAAGCGGCAGTGATCTCCATCATAGAACTCAAATGTGGCCTTCTTGACAAGGCATCTACCATAGTATTTTTTTTCCCTTTGACATATGCTATCTCAAAATCGTAAGCTTGCAGCTTATTGACCCACTTCTACTATATGTCATTAAGGTCTTTCTGATGTAGGAAATGCTTGAGGCTATTATGGTCAGTCTTCACAATGAACTTGCCACCAACCAAGTATTGCCTAAATTTGGCCAATGTGTGCATTATTGCAAGCATCTCCTTATCATAAATGGAGTATGTTCTTTCCACACCCCTCAATCTCTTGCTTTCAAAAAACAATTGGGTGCTTGTCCTACATTAGAACAATACCTATTCCTTCTCCCAAGGCATCACACATAAGCTCAAAGGGCTTGGAGAAGTCGGGTATGGCCAAAAAGGGACCCGAACTCATAATTTGCTTGAACTGATCAATTTTTTTTTGCATTGCATTTGACCATACAAATGTCCCTTTTCTGGTAAAATTTGTGAGGAGTAGCCAACTGGGAATATCCCTTAACAAATCTTTTGTAGAAGCCACAAAGACCCTAAAACCCCTTCAACTGAGTGAGGTTTTTTGATGATGGCCGATCCAAAATGGCCTTAATCTTCTCCTGGTTCAGACTAACCACCTTGCAGTTGATCACATGACCAAGATACAAGAGTTCAGTCATGTCAAACTCACATTTGGACTCCTTAGCAAACAAATATTTGGCCGCTAAAATGCTTAGATCCTCCTCCAAATGTTTCGTGTGCTCTTCCCATGAGTTGCTAAAAATCAGAATGTCATCAAAGAATATCAACACAAACTTCCACAACTGCTTGTTGAACACCTAATTCATGCAAGATTGGAAAGTTGTAGGAGCGTTAGCTAAACCAAAATGCATAACTAAGATCTCATAATGCCGAAAATGGCATCTGAAAACAGTCCTCTCAATGCCTTCTTCCTAAACTCTAATATGATGATAGCCAAATCTTAGGTGTATCTTGGAAAAGAAAACTACTCCATATAGCTCATCCATGAGCTCATCAATCCTTTGTATTGGATATTGGTTCTTGATGGTCTTCTTGTTGAGAGCTCGGTAGTCTATGCACATTCGCATAGTGCCATCTTTCTTCACAAAAACTATTGAAGAAGCAAAAAGACTCTTGCTTGGGTGGATGTGTCCCATGTCCAAGAGTTCCTTGATGGCCTTCTCAATTTCATCCTTGTGCCTCTTAGGATGCCGATATGGGGTGGTGATGATAGGCTTGGCACCCTCCTCTAATTCTATCACATGCTTAATCCCCCGTTTAGGAGGTCTCCTATGTGGAGTGCCACTAAAAACCTTGCTTCGCTTTGAGAGAAAAGCTTGCACATCTGGATGATAGACCCTTTTTTTCTTTAGAGGATTGGTGGGCATGACTACACATTCTGCTGCCCACTCTACTAAATCATGCCAAATCAATCATTCCATATGTTTAAATGAAACAATGCGAGGACCCCCATTGGACATTCCTCTCAAAACCACCTTCTTCCCATCGGATTTGAACTTCAATTCCATGGTTTGAAGGTTTAATGTGATCTCTCCTAGGGATCGTAGCCACTGGATACGAAGAACTGCATCAGTGTCACCAATGCTTACAACATACAAGTCATCCTTGACTTCATAGTTTCCCAATTTAATACACATATCTGATATCTTTTTGGTGCAAGTGAGTGTAAAACCATCAACCGCCATCACTTTGAACCCTTCAAACTCTTCAATCTTGAGTCCTCTCTTGGCCAAAACTCTTTCGCCAATGAAGTTATGTGTTGCTCCAGTGTCAATGTGAGCAACTATTGCTACTCATATAAGACTCCTCAGACCTGGAAAGATTCATTCTTCTGAAAGCTGGAAAGTTGGGCAAGAGTGCCCTCACTCTCCTTCTCCTCTTCTGACTCTTCAAATGACTTGTTCCTCCTTATCCTCCAAATCAAATTGTTGGTCTTATTTTTCTGATGTTGATTCATCAGTAGAATAAACCTCAAAATGATGCACTTTGACTCTTTCGAAGCATTTGTGGCCTAGGGCCGACAACTCCTTGCAAGTGAAGCACAACTTTTTCCTTCTGAGCTCGTTTCTGAGGTCATCATCCATTCTTGATGCAAATTTCTTGGGCTGATTGGTATCTTTGTGGAAGGGCCTCTAATCCTTCTTGTTATGAAAGTTCTTAGACTGAAATTTGGATCTTGGGGCTACAAGCTCCTTACTTCCTTCTTTTCTAATTGCCTCTTAGATAGTTGGTGGGTCAAAGGCCTTAACCCATCCCCTCAATGGCTCCAATAACCCTTTACTGAAAAGGACCACTAATCTTCTATCTATGATATTATGAACCATTATGAAAAGTCTTTGGAATTCAACAATGAAGGTATCAAGAGAGGCATGTCTTAGTTGTGTAAGCTTTGTAAACTACATTTCAAGATCTTTCTGGTCAAACTTCTCAATGAGTTTATTGGTGAGCTCATCATAAGAGGTAATCATGTTATGGCCAAATGTGACAAGGCCATGATACCACCATTCGTGAGCTGCTCCATCAAGGTGCAAAGTGCTAAATTTGATGGCATCCAACTCCAATATTGACTTAATTGACAAATAATTGTCCAATTTTTGGACCCAAGCTTTAGCAGTGCACTTGTCACTCCCGTCAAAGTGAGCTAGAGTCACTTTCCCCAAGGCTTTTTGATAGTCTCTATGCATCATAGGGCCTCTGTTATCAAACCTTCCACCTCCCCTCTTCTTCTGATTCATGAACTGTTTTGAGGTCAAGATTTCTCAAATCTTGGGTGGGAGAGTCACATACACGACATAACTAGTCATCACTTGTTTTTCCATAGGAATTTGGGCTTCTTGCTCAGTTGGGGGCTTCTCCCTACAAGTGAAGATAGGTTGAAGTTGTCTTGGGTTAGACCCAACAGGAGTGCCAATGGCGTTTCCATTACTCCCTCCATTATTATTAGCATTTGATGCACCGACTTCTCCATTATGAAATTGGTGCATCTGATGCACAATTTGATTCATCTTTGCCAACAATTGTGACATCAATCAAGCATGATGTCATATTTTCTTTTTGTTTCGATGTTCAAACTATTGGGTTGGGCTGGCCCCTTCCCCTTGTTTGCCATATCCCTTGATACACTTTCACTGTCAGTGGGAGAATCTAAATGGACTCCAAGGATTTTTGAAATTGTCTCTCCTTCCAGAATCGATAGGGATTGCCATTGATTTTTCTCTGTTCTCTATTGTAATACCTCCATTCTCTTTCACTCATACATGATTACAACTGCATAGCATGTGTTAGAGGCACAAGCTGGCACGATGATAGACTCTGATACCACTGCAATAATCACCCCTATTTTTTGATTTTTAAACTTGTTAGCTCCAAAACATAAAGTAATGATAAACAACTTGCTTCCACTTTCTGATCACCAAGTTCCCAGCATGGGCAGGGTGACTGCATACGGTGGCAAGGATTACATTAAACTGAACTGTTGAAAGTAACCATTTGTTCAGTGGGGTGAGTAGAGCACATCCACTTATGCAGTGGATCGGCTATTACAATAATGAAAGTAAATTAATGAAGTGCCAAAGACCACTTATTTAGTGGGGTAAGTACAAATACCATTTGTGCAGTGGGTAAACCAATGAAACCACTTATGCAATGTGGTAAGTACATAAACCACTTATGTAGTGGGGTGAGTATCAAAATAAACTAGAGAAAGTCATTGACGTATTGCCCTTCAATGTTACAATAAGAGGTCTCAATATAATTCTAATCAATTACAAATCTGTTGTTTTGACTGCAAACATGACAAAAATAGGAAATGAACACCCCCAAATGAACCCCAAGTTTAGTAACAAGATACCCAAGCAATATCATGGCAAGTATACCTCAAGAATGTGACCTAATGAAGTCTGAAACAACTATGATATTTGTTCCAGCAAGTTTGATATACTGGAACAAGTATGCAACTAACATGCTACCCTCACCAAATCATCAAAGTTCACCCCAAAATTGTTAGGAAAGGCCTAGAGAGGACTAGGTGCCACCATGAAACCTCAAAAGTGCAAGAGATGTGGGGCGAATCACCCTAGAATCATCACACCCCCTTTCGAAGGTGGTACAACTTGCATATGGGGCATTTTGTTCCACAGAAATCAGAAACTTCTACTAACAAACTACAATCAGTCCCTTCCTAGTCCCCTTGTGTAGAGAGATCCAATGGTCCAATACCTAGAAGCCATTTCCCAAAACTTCAACTTGCAACAACAAAATGATAGGTACAACTTGCACTTGCACAGGTACAACCAACAACAAAAAATCCACAAAAAAATCTCAAACCACTCTATAAACTCAATGAAATAGCATATCAAATACTTAACAAACTTCGTCACCTCATAAAAATTCATATTGAAAGGCCATGAAATGAATCTTCACCATCAACACCAATGGTGACCCTGAAATGGAGCCACACCAGTCCAACTAGGGAATGTATTTCAATTCCGAAACTAGAATAGCTCTCGAGAGTTATCATCCTCAAAAACTTGGAGAATCCAATGCCAAATTGGCAGCACTTCTTTATCAAATCTTAACATATCCAAATGAGCTCCCCATCGCTTCCTTATATAGCTTTTGGAGGGAAATATTGCAATTTGAAATAATACAATATTTCACTTTTTCCCACAAATTATCTTTTGAAAATAATAATAATCTTCTTCATGTGCAACATCCCCCTTTCCCAACCTAGGAGTTTGTTGCAAGTATGAGTAGTTGGTGTTGTCATTGATGTCAGCAGATTTATATTGTTGCATTGATGAGTTTGTGGTGATGCTTTGATTAGTTGCATTATGTTGTCATTAGTAAGTGTTACTGGTGTCAACCTCTAGTGCTGCTTTGATAAGCTTTTGTTTGTGGATGTTGTTTGGCTGAGTTGTTGTGTTGCAGTTGGATTGGTGATGATGAGGAAGTGTTGAAGATGATAAAAATATGTCTCTAGTGCTTGGTTTCCAAGTGCTTTTGAGAAAATTTGAATAAAAGAAGAAACAATGTGGTTGAGAGGTGTTTTGGCATACATAAATGTTCTAGTTTTTCTCTGCATTTCTTTTGTATTGAAGATCTTCTGTGGTTTGGATATGTTGATTAGAAGTGTTAAATGGTATTATATCCAAAGTTTCTTGTTTTGGATCGTTGTGTAGTGAAAGTTGTGTTCACCAGTGTGTGAACTGTGTATTGCAGTGCTGTTTGGGAGAAATGGTTTTGCTCCGCATTTATCTACAGTTTGTTTTCTGGTCTTGCGGTTCTAAAAGTATGCTAATAATGCTCATATCTATCTTCAGTTGAAGTTGCTAATGGTTTGGTGGTTTGCAAGTTAGTTTCTTGAGTTACAAAATGTAAAAGGTTAATTAGGTGTACGAGATGTGTTTGTTCTTTAGGTGAAAGTTGCTGCGAAGGAATTTGTTGGATTTCAGGGTGTTTGTGGAATATTCCAGATTGTGTTCAAGTGATGATTGTTGTTCGCGAGTTGTCTCAAGATTAAAGGAAGCATGTACTTAATTGTTTAATGGTGTTTACACGGGTTTGACCGACCTTGGGTGTTTACACTAATTGTGAATTTGTTTTGGTGTTTGTGGATGCATGGAATGGCATGTATGAGTGGATTTAGGTCCGAGCTAAGGTGTGATGTGGTTCCCTTCATTCCTTTCCACTACAAGAATGCTTTGGTGCCGACCTAATTTAAATTTGCACAATTGAGGTGCATAGCCGACCTTGTCAATTGTTTTCAAGGTTGAGGATGGTATAAAGAAGTATTGAGTTGATGGAGAATTGTGTGGTAATGTGTGATGCGAATTGCAGAGTTGTGAAGAGTGAATTTGTGAAGTGCAATGCCAACTTTAATGAGCTAGACTACTGGAATCAATGTGTAGAAGGTGTACAATCTTTAGAAAGGTTGCGAATGTGTTGGTGATGCTATGGTGGACTTTTTTGTTGCATTGAGATGGATTTCTCATTGTAACAATCTTCTTTCTTCTTCTTTGTAATCTAGCAATGAGCCATTGACAATGAGCCCTTCTTTCTTTTGGGAAGTGTGCCTATTGTATTTGGTGTTGCAATTACTTTATATTGTGAGTTAATCCTCACTGTGGTTTTTCCCTTCTTAGGTTTTCCACGTAAATCTAGTGTTTTATTATGCATGGTGTTGATGTGTTTCAGTTTTTGTTATTTGCTTTCATGCTAAATCATTCTAACAGATTAAAGGCTAATGAAGTTGATGTGGATCTGAATGTTAATGAGGGTTTTGATGTTTTAATGTACAACTGATTCACCCCCCCTCAGTTGTCTTGTGCATTCAACGACATCCAACTTGGAGGCATCTTTAGCTTTTCAAAAATCTATAACACTCAAGTCATGAAAAATAATAATTAAACATTATAACTTGAGTGAAATATTAAAATATTCTACCCCAAGTGACGAGAAATTCCAAAACACCTTGAAATCCAATTCGGATTGCATCAATGTGATATTGAGGCACTGGATGTATAAATGAAGCCATTTTGGTGACATACTAAAAATAGACATGCTCTCTGAGAAGTTTGGAGAACACCCCAATAGTTCGAAAACACCGCGAAGAGTGTCATTCAAACCGATAGCATCCCCTGAGCTCAACACCAACAATAGAACCCATGTATTGCTGCCACTACATCCTTCAAGAACCTTAGAGTCCCCTTGCCTTACCACTTAGCCTACGAGAACTGGGAAAATAGGCTAACGGTCACTGAACTGATTAGGTTTGAGAAGGGGACATTACATTTAGGTCGTGTAGCATGTTGATTTCCTCTTTTGAGCCAAAAGAATTCTACTATTTTATTCATTAAAATTGGATCAAAGATATCAAATGCAAAGTTAAACGTGAACAAATCATAAAGATCACATCCTATAGTATTGTCTAGAAAAGTTGTAATGATAATGAGAATTTTGGCAGATAGGCAAATTGTGTTGATAAATTAATGCATTCCTTAATTGTTTTCAACAAAAAGTAAGTATTTTAGACTTCAAATAATTTTTTTATGTTGAGTGCATGGATTATGCGGTTTACCTACGTTGAATGCTAAAATCATTTAAGGTTTCCTCGAAAGCATAAAATTTAGAAAGGTCATTGAATTTTGCTAAAATCATTTAATGTTTCCTCAAGAGCATAAAATTTGAAAGGTCATTGAATTTAGAAGCAGATTCTCAAAATTAGGTTTCAAACTTTGTTGCCCCCTATTTGTAGGTTCTTCTTCTTTGGACTGAATGTCGGAACTTTTTCTATTGCCGATAAAATCCACTTTCCCTAATTTGTTGACTTGTAGGACTTGAATGCTTGAATAAACAATTAGGTCTTCGATTCTCTCCAAATTCACTTTGGATCTGCAATCTGGCCACAAGGAAGAGGGAAAGGGTTGTGTCGTAGAAGGGCTTGCCTAAGTCAAACCCCGTTTTGTTATTTCTACCTCCATAATGACTATGATGATGTAAATGAGAGCTTACCTTTGACTAGACATAGGCTAAATGATAAACACGTAAGAAATTGACAATGTTGCAACTTACCACTTAGATTTGCATTCCTTGATGGATTGGTCATTGTGCTCATCACCTTCAAGGAGAGATTGATACTTGATTTGAAGTCTTGCAAGTGTTAGAACTCACAAAACAACTAGACATGAAACATAAACAAACTCACATGAAAATATGATGCATTGCTAACATGATGCTTGACTTGAAATAATGTTGCTATAATTTTGCTAATTTAGCTCTTAACTGCTCAATTGCTTAATTCAAAATGATAAGATTTCTCTTCAAAGTTGCAAGGCTTTCAAATGATGAAAAATACTTATATTTCTATGTAATTCTTTAATTTCCCGCAACTTAATTATTGACAACTAATAAATGACTTTGAATTTTTAAATGTTAAAATGCTGACAGTGACATTTTAAGTTGAACCAAAATAGGCTAGACAAGGGCGCTTGGTGCCCTAGCACATACCTATTATTTTGGGGCCTTAAGCATCAGTAAATGAATATTAAATCTTTATTTCCAATTCCACTTTTGATTTTCTGAATATTATTACAAAACAGGCAACTTAAATGCACAATTGGGTCCAAGCACATGAGGGGGAGCTAAACCTAGTGTGGAATTGTCAAGGGTGACAATTTTTGATGCCACACTTCCCATACTTTCTTTGGGTGCACTTGAGTATTGAAAACATAATCAAAGGTGAAAACAAAAAAAAACAAGAATAGAGTTGTCCACTTAATTTCTCTTCCTTTATCTCTAAATTTCTTTTCACTACTCTTACATAGTGGAAGTATTTAGGTCACCATTCATGCTAATTCTAACAAAATACCACTCCACTACATCTCCACAATTCCCAAATGCCCCTCAAATGCTGTCAAAACATGCTCCTCTTCTCCAATGTTTTAAAGCCTTTTCAAAAATCCATTTTGTGCATATTTTGCAACCTTTGTATTCCATTTAATCACATTTCTTTGAGGGATTTCATCTAACCTAGACATGAATTCTCCCTCCCCTCCTCTTCTCTACTCCTCACGTTTTCCTATCATGTGCCCTTTCCAATCATGGTTTTCCTCCAAAACAACACACAAATTTCTCTCTATTCTCTCCCCTTAATGCCATTCTCTCCTTACTTCCTCTTCTAAATCTTGTTCCACCCCCCTTCTGCCATGTGTCTAGCTTTTATGCTTTCCAACCACATTTTCTTGAAATTTTGTAAAGGATTTTCAACAAACCCATTTTGTGGATATTCTACAAGTTTAAAGGACATCCCTACTCCATTCGAAAGCTCCCCATTCAATGCAGGCCAAGAGGATGCTGGCAATGGTTGTGGAATTTATATTTTTACTCGCAAAATTGTATTTCCCTAAAAGCTTATGCAACCTTTTCAACAAATCTATTCATTCATACCTTGCCATCGTGGTACTCCATGGGACACATCTTATAAATTAAGCAAGGGATGCCCATATCCAACCAAGGCACCCATGCTTGCGCCATCTTCTCATGTCCTTCTAGAATTAAAGTTTGCTGAGGGGTGCCATACCTTTGCCTATGGTGTTGTAGGTGGTAGAAGTCACCCATACCACATTTAATTTGTCCCCTCCATCCACCTTGAATGAGTTAAATTTTATTTATTTATTTATTTTTCTTCCACCATGGAAGTTGGTTACATGAGGGTTATGACATGTAATGTAATATTGAGTTAGAAGGGGGATTTAGTTTTAGGTTGAGTTGAGGGGGAAAGGTGACTGGGTTTTCTGACCTTGTACAATAAAGAAATAGTCTACGGGCTCTTCAATTTTGGAGAAAGAAATAAATAATGATATCACTAATTTGTGAGTTAGAATATATTTCTTTATGTTTTTAATTGTTTGGATGTTCAGTTTGCAACCATTTCTCTGGATACTTTGTAATTTGATTTGTTATTCATTTGAGCCTATGTGTGTATCTTTTTGGTGTTAGATTGTAACTTTTTAAAAAATGTAGTTGTATGCTTTTCTTTTTCAATAATCCTTTCCCATGGAATGAATCTTGGCATTCATTCTTCTTTCTTTGTAGTTATCTTTCCTATTTCTATTTTAGTCTAGTTGTCTTTCCTACTTTCTAGTTAAAATCACAACCTTGAAAATCAAAATCTTATCATATGAAGGATCTATACGTCTAATATTTATAGGAATGTTGTTAAGTAAGAAAAACTTCTCCAACTTTTGGTTTGCTTATTTTTTCCCATTGAGCGATTTAGGGTCATTTTTTAAGGTAGAACTACAATGACAAATCTATTTACCAACAACCTCAATACACTAGTGAGGTATATTTTTCCATGAAATAAAGGCATGATAATCTTAGCCACGACATGGCTATGAATGAGTTAAGGAAACCTACTAATTTTATATTTGATGATGATATTAAATTAATCTATTATGATTTGATGGTGTAAACAACTCTTAATCTTTGTGGAGTTTCCACCTACATTAATATGTTCCTACATTTGTGTTAAGTTTAGGATGTATTTTCTTATTTATTTGTCAACTATGGTTAATTAATGGTAAGTATTACGAAATATGGTATGGTGTTTTATCTTTATATATGTTAGTAGATAATTGTGTGCTAAGTTTTATGATTTGTAATACATAATATTGTTATGCCATTAGAATTAAAGTATTATTTACAATTACTATTATGGTTTTGATTTATATCATAAATATTCTGCTTCTAAGAGAAATTGAATATATTGAATGGCCTTTGAGATTACATTATGAGCTTATATTCTAACTTATGTTTATATATCTTGATAGAAGCTAACTCATGCGGGTCTAGTGTGCTAGTTATGTGTTGGTAATTTGACACTAAGACCCATAGGACCATTTTATAGGTTAATTGATTCCTTTGTGGTAATGTAACCAAAATTAAACCTTAATATAATATGTTTTAAATCAACATTCTTGTACCTTCTAAATACCAAAATGTTGAACAAAGATCAATACAAGAGCTAACTTCTTAGTATCACAACTAGGGTTGAGAAAGGGATTCTATGAGGACATATGTACAAAATAATTGTTCTCTTAGTGTATATCTTCCTACTCATCCTAAGGTGACCAATGGAATTGTAAAACCTATGACATCCTTATAAATATTATCATTGCACCAACATCCTTATAAATATTATCATTGCACCAACATAGTAGGATTCAAGTAGCGTGCTTTACCAAAATGAGTATTTAATTATATCATGTTTAGTTGACTTTCACTAGTAGTATGTAGGTGATAGATGTTAGGAGCTACCTAATTTCCTAGTGTTTTATAGGCTTTTGCCAATGACATGTAGACTATGAATGTCAGGATTATATAGGATTGCACTAGTGACATGCAAGTGATGGATGCTAGTTTCTACCCATCTCAAGATTTTAATATTATCATTGTTGTATTAGAAGGAATTTGTGTTATTCTAGTGTTGTTTTCCCAAGGTATGGTTCTCAAGGTTTCAATTGTTAAATTAGTCGACGCGATTTATAATATAGTCACTAGTCTTAGGTAGGGTAAAACCATAAGACATATTGATTATGTAAATGATCTAGTTATAAGATTAATAATATGCTTAATGGGATATGGAGATCTTATCAATGATTGCACGTGTTGTGTGTGGTTACACTTATGTCCTAGCTAGTGATGACATAGGTAGTACATGATAATTATCTCATAATTATAACTAGTAGTGAATTGGAAAAATGGATGGAACCCACAATGTAGCATGGAATTCATAAACATTTATCCTCCTAGCTAGACTATAGGTCTTATGTGGTAGTGAGCTAGGTAAAAATGAAGATTCTTGTAGTAAGATTGCAATCACTTCCTTTTTTCTAGCTAGTCATTGTGTTTACATGTGATGTTATGTTATTCACATTATGTATATGTGTTTTATGTGAGATCTAGTTACATTGTGTATATGTGTCATGTGCATGAGCTATTTAAACTATGCATATGTGACACATGCATGGGTTAGTCTCACTGTGAATATATAATGTTCATGAGATAGTCACATTGTGTATATATAATGTATGCATGAGTTAGCCATATTATGTACATGATTTTTAAGCATGTGTTAATGATCATGTGGATACATATGATGTAAGTATGAGTTGGTCTGTATGTGGGTTGTGTGGGTTCATATATTTATGTTTATTTGAATCTAACATTTGATTGGAATGCATTGGCTATAATATATTTTATATGGATTGAATTAAAACCATAATCTAAATAAATGATTGAAATAAAAGATCTCATCATGTTTGTGTGGATTAAGTCTTTATATTTTAGTATGTGAACTATAGTTCCTTTGATTCCTAGAAAGGGATACATAGGTAAGCCCATATAAAATGAACCCTCAAGGAATATGTCTAGGTCTATGGATTGGTTGTGATATGTGATTTTTTCCTTTATATTACAAGATTATAAAATTGTGGTATAGAGCGACTACCCTTGCTATGATTGGGTGAGGTTATGAAACTAGCTCTTCTAATTGTAAATAAGTTTTTTAGTTGATTAAGATGGTATTGAAGGTTTAATGAGGTTGGTTATAGAAAATTGATAGAAAATAAGGGTGGTTATTTCAATTTCAAAGGAATATAGTTGTAATTTTTGGTGGAAGTAGTAAGAACAATAGTTTATCTATGAAATATATCTCCTCAATTTCCTCTTCACTAGGTAACTCACAAATTTTAGCTTTATTATCCTCCATCTATTTGACGTCTTCAAATTTTGGATCAACTTATTATTATTTGATTCCTAAGGAGAAACAAATTAAGTTGCATCATTAAAGCTCTAAATGAATTTTTCTAGGCTATTCTAAATCTTCAAAGTATATAGGTTGTATGATGTGACTAAAAATAATTGTCTTATTGCACTGGAGTTCAGTTGGCATGAAATGATTGGTTGTACACCTATTTCATATTTGGGTGAGGCTAGGATATTTCTTGTTCTTGGAGATTGTATGTTAATATGATTACTCTTTGATGAGGTTTCATCAAGAAGATCGAGGATCCTACACTTGGGTTGGATTTGAGTTCAACATAGACTTGAGGAGATTTTTGTTGGAGTGATTCATGGTGGCTTGGTGTGTCTTGGAGGAGTAATTCCATTCCCCACTCTTGGTCATTTGGGTGGTAACTCATCTAATAGGTATATTCCACCTTGTTTTAAAATGTGCTTTGTTTCATTGTTCTTTTTTTTTTATGGGAATGACTCTTGACCTATGGATGTTAGTTTTGGAGAGCTTATTTGAGGATTGTTTGGAATGTGATTTGTTTTCCTTTATTTTCTCATGGGAGCGAGTCTTGATATATGGATGCTCATTATGGAAGCCTTATTTAAGGTGTAGATGATGGTTTTGGACTTATTCCTAAAGTGGTTTTGGGAATGGATATTTTGGTTTGAGAGGATTACATCCAAGTTGTTCTATGGTTGGATGTTGATAAGGATTTTTCTATTTGGGGTTTCATGAAAGAGATCTTACTTGTCACAATTTGAGCACTTATAAGATTTGGTTGAAGGACATGCTAGATAGCTTTGAATTGTAGGTTCTCTCTTTGTTCTATGACTACTTCATGTAGGTTCATGTTCAAATTTTTGGTTGTGGTGAAATTGGAAGAGCTATGGTGCCTATTCCAATGAGAGTTATGTTGAAAAAAAATATTTGTATGTATTTCATATCTTTGTGCATTCTCTATGGTACTACATGATATTGATAATTTGGCTAAACCTTCTATGTGAGTGCCATTGGTGGATCTTTGAATTTTTCGATTACTTTTAGATTTTACATTACCCATATAGTGTGAGTTCTAGATTGTATATGTGTCCTTTGTTGCATGTTCTATTTATAATGCAATGTTGAGGTCTTTGAGGTTTTTATTACATTTTTATGTGTTGTTACCTTGGAAAACTTCTTTATGTGGGATAGTGCATATATGCATGGACTTTTGATTAAGGATTGGGTTAGATATGTTGATGACATAAAGTTTACCTATTACGATGAGTATACCTTGGTTTGAGTATGGGTAGTTGAATGTGTTAGCAACTATATGTGGTTTATATTCTAGCAATGGTGATTAACTCTTGACAGTTACATAAGCCTATTTATTACAATTGGTTTTAGCATTTGTGTTCAAATATTGATATGAGGAAAGATTCATGATTCTATGTGATAGCTAGTGTGACACCTCTTTGGATTGGATCTTCTTTTGTGCATTGACATGATGCAAGATGATATAGTTCTTGTTTGATATGATGGTCACCTTGGTTATTGTTGCAAGTATCTTGATGGAGAACATGGAGCACTTGAATGTTTTGATAGTACATATTAGATTTAGGGATTGTTCTCTTGATGTATGAGTTTACTTTTGGCCCCTTATGCAATTTGTACATCAAGTATGAGAATACTGGGAAAAGGTGTGTTCACTTTGCATAATGTAAAATTAATATAATTTGTGATGTACCTAGGTAATATAGAGATGTGTGCATCACATGGTTAGAAAATTTTTGGGCCACTTTGTATGTCGTATATAAAATTGGGATAAATACTTAATGTGGGTTGCACATTGAGAAATATTTAATATTGATAGAATTTAGTACCAAAAATTAAATAGGGGGACATAGTTTTGTAAGATCATAGTATTAGGAACATGGTTTATGTAATACCAATTGGTAGTTTTGTGCAAGATTATTTCTATAAAATAAATCACATGAGTAGTTGTTGAGGTTGACTAGGTTGGATCATAACATTTGACTTGTTGACCAAGGTTGATTAAGCATCTCTTGTAGGTTGCATATCTAAGGAGAGGAAGCATGGATTGCGATGTGTATTTACATGATTCCCATTTTCTTGTTCACATGGAGTGCAATTAGGGAACATAAAATTTTAAGAGGATTGCATGGAGACTCTACAAGTGTATTGTAATATTTGTTTATGAGATAATTTGGGTGTGAGTGCTTTTTGAGGTTGGTTTTTTTCCTCATGAGGGTTTTCCTTGGGTACATAATGTGTCATCTTCATTGTACGTTTGTTTATTCTTTTATATTGTGGATTCTAAATACTTGATTGCATATTTTTCCTCTTGCTAGGGTTATGTTGAAATAATTTATTATGGATGCAATTTTTGTTGAGAAAACGTGTCTCAACTTCCAGCTTGAAGCCCCAACTTTCATGACTTGGCATTAAATTGTTTCATTTTTGCCTTTACCGCTTTACCGTGATGACTAAGTCTGGTTTTGGCGGTATTGCGGTGACGATCCCAGCGGTTACCACCATACCGCAGGCGGTGGGTCCACTCACTGTGATAGCGCGGTGAGACCGCCTGTGGTTGGGTTTGGCAGTTACCGCCGCACCGCGGACAGTCAAGTGACTGACCGTGGTGGTAGTGGCAAGACCGCCAGCGACCTGGGTGGTAGTTACCGCCGCACCGCGGACAGTCAAGTGACTGAACGTAGTGGCCGCGGTAAGACCGCGAGCGGCTTGGCTGGCAGTTACCACCACACCGTGGACAGTCAAGTGACTGACCGACAATGGCCTGGCTGGCGGTTACCGCTAGACCGTGGACAGTCAAGTGACTGATAGTGGTGGCCGCAGTAAGACCACCAGCGGTCAGCCAAGATGGCTACCGCCATACCGCGGTTAGTCCTTGTTAGTGTTGCGATAGCATGGTAGAGAGGAAGGCAGAGCTCAGTGGTGACTTGGGGTGAGCTCGGTCGAGCTCACTACCATACCGCGAGTCGAACTCAGCAGGACTGCAGTGGCGCAGTAAGAGCTCGGACGATCTCGGAGCTCGGTTAGCTGAGCTTGACCGGTTGGACCAAAAAGTCATGGGCGACAACCAATGAAGAAAGGACACGTGGTTCAGTGTCAGTGCGATAATTGGCTAAAGGCCAAAGTCATAACAACAGTTATTGTAGGTCGACTCAGGGTGGCGGACAAGACTCGATTTGGGTAAGGAAGTTAATGCCTGAGTGGCTCGATGCAGGAATATCAACATGGAAAGACCGGTTACGTGATTGGATGACATATTCATGAACCTGATAATCGACGCTTGGTTGTTAGAATTGAATGCAACGTATGACTTAAGTAAGTCGAGTACAATATTGCAGATAAAGTTTTTTTTGTTCGAACTGTATGTTAGAGATAACATTGTAACATTGAGAAATTTCTGCAAGTATTGCTGTGAGCTGAGAAGAGAAGACTGTATATTGTATGTAACCGTTTCTGTTACTGTAATACAATTGTCTTGACTTTGTGTGGTGGGTTTTTTACCTGTAAAGTTTTTCCCACGTATATCTTGTGTCAACTATGAATGGTCAATCTTTGTGTAATCTCTATGTTACCTGTTGTATTCATCTCAAGTAGTTTTTCATACTATTGAAACTTGTTTTAAGCTCTCCTCCTCTGTTGTATTAGTGTTAAGGGAATGTATTCCGCACTATTGGGTCACTAGTTGATCCTTGTTTTTCCCCTCAAAGTGGTATCAGAGCCTAGCCAGTTGTGTTATCCTTGTAGGAAAGATCAATTTTTTGTGCTAATACTGTTTCAGTGGGAGTATTGCTGTGTTAAAACTTGTTTCGGTTTGAGATGGCGAGTACATCTGGTAGAGTAGAGATTGAGAAGTTTAATGGTAGTAACTTTGAGTTATGGAAACTTAAGATAGAAGACTTACTTGTGGATAGAGACCTCTGGATTGCAGTGTCTGGAACTAAGCCACAAAGTACGATGCAAGAAGCTTGGGATCTTGCTGATATAAAAGCAAGAGGTCTGATAAGATTGAGTCTTGCCGATTCTGTACTCCTGAACATCCATGAGGAGAAGTCTGCAGCTTCATTATGGAAGAAGCTTGGTGATATTTATCAGGGAAAGTCTCTGGTAAATAAGTTATTCCTAAGGAAGAAGTTGTACTCTTTGAAGATGGAAGGTGCATCTGTTGCAGACCATTTGAACTCATTTAATATGAGTGTTACTCAGCTGACATCTGTAGGTGTAAAGATAGAGGAGGAGGATTGTTGCATGCTCCTGTTGTGTTCGTTACTTGACAGTTGGGATCATCTTGTGATGGCTATTGGAAGCACAACCATTGCTTTCAAGATGGATGATGTGGTTGCTTCGTTCTTGTCTGAAGAAATGCGAAGGAAGTCTTCTGAGATGGCCAAAGAGGCTCTTGCTGTTCGAGGTAGACCAAAGGAGAAAGGAAAGAAGAAGGACAAAAAGTCGAAATCCAAATCTGTAGGGAGATCAAAGTCTCTTGGTAAAAAGTTCAAGGTGAGATGCTGAAACTGTGGCCAACTTGGTCATATCCTAAAGGACTGCAAGGAGAAGAAGAAGAATGCTTCTGACAACGAATCTTCTCAAAGTGATGCAGATGCCTTCATTGCAGCAGCCTTGACAACTCAGGCATCAGATGATGTCTTGCTGGTTGACTTAGGTGCATCCTTTCACATGACGTCCAATAGAGAATGGTTCTCTAAATACGAGAAGTATGACGGTGGAAAGGTATACTTGGCAAGTGATTCAACATTGGAGATAGTTGGCAGAGGAAGAGTCAGAATTCAGTTTCCTGACGGGAGAGTCAAAGGTATTGGTGGTGTACTTCACATACCAGGTCTGGCTGAAAATCTTCTTTCTGTCAGTAAGTTAAATGATGTTGGTGTAGAAATTTCTTTCTCAAGTAGGGGATGTAAAATGGCTAGAGGAGCAATGGTGCTGGCTAAGGGTGTTCGTACTGGCACTCTATACAAGCTGGATGCACGACCTGTTCTTTGCAACAGTGCCTCTGAAAAGTCAAGAAATAATGCACCTGTAGAGAAAGATGAAGACACTTCTTTGGCTGCAAATGCTATGGAGGTAAAACTCCCAGTAGAGAAGACTATGCTATGGCATCATAGACTTGGTCACATAGGTGAGAAAGGTTTTAAAACCTTGAAGAATAAAAATCTTGTAGAAGGGCTTGATGATTGTAACTTTGAGTTCAACTTTTGCGAACATTGTATCTATGGAAAACAACACCGTGTTTCATTTTATTCTAGTCCTCATAAATCTTCTGGTATATTGGATTATGTTCATTCTGATGTGTTTGGTCCAGTTAATGTTCCTTAGTTATCGAAGTCTAGATATTATGTTTCTTTTATTGATGACTGTTCAAGAAGGGCATTTATATACTTTATTAAAAGTAAATCAGAAGTGTTCAATCGGTTTAAAGAATTTAAATCTTTGGTAGAGAATCAGACTGGAAGAAAAATCAAATGTTTGAGGACAAACAATGGCGATGAATTTTATTTTGTAGATTTTGAAAGGTATTGCGCTGATCATGGAATTAAAAGGCATACGACAACGCCTTATACTCCACAACAGAATGGAGTTGCTAAAAGGCTGAACAAGACGCTGATGGAAAAGGTAGGGAGTATGCTGAGTGGTGTTGGTCTGGAGTAGAAGTTCTAGGCTGAGGCTGTGGCTACAACATGTTATCTAATAAATAGATCTCCTTGTTCTGCTCTTGTTGACAAAACACCTTTGGAAGCATGGTCTGGTAAGAAGCCCTCCTTGAGGCATGTCCGTGTGTTTGGTTGTGAGGCATATGCTTATGTGCCAAATGAAAAGAGATCTAAATTGGATAACAAGGTTGTCAAATGTATTCTCATCGGCTATGGAGTTGGTGTGAAAGGATACAAACTTTGAAACCCTATTACTGAGAAGGTTCTGTACAACAAAAGCGTAATTTTTTCGTGAGTTGAAACCTTCAGTAAGTGATCAATAGCTTGGGACAGATCAGAGTGACAAGAAGAAGGATACAATTGAGATTCCCCAAACTCCAGAAAGGGAAGAGCTGCATGGTGTATCTGAGACTGAGGAGAGCTCAAGCAGCTCTGGAAGTTCTGATGATGAAGAACAACCTCAGCCTGTAAGAAGATCTACACGAGAGAAAAGACAACCTGAAATGTATGGTTTCTCTATGTTATATTCAAACTGTGCCTATGCTTTAATTACCAGCACTGATGAACCTAAGACTGTTAAAGAAGCAATCGGCATGGTTGATTCAAATTCTTGGCTGGATGCCATGAATGAAGAGATGGATTCTTTGAAAAAGAATGAAACCTGGATTTTGGTACCACTGCCTAAAGGGCGAAAGCCTGTTGGCTGTAAGTGGATATTCAAAAAGAAAATAGGCCTTGATGGAAGTGTTGAGAAGTATAAGGCTAGATTGGTTGCAAAGGGTTTTTCTCAAATTGAGGGAATTGATTATGGAGAGATTTTTTCCCCTGTAGCAAAGTTGACATCCATCAAATTTTTGCTATCATTGGCAGCTGTGTATGATTTTGAAATTGAACAGATGGATGTGAAGACAACGTTTCTCCATGGTGAGCTAGAAGAAGAAATCTACATGTCCCAGCCTAAGCATTTTGTTGAAAGAGGTAAACAAAATCTGGTCTGTAAATTGAATAAATCTTTTTATGGTTTAAAACAATCTCCTAGAATGTGGTACCAAAAATTTGACATGTTTGTGTTGTCAATTGGATTTGTGAGATCAAAATATGATCATTGCATTTATTATAAATCTGAGAATGATCGTGTGCTTGTTATTACCCTGTATGTGGATGATATGTTATTCATTGAAAATAGCAAGACTATGATTTCTGATCTTAAATTGCAGCTGTCTACAAAGTTCAAAATGAAAGATCTTGGTGCAGCTAGGTACATTCTTGGAATGGAGATAACCAGGGACAAAACAAGCAAAAAGCTTTGAGTTAGTCAGAGCAAGTATGTGAAAACAGTTCTCGAGAGGTTTAGCATGGATGATTGCAAGCAGCTTGTTGTTCCAATCATGCTTGGAACTAAGCTGTCTGTTGAAGACTATCCAAAGTCTGCTACTGAGATGAAGGACATGACCAGTGTGCCTTATGCAAGTGTTGTTGGCAGTTTGATGTATGCTATGGTCTGTACAAGACCAGACATTGCCCAAGCAGTGGGAGTTCTAAGCCGATTTATGGCAAATCCGGGAAGATCACATTGAGATGCTGTGAAGAGAGTATTTAGGTATTTGAAGGGGACTTCAGATTATGCATTGTGTTACCATGGAAATTTGGTTGCATCATAGAGGACTCTTAGCATTCATGGGTATATTGATTTAGATTGGGCAGGGGACATTGACAGCAGGTGATCCACCAGTGGATACACTTTCATGCTTAATGGTGGAGCAATCAGTTGGATGAGCAAGCGACAGGTTGTAGTTTATTTATCCACGACCGAGGATGAATACATTGCAACAACTCACGCCTATAAAGAGGTTGTTTGGTTAAACCATTTGTGTTCAGACATTGGATTTAATGTTGGACAGATTTCAATCTGCTGTGATAGTTAGAGTACCATTTGTTTGGCAAATAATCTGACCTTTCATGCCAAGACCAAGCACATTGATGTGCAATATCACTTCATGAGGGATATGGTTGAAGATGGCAAGGTAAATCTGCAAAAGGTCGACACCTTGAAGAATGTTGCAGATGCTTTAACGAAGCCGATTAGCACAGACAAGTTCAGATGGTTGCGCAAAATCAATGGGCCTTGGGGCCTATGACATATAGTAATTTTTTCAAAGCCATGGGGGAAGCTGGAAGTGTTCGCCAAGTGGGAGCTTGTTGAGAAAATGTGTCTCAACTTCCAGCTTGAAGCCCCAACTTTCATGACTTCGCATTAAATTTTTTCATTTATGTATTTACCGCTTTACCGCAGCGGCTAAGTCTGGCTTTGGCGGTACCACAGTGACTGTCCTGGCAGTTACCACCATATCGCAAGTGGTGGGTCCACTCACCACAGTAGCACGGTGAGACCGCTCGCGGTTGGGTTTGGCGGTTACCGCCGCACCGCGGACAGTCAAGTGACTGACCGCGGTGGCCGCGGTAAGACCGCCAGTGGCCTGACTGGCGGTTACCGCCGCACCGCAGACAGTCAAGTAACTGACCACAGTGGTCGTGGTAAGACCGCCAGCGGCTTGGCTGACGGTTACCGCCAGTGGCCTGGTTAGCAGTTACCACCACACCGCAAACACTCAAGTGACTTACCGTGGTGGCCGTGGTAGGACCGCCAACGGTCAGCCAAGACGACTACCACCATACCGCGGTTAGTCCTTGTTAGTGCTGTGGTAGCGCGGTAGAGAGGAGGGCAGAGCTCGGTGGTGACTTGGGGTGAGCTTGGTCGAGCTCACCGCTATACCGTGAGTCAAACTCGGTAGGGCTGCGGTAGCGCGGTAAGAGCTCGGACGAGCTCGAAACTCGGTCAGTCAAGTTTGACCAGTTGGACTAGAAGTCATGGGTGACAACGAATGAAGAAGGGGCACGTGGCTCAGTGAGTGTGATAATTGGCTAAAGGCCAAAGTCATAACAATAGTTATTGCAGGTCGACTCAGGGTGGCGGATAGGACCCGATTTGGATAAGGAAGTTAATGCCTAAGTGGCTCGATGCAGGAATATCGACATGGGCAGACCGATTGCATGATTGGATGAAAGATTCATGAACCTGATGATCGGCGCTTGGTTGTTAGAATTGAATGCAATGTATGACTTAAGTAAGTCGAGTACAATATTGCAGATAGAGTTTTTCTTGTTCGAACTGTATGTTAGAGATAACATTGTAACAGTGAGAAATTTCTGCAAGTATTGTTGTGAGCTGATCAGAGAAGACTGTATATTGTATGTAACCATTTCTATTACTGTAATACAATTGTCTTGATTTTGTGTGGTGGGTGTTTTACCTATAAATTTTTTCCCACGTATATCTTGTGTCAACTGTGAATGCTCAATCTTTGTGTAATCTCTATGTTACCTGTTGTATTCGTCTCAAGTAGTTTTTCATACTATTGAAACTTGTTTTAAGCTCTCCTCCTCTGTTGTATTAGTGTTAAGGGAATGTATTCTGCACTATTGGGTCACTAGTTGATCCTTATTTTCCCCCTCAATTTTCCTTTCAAGTTATAGTAGTAGAATTGTTGTAATAGATATTATATTTCAATAATTCATTACTTACAAGGGACCCATGGAAGTATCGTGTAGAACTACAAGATTTCTAAATTATCCATAGAAAAATTATTTGTCCCCTCACAAAGGAGTAATGGTGCTAATGCATATACATGAAGGTGAGGAGGCACAAGGAAGGTTCCTCTAAAAATGGTGGAAAAGTAAGTGACCATGACCCCATATCCTCTCAAGGAAGGAAACAATAATGCTATGTAAAATTACATGGTAGTGGATGGTGACATTTTTGGATTCTTTGTTGGTCATACCCTGACCTCTAAACACTCTTTTATTGTCCAACAATTGTTTCTCACAAAGGCCATTGATCATGTGGGTGAAAATATACTCACAAAAGAGAAGGGTGGATTCATTTGGGAGGAAAGACTCAATAATTTTTTTCCCTTAAATTTTGTGCCTTCATTATGAATGTTTTTAAGAAGTCTCCACTTGGTGATACTACGTGGTTGCCAATTATTGTTATGTGCTCATGACTATTTGGGTATGTTATCGTTTGAATCTCATATTCTACCTATTAAGTGATGAATGAAGGATTCATAATAGGAAAATGACATTCAAATATAAAAATTTAAGGATTGTGTATGGCTTTAGATCCAAGCTTTGTTTGATGTTGATATTGTTTCTCTAAGTGGTTTTGATATTGTTTCAATGAAATGCGAATTTATTTGGACCCATGAGTTCCTAAGCTTGTCTTTCTATTAAAATTTTTAATGGGTACTAGATGGACCTTCATGTTATAATATATATTTTGAAACTTGAACTTATTGGTTTATGGTTTGAAATGGTTCACTCATTTGTTAATTGATATTGTTGTCATGGTTCTCAAGGTGAAAAATGTGCACATTAATATTATTTACTAAATATTGAAGTCTCTAGGATATCCTTGGAGAATTTGTATCTCAACTATTCAATTACTATTGGAAATTATTTATTGGGCTAAGGACTTTTATGCCTAAACTACTAGTGCTTGGGTTTATCACTAGCTTGTCATAAATTTAGTAATGCCAACATATTAAAACCCCAATATGTTAATATGGGAATATATGGTTGGTCTTGACATATATTTTAACTTTGTGGTTTTCTATGAGAAATAGAAATGGGTTTATTTGAATATGCTTAGCATGAGTGACTAGCCTAAGGTTACAATGTTTAACCAATTCATAGATAGCTAGTTTAAGTATAGAATGAATCATCATAGCATAATGAATGAGCATGTGCTAGTTTGCTTTGGTTCTTTGTAGTAGACCAAATTTTCATAAGTAGGCTATTTGTTTGTAGACCAATTAGGCTTATGATTTTGAAATTCTCTTAAATAAATATACCAACTTTTGGATGCGTACTTGTTTGACCAACATATGGTGTGAATAGGTGTGATATGTTAGTGTGCCCCTAGATTGTTCTTATTACCTTCTCTATTGTTTATGTAGCATTCAAACATATTCATTTTGTGTTCGAAAGTTTGTAGAAATCATCCCATTCCATGCCAGAACATGGTTAATGGTCATATTTTTAAAATTTATCATTATACAAATAAGTTGTGGAACACACAATATGATAATGCATGAAAATAATAATATGCAAATGGATGTGTATGACAAGTAGAAATTATATTATATTAAATGATATAATTGTATAGGTCATTTCTCATTAAATATGTAGCAAGTATATATGACTCTAGTATCAATAATTTAAATTATTTAATTGAATGTTCTTCATATTGGGACATATGTAACAATTGATCATGGGCATGCTACTATAACACAATGAGTAGTGCAATGCTTAAGTATAGATATTTTTTTTGGATACTTGAATAAATGGAATTCCTTTTCATATGATAAATTACATAAAAATAATACTTGAGTTATGTTATATGATGATGCATACCTTATATAGTATATTCATGAGGTCACTATAAAATAAAACAAGATGTTATGATATCACCTTGGTTATAATCAACACTATGTACCATTTATAAATCACAAAGTGATACCTTCATGATATATGGGGTAGGTGATAGATGTGTGTATGGTGTTATCATTTAGGTATTGAATGTTGCATGCTAATCCTAATGTATAATAATTTGGGAATGATTGGACTCTTGGGTATGAGTTGAGATAATTTTAATGCGGCCTTCTTGATGCATGTAGTGTTCTATTAGAAGGATGTCATAAAATAATATGATTATGTACTTGATATCATCGAATCATATTATAGCAAGACATCACTTGAAGCCATATCAAGGATTTTGCATAATTATTGTATGTTGATGAAATTTTGATTGTTACTACCTTGTACTATGATATAGCTATATTTATTTTATATTAACTATATTTTGTGTATGGATTTTATTTTGACAATTGATCCTTTAAGACACTATCATCTAAGGTGTCAATTAAGATGGGTGATATTTTGATGCTTACCCAGTGTAAATATGGTTATAATTGGGACCATCATATATAGAGGTACTTAAAGAACCTTTTCATTAGTAATGTGTCATCCTATCATATTGAATTGATTCATTTGAGAGAATCATATATATTTGTATTTTGTTGCACACACATGATTGTCCTTGGTTAAGTTAGTCCCTAGATTTTATAGATAAACTATTAATATAGGCTAAGAATAATTGAGGGCTAGGTGAAATGTATGTGAAAAATGGCTACATCTAGTATTTGTATAGTTTTGATTATAAGGGAAAAACAGGTTTTGAAGGGACTTGAAACCCTTTACAATTAAACAGACAAAAAACTGCTCATAGATAAAAACATTGAACCAACAACAACATCCAGTAGTGAAACAACAACAAAAAAATAGAGAACCAACAACAAAAGAAAAAAACAAAAAAAAACACAAAAAGGGACACTATTTCATGTTCTTTAAGGTGTTAGCCACCTTAAGTTCCTGGTTACGATGCAGTTCTACCATGTCCATTAATTATTTCTTCTCCTCCTCAAAGGTTTTTCTCAGGTTACCCTTACCTCTTGTATTAGGGCCTTTAGCTTCATCCTTTCCAACCTTCTTCCCCTTTCCTTTTGAAACCCGGTCCTTCTCTATCAACTTTGCAAAGTAAAGATGATCTTCCCTTAGCTCACTTATCTTGTGAAAAAGGACCTCCAGTGATTCAACACTGTTCTTGATTGAATTGTGGCTAACTTGTAGAAGCTTCTTGATGTCCGCGTTGGTATCATTAATCTTAGCCTCCATTTCAAAGAGGTTTTTCTCACACAAGGACTTGAAATCTGTGAAGAAACACTCTAAGTCCACAATTCTTTCAATCAAAATATATGAGGAAGTACCCTTTGACATATTTTGCATATTCTCTTTTAGGCCCCTGATCTTGATATTCACCCTTTTAAATTCCTATAATGTCCATTTCGCCAGCTTGAATGTACTAATAGTCCCCGCATGAGCCATGTCCAAAAGCTCGAACATTGAAGTGTTGTCATCGTTTAGGTATGAGAAATCCTCAGAAAGAGGGTTTACCTTTAGTGGCTTTGGCTTACCAAGACTCAGATTAACCTCCTCCTCGTCATGCACAATATTTCCACCAAAATGCTCCACACTAGGCATTTGTCGAATAGGGGAGTCATCAATTTCAACAACAGAATCCTCAACACCCTTCTCCTTACACTGGTCCTTGGTACCCTTCAAAACATCATTCAACACTTATTTTTTCATCTTAGCAATACACTTGGAAGTCCTTCGTGGAATTTCCTTGGCATCCTTATCCCCAACATTATCATGCAAGCCCTCCCCCTTACAACCCTCCACAACAAAATCTTGACCGTTAAACAAAATATTTCCCTTAGACTAGGAACCCTTAGAAACAACATCCATGTCTTTGCCAGCAGAATGGGACTTTGACTCCTGTAAAACAATCTTCTTACTAGCACGTTTCCCCTTGGGGTTCCCATTCTTTCTCTTCTTAGAAGGGGCTGTCGTAGGGGATGAAGACCCACCCTCATCCTCTTAATTCCATTCCTCCTCACCAGCTACACTGGTATCTGAACCAGTCGAGAGAGATTCATCATTGATAGCCTTCTCGTTGCCGTTAATCGATTTAGCAGGGATGAGGGCTCTCATATGCTCCATTATGAGTAGTATGAGACTGTCATAAAGAACCGGTGCCCTCCTATTTTTCAAATGATTATACATCGACACCTCCAACGAAGACAAAAGAAAGAAAGGGAATAAAATATATAACCCATGTCTGAAATGATTCAACAAAGTGAAATGGTGGCCTAAAATTGCAGTAAACTGATCGTCTAAGGTAACATAACACATGATAACCTCCACTACATAAGCCCAAATTTTCTTTAGAGACATCCATTTGTAGCCCCAAGAAGGCATCTTAATTAGCTTCTTCCGTTCATCATCTTTAAAGAATTGGTCCATGACGTCCTCAGTAATCTTCCTCTCTTTGAAGAATTTGTGACCCACGAACGACAAACCAGTAATTACAGCTATAAAATCCTCATTAATCACAAAGTCCATTCCCCTTACCTGTAACTTATGATTGTGCCAATAGCTGACAAAATCCATTGAAGCCTTAGGGTCATGGCTGTGAAGCCTTCCAGAAAAAGCATGAAATTACCATGCTCTAAAATACTCCAAATTTTACATTCCTTCCTCCACCAAAAGCTTAGAGTAGCCCTTGTCCAAAGAAAACTTAATGCTAATGAACACAACCTCATCTTCTGCACGGTGACTTGGGAAGTACAATTTCTCACCCTTCTAGTTGAAATCCTAGGAAAACTACACATTTGGAAGTAGGTATGTAGGCAATCCTTGGGTTAAGGATAATAAATCTAAGGTTTGGGGTTGTTCCTAAACTTGATCATCCCTTACTTTTTAGTATGCTTCAACTTGAGGCAAAAATTTGCACCAGATGATTGTGAACTCACCTTCCAAAAAATATGTCTCCACTAGAAATGTTTAAGCCAATAATATACAATACATAGTCATCAAGCTTATCTACACTAATGTTTTCTATATTTTCATTCTCGAATCTACTTCAATATTGGATAAAGTCTTAGAACTATTATCATCATGATTAGTCTTTAATGTGAATGTATGAGAATTACTCTAGACTTGTCAAAACATAAATTATCAAAGGTTTTCATGTTGAACATTATAACATTATGTCATGCCTTATTGATAAGTATAAGAAGGTATAGATTAGCCTCAACACACTAGGGAAGTCTATTCTTCCATGAAATAAAGGCATGATAAATTTTCCCATGAATGACTATGGTTGAGTTAAGGAAACATGTTAAATTTTTAATTAATGATGATGTTGAATTAATTGAGTTATTATGGTTTGTGAAAAACTCTTAATCTTTATGGATGATCTACCTACTCTAAACATGTACATATATTTGTGTAGATTTAACAATGGAGTTCCTTAAGATTGCCTTTTCCAAATGAGAGAAATTAATAATAAGTACTACCAAATATGGTATGCTTTTTTTCCCTTTATATCTATTTTTTGGATAATCATTTGCTAAGCTTTATGCTTGGTAACATACACAAATATTATGTCCTCAAAAGTAGAATAATTTCTACTATTACTACTATGGGTTCGATTTATGTTGAATAAATATTGTGATTCTAAGTAACAATAAAATGAAATGAACGAGCTTTGAGATTACTCTATGAGTTTTTATCTAGTTATGTATATGTGACCAGATAGAAGCCATATCACGTGTGTTCAATGTGTAATTAAATGTGTTGGTAGTTTGAAACCAATACCTATAAGACCATATTTATAAGTTAATGGATCAATCTATGTGGTGTGGTATCAAAATAAATTAATTTAAGGTATGTATACCCTTAAGACATCTTGATTATGTATCCTTGGCTATAAGATGATCCCACATGTCAAAATTGAGTTTAATATAGGTTTATAAAGCTAATTTTCACCTGTACCATGTATGTGACATATGCTAGGAGTTATATGTTATATCTTAAGCATTAGTTGGATTTCACTAATATTTAGCACAAGGTTGAAGAACACGAGGATCTATCCATGATATGATATAGGAGTAATTTAGTTAGTTGTCACTGATACAAGTGACAAATACTAGGATCTAATCATCATATTTGAGAATTTTGTTGATTGTCACAAATAGCATGAAGGTGGTAGATGCCAAGAGCTACCTATGATATGATAAGTCTTAGCCAATTTTCACTAGTGGTATACAAATGATAGATGTTAGGGGTTACACCATACCAGGTTGGATTGACTATCACCAGTAGGATGGAGGTGATATTTGTTAGGATCCACTAGCTTGAAGGGCTTAGTAGGATATGAAAATATTATTAATGACCTCATGTGTTGTATGTTGTTAAATTTACACCTTAGGAGGTGATGACCACAAGTAGTATGTGATGCAACAACATTCCTCTTTCTAGTTGGGATGTACTTAAAAGGTAAGTGTTAGTGAACTAAGTAATGGAAATATACATGCAATAAGGTTGCATCTACTTTATATATCAACTAGTCACTATGTATGTGCAAGTCAATCGCTATATACATTTGTATTAATGGTATTATGTGTCATTACACTTATGTCCTTAGCTAGTGATAACCACAAGTAGTATGGAATTCTTGCTTATTATCTTAGGTAGTTGTGAATTAGGAAAAATAATAGACACATGGTGTAGTATGGGATTTACCAACATTCTTCTTTCCAGTTGTGATATAATTAAAGGCTTAGGTGCTTGTGAACCAAGTAAAAGGGAGATATGCATGCATTAAGGTAGCATCCTCTTCCATTTTATAGTTGGGCACTATGTGTATGCGTGTTTTTTATACGATTGCTCACATTATGTATATGTGATGTATGTTTGAGTTATTCACACACTATATATGTGACATATGCTTTATCTAGTCATTATATATACATGATGTATACATGGAATAGTCACATTTTGTACCTATTATGTATGTATGAGCAAGTCATATTGTGTATATGTGACATTTGTGTGAGTTAGTTATCTTGTTTATATGTGATAAATGTGTGAACTAGTCACATTTTATATGTGATATATGTGTGAGCTATATGTGTGAGCTAGTCATATTATGTGCCTATGTGTATATATTAGCTAGTACCTATGTGGTTTTGTGTATGTTCTTGTATTGATGATGACATTGAATTGAAATTTGGTTATAATTAATTTTTTAGTGTACTATTGTATATATGTATTGAATTGGAAGCATAAGATTAATTAATATTTGTGATTTAAAAGAGATGTTAGAGATCTCATCCTAGATGTAGAGATGAAGTCTCTCTAATATTAGTGTAAGAGTTATAGAACCTTTGTTTCTTAAAAATGGATACAAAGGTAGTGCCATTATGAATGATCCCTTGAGGTATAGGTTTGGATTTAGGGATGGCACTAATATTGGTATATCACCATAATTAGTGTGAGTATGTAAGCTTATGACATATGGTTACTACCATGGCTATGAATATAACACTTCAAAATTGGATATAATTTACTTAATCAATTAAATTAGTGCTTGATATGTAATGAAATGATTATATATACATATGAAATATAGTTAATACCATGGGTATGATTGGTATGTATGTATGCAGGGAATGTATATATATACATGTTGAAACAATGAAAAATAGGTTTTGTTTGTTTAAGGGTTTTGTTTTAAAAAGGAGGGTTTCAACAAATATAGACCTATTTTCCTTTATTTCATTAGGAAATGAGATCCACATAAAGAATTGACTTACAACCCTTAGGTGAGTCAACTCAATGAGGGAATCTACTGATTTCCTTATGATTGAGGATGGGAGTATCAACCTAAACAACACTTTTGGGAGAAAAACTAAAAATAGAAAATCTACTCAATTATGCCCATTTAGACTTGAAACAACAATTTAAAGGTCAATACTAACATAAATAACAAACTTTCTATAGATATGAGAAGTGTGGAACACTGTGTACCAATCACCAAAATATAGTTTTGAGAGGCAAATTGGGACTCATTCACCCATGGGCGAATGGGTCTCTGCTCAAGGATTTAAACTAGCTTTCGAGAGCCTTTGATGTCAAATTGTAGCTTATGTTTGATTCGGGTTTCAGTGTCAAAAATTCAGAAATCAAATATGTAGGTGAATTTTCATGGCCTGACGATAATTTTGATAACTTTTCCAATCTTTCTCTTTAAGATATCTTCAATCCTTCTTCAACCTAATATCTACAACACAAATACAAGAGGGAAAAATTATTTGTTTTTGGTGAATGGGGGTTTTCCTTGATCAAACCCTGTTTGGGTAATTAAACTTTGAATTGAAATAATGAAATATGAAAAGGAATGATGAATGGACAATGCTATGTTGCAACTCACCAAACCATTGAATAAACCTTTATAATTCTACAATATTGATCTTGATCTTGCATGAAATGGATTGAATGGATGTGGATCTTGATGCTTGAATTAATGCTTTGAATTCTTGGCTTGATCTTGAAACCTACATCACAATGTTAGCTCCAAAAACATGCATGGCGCTTAAGACTTTGACATGATGCTTGAGATCTTGATTGCTGCAATAAATCACTAACAAATCTGCTCTTTAATGCCCTTGATCATAATATTTTCTCTTGTGAAGTCACAAAAATTCTAGGAAAAACTTAGACTTGATTTGATAAAATAACCTTATATTTAGAGGTATGTATCCTTAATTTCTCAAAAATTAGATATTACAAGTCAAAATTGAAATTTGAATTTAGTGACAATAAAATACTGTAAAAAATATGTTTTAAAAATGGGTTCAAAGGCTTATGGAGGACCCATTCACCATGGGTGAATGGGCCCTAGGCCCCTATTCCTAAAACACACATTGCTCAAGGTAAAATGTTATGTGTTGGCATTAATTATTGTTGGGTTTCCCCTTTGGAAAATATAATTTATTAAACTTGTAGATGTAAAATATGGCTTATTAAGGAATAAGTAAGTCCATTTTAATTAAGAGGGCCCAAAAAAAGTGTGAAAATGTAAAGGAATACATTTTTCTACACTACACATGTATATATGTATACGTGTATACATATGTATATATGTAAGAGTTGTAGGGATACACAAATTCGACCCTTTGAGGATGGGGATGTGTTTATTGTATCAAAAAAGAATGTGGAGCCATCTTGCTAATGTTTCCTTAATTTTTCATTTAAAAGAAACAAAAAAAACTTAAGAAAACCCTATGTTTCGACGAGTTTCCAAAAAGAAAAAATAAATTTCAAAAGCTAGAAAATGTCATGTGAAGTCATTTTGTAGGGTTCTGATAAGATATGATGCGACACGAGGTTATTTTATAGAAATTTGAGTAGACATGATGTGGCACGAGATCATTTTATAGAGTTAGTAGACACAATTCTTTCTAAATCATTGTTACTTAAAAATAAATAGTAACTACACAAAAATATTATGTATTCCAAAAATATTGTAGCATTTAGCACAATACAATCTATTTTGAAAAAATTGCCATAATTTCCATTCACTATCATTTCTAAAAATTAATAGCATTTCACATAGAATTTCGATGTCTCAATATACTTGGTTAGGTCAATTTTTGAATGTCATTCCATCTTACCATTTTTGGTCTTCATACCAGTCTTAATGTCTTCCATCTTCTTAATCTTTACTCCTTTGGTAGTCAAATTTAAATTATAATAAATCTCGAATCTATAAATTATTGTTCAATGTTCCAGTCTATTTTAAATTATAATTTTTTGAATTTTTGATTTTTAAATCAATTTCTTTCTTTCTTTTAGAATGTCAAGTTGGGGAAAATAAGGCTTCTACCCACTATGAAAATATTGTGATTGTGCTCCACAACCAAAGGATATAGGTGGAATAGTTAGCATCACATGTAAGCTATGTGAAACATCATGAAGAGGTTCTTACATGAGGGTGAGGGCTCATTTCCTTCACATACTTGGAAAAGGTGGTAATCCTTGTCTAAATGAGATAAAATGATATGATGATGTTAGGGATCAATAAAGGCTTGATGAGAATGTGTCTAATTTGAGCTTTCATGCTTCAACGAGATGGGAAACTGTTGCAACTCAAAATCAAAATAGAGAGTTCGAGGTGGGTGTGTCTTCTAGAGATGTTCATGTGACAAAAAAAAGTAGTATAATATTCTCGCAAGAGACCACACATTGGCAATTCAAAACCCATTGGAAGATTGTTTGATATGCAAGGTTGAGAAGTAGTTGATGTAGCAATTGCACACTTCTTTTATGCAAATGAAATATTGTTTAATGTTACTCACTCTCTTTTCTATGGAGAGATAGTCCAAGCTATCAATAATGGACCATCTAGGTATGAAAAGCTTTGCTCTACTCCAATTGATAAAGAAAAAATCAATTACAGCAACAAACTACACCAATGAAAAGAGCGTGGTCTACAAAAGGATGGAGTATTGTGATGGATGGGTGGACAAATGCTATAAATTGTCTAGGGTGATCCCATAATAGTGGTTTACACTTTTTGGGACATCTTGATTTTTGTTGATATCACATATTTTTAGAAAATATAATGATTTAAGCCTTGAAAAGTTCCATTTAAAGTATTCCAATTGAAGAGGGTTTGATCAAACCACCTTAGATCAAATGCCCTTGGATAGAACCTCACTAGTTTTAAACCATACCTATAACGAAGTCTCCTTTACACCTATCAAAATACTGATAAAAAACCACTTTTGATTTACCTTTTGTGGGATCAAATGAATTCATTTAAAACTTGTTTTTTGTAAGTATGTAGTCCTTATTATAAGCTTCCCTAAAAGTATAATTTTAAATATATTTAATTTGATTATTATATTTAGTTTTTAGGGTCTGTGCAAGATCATGGGGGTCCAAAAAGTGGTGATGTAAAAAAAAAAAGGCTTTTTTAACATGCCCAAAAATGCGAAATTCACACCTTTGAATTTTTGTAGGCCCACATACAATATCGGTTTTAGTTTGGTAATACCAAACGAAAATGAATATCCATTAGTAACAGATATCCATTTCGTAACGGATATCCGTTATATAATGAATATCCGTCTTGAAATGGATATCCGTTATATAACGAATATCTGTTTAGTTTAAGTGACATTTTATGATTCCGTCGGGTCCGACCCAAACCGATTGTTTTATTTTATATATTATATTATATTTATCATATACGTATTATTTAATATATTATAACATTATATTTTATTATAATATTTATATAATACTAAATATTATATATTAAATATAGTATTAAATTTATTATATTTTATGATTATATTATAATATATGTATTATAATATAATATAATATATGTATTATAATATAATATATAATACATATATTATATTATAAATAATACTATATAATAATATATATAATATATAATAATATATATACTATATATTATACATATTATATTAATATATTTAATATAATAAAAATATAGTATATCTTGTCCCTAAATCCTAAACCCTCTCTCTCTCTCCCTCTCTCCCTAAACCCCCCCTCTCTCTCTCTCCCTCTCTCCCTAAACCCTCTCTCTCACTCACTCTCCCTCCCTCCCTCTCACTCCCCCTCTCTCTCCCACTCTCTCAAGTTTGTCTCTCCCTATCTCCCTTTCAAGTCTTTCTCTCACTTCCTCTCTTTATTATATAATGATAAAATATATATTAAAGATCTAAGAGGGAGATGGAGACTTCAAAGGGAGTCTATGTATTAAATATATTATATAATATATTGAATATATATACAATATATCTAGAATATAAATAATATATATTATAGTATATATTACATATAATATATCTAATATATAATATATACTATAATATATATTACATAATATATAGTATATATGAAATATATTATAGTATATTTATATATAATAAATTTATAATAGAATAAACAGATATCCATTCCAAAATGGAAATTCGTTGCGTAGACTATGTATTAAATATATTATATACTATATTTAATATATAATATATATAATATATTATATCATATATTAATATATAATATATATCTTATATATAATATATAACATATAATATATAATATATATTATAAAATATAAATATATATTATTATATTTAATATATATTTTATAATATAATATAAAATATATTTCATATATAATATATAATATATGTGAAATATACTATTGTAAATTCCAATAAATTTATTTTATAATAAACAATTATCCGTTATTTGTCCCATTGGATTTGTCGCTAGCTAGGAATATAATAAAGTTTTACATAATGGATATCCGTTTCTCTAAGCACTTTATAATGCGAAATCTTCCTCATTATCACTGAACCTTGCCTCATTTTTGCAACTTCAAGTGACCTCCAATGACCTCCAGGTATGTGATTTTTGCATTTTTTCTCATTTTTTTGTTAATTAGTGATTAATTTAAATTTTTTTTGTAGTTTTATTGATTTTTTTCTTTTCTATCTAAACTTACAAATAAATTTGAAACCCTAGTTAGTGGAAAACAAATAAAAAACATCAAACAAAAAAATTGAACATTAATTACTAGAAAAAAAGCAGAAAATTTAACCTAGAACACTAAACAAACATAAAATATAACCTTCATTACCACTTTTTTGCATTTTTTAAAACTGTTTTACATTCTTGTCTATTTTTACTTCATCTTTATCAATTATTCTCATGTTTTTCTTAAATTTTTGCTTTGTTTCTTATTCTTAAATTAGTAATTCTTCGCTAAACAATTTGTTTTTTATTTTTTTAATTGTTTTGACTCTCCTCAGCTCTCAAAATAGAAATGATCCTTATTGGAAGTGCTCTAAATTTCCAATACTTTGTGAGTTTGGATCCATTGTTAGTACTAACCAAACAAAACTTGTCCCTGGAGCCATAAGGAAATGGGCAAAGTGAATGGGTAATAATCGATGGGCTATGCATGAGGCTATCATAGTGTATCATATACAAATAATAATCTCCCGAACAACCCATCGATTATTACCCATTAACTTTGCCCATTTCCCTATGGCTGCAGGGACAAGTTTTGTTTAATCATTACTATGTATACAGTCTCACAAAATATTGGTAATTTGGAGCTTAACACTTCCACATTGCAACAAGGTAAAAATTTAATGTATTTTTAAATGAGATTTCACATCACTTTAACAATTATTTGTTTTCCATTTATATGCCTTAAATATAAAGGAGCTTTACACATTTTTTCATTTGTATTGAATCAAGTCATTTATATTGAATGGTTTAAGGGGATCTTTAAACATGTATCTTACATTTTCAAATTACAAATTTAATGCAGGTTCACTTATAACTTGTAGAGAAGGGGGATTTTCTACTCACGAGTTCTCCCCAATTAGAGAGCCTCAGAGGGGGAACTGCCCTAAACTACCTCAAAGAACAATGGTGAGAGTTCTAGAACCAGAAAGAGAAGGTCACATAGATTCTCTAGACAAATTGTCAAACTCTCGGCCAAAGGACGACAATGTAGAACACAGACGATAGTGTGGCACACTAGCATCCCCGAGGCGCGCTAGCGTCTCATACGAACCGGAAAGTAGGTTTATCTCAAAAAATAGCTAAGCGACTACTAGCAATCTGATTACTGAGAACTTCTAGAGTGAAAAAAAGTGATAAAGTTGAAATAGACTGAAATGGAAGTGATAAAGGTAAGGAGAAGAAAGGAAATGCTTACAATCATGTGAATGATGAAGCCTCTAGCTCGTGAATGTCTTCAATACCTGCACACAAGAGAGAGAGAGAGAGAAAGTGTTGGGGCTGTATAGGGGTTTGCCTCAGCCAAACCCCCGTTTTGGTGTTCCCACCTCCATGGACAACCAAATAGATAGAGAGAAATGAAGTAAACACAAAAACACTACAAAATAGTGTTATGCTACTCAACCAAGTAATAGAGAAGATTAGTGAAAGCTTACCACCTCCACCTAAAGCACTCAAGGCTCATGGGGGAGAAAATGAGAGGAACTCAAGCCTTTGCTACTGTGGTGTTTCATTCCACACTTGATCTACTGAAGTGATGGAGTGTTGATGCTGCTGCTATGAAGTGTAAAGTGTTGAGTGAAATGGTGAAGAAGCTACTTGGAGCTTGTGAAGAGATTGGAGATATCAACCATCCATGAAATCAATGAAGGTGAGTGAATGAATGGTCAAGAGATGAAAATAGGTGAAGGAATAGTGAATATGAAGGAAGGAGGTCAAGAAATGACCATATTCGGGTTGGTCAGCCGAAAAGGGCATTACAAGTCGACTCCCAATGGGATTTGTAATGCCTTTGCAGGCTCCAGACACGAGAATTTGTCAGGGATGTCTGCGCGCCGTGCGGGCGTCCTCAACAGAAACGCCTCTATCGATACTCAAAAAAGGTGCCAAGTGGAATGAAGGCAGTGAGCTTATGTCGAATTTCGCCTTCGAATTTGGTTTTCTAAAGTGTAAAGGGGTAAAGGGGAATTTTCCCAAGGGGTGAAAATTCGCTTCTATACATTTTTCCCCCACTTTAGTGAGCACGAGTACTGATGAGTGCTTTGGTAAAGTAGAGTAGTAAGAGAGTAATAGGGTTAGAAATGTATACCTGAATCATTGAGGAAGCAGAGCGTGATCTAGCGAACCCGAGAGTGCAGGACAAGAAAAGGACTTCATAACTCCATGAAACTATGAAGCTGAAGAAAGAAAGCACCTTAGAGACCCACAAACCTACAAGGAAGGTATCCTCCAAGAACTCTCACATGAAGGAAATTGAGAAAGCACCTTGCAGACCCACAAACTTGCAACGAAGGTATCCTCCAAGAACTCTCACATGAAGGAAACCAAGAAAGCGCCTTACAAGCCCGCAGACTTGCAAGGAAGGTATCCTCCAAGAAAGCGTCTTACAGACCCACAAACCTACAAAGAAGGTATCCTCCAATAACTCTCACATGAAGGAAACCGAGAAAGTGCCTTACAGACCCACGAGCCTGCAAGGTAGGTATCCTCCAAGAACTCTCACATTAAGGAGATCGAATGAAGGGGACTCCGCAGAGTCAAAGAGGGTGACATGTTTACCCACAAATAGAACATGTCAAGAAGCGGCCGCGCAGGCCAGTGAATAGAAAGTCATGTAGACCATCGCTAATTTGTAAGACTTTCAAAGGGGTCCCTCGGGAACCCTTCAAAAGGAAGAGAGGTCCACTCAAGGGACGCGCTGTTTGAAGAGTAAAGTCTAGTCAGGCTGGCCCCAAGCTAGACATAAGGATGTAAGTAGGTCTAGTTGGGCTTCCCTCGGACTAGACGCAAAGATATGAAACAAATCTAGTTGGGCTACCCCCAAGCTAGACCCCAAGATGTGGAGTAGGTCTAGTCGGGCTGTCCCCAAGCTAGATGCCATAGAATTTGTTTGATAGAAAAGCTTTCAAGGAGGTCCCTCGAGAACCCTTCAAAAGAAAAGGGGGGTCTGCTCAAGGGATAGTTCAATTGAAAGACATAGAGAGAGAGAGGGTCCTTAAGAAGGACACACATCTCCAAAATAAGTTATCACTGTCCCCAACATAAAGGGGAGGATAACCACACAAGATATTTAGAAAAGGATAGAGGTAAACCTCGATATCACTAGTCGAAAAGGCAAGTACGTCAGCAGGCACCTGAATCACGAAGTTGTTTAATTTTATCCTTCAAGGCTTTACATTCACTAGTGGAATGGCCAAGCACTCGATGGTATGCACAAAAAGAATGTTCTTCATGATCATGCTTATGAAATTTATTGCGTGTAGGAAGAGGAAGGGTGATTAAGCAGGCTTTTAGGAGTTGCAACAAAATATTGTCTACCTCAAATAAGGAATGAGGGGTAGGAAGCAACCCTTTCTCTTGTGGAGAAAAGTTTGACTGCTCACAAGGAAAAGATATGAAGATCGAAGAAAACTGAGGATAGACCAATCCATGAGAACGAGGTTGAGCGAACTTCACGTCTACATCTAACCATGGTTCTCGCTTAGATTGTTCATTCGAGCACCCAAGCCCCAAATTATGCTTACGAGGCACAAATTCTATAGGGACTTGAATGCCTTGTTTGTTACACCCGCAACCTTTACGTCCATAGCCACATTTTGAGACGAGCTTAAATTCAGGGCCGTAATGTGTTTGCAAATCTTGAGAAGAAGGACGATCTTCATAGAGAGCCTTGTTCCAGCAAAAGGGATCATGCTCTTCTACGGGATCAACATCATCCTTCTTAATAGGACTGCTAATAATATCCTCTTTAGCAGAAGTGTAATCATCTTCTTCAGAAGGAGGATCGATGCTAAGGTCATTACAATTTGCATTCACATTATCCCACAACACAAAAGAATAACCATCTTCGATAACAGGTGTGAATGATATTGTCGAAGGGTCCAAGTGGATCGGGTCGACCTTATATTCCTGAACGAAGGAATCTGTAAAGTCTAAAGGACCCCAATCATTACCAAGACATACACTCCTTTGAGAAGAGGTAGAATTAAGGTTTCCTGCTTCCGAAGGATCTTCTTCAAGGACATTCATCTCAAGAGTATCCTTTGTAGTAGGTACTTTTGGAGTAAACATCAACACATTGGAAGATATTGAAGGGATAAGAGTAGGCACAATCGAAGCCTGACCAACAACTGCCATCTCACACAAGTGCATAGCATTAGGTTCAGCCTTGACTGTGACTACTTTATTATTACAAATGAACTTAATTGATTTGTGCAAGGTAGACGAGACTACACTCATAGCATGAATCCATGGTCTACCAAGAAGAAGGTTATAAGGTAATTTCTTTGACATAACATATACAAGGGTAGGTACAATAACAGGGCCCAACCTCACAGGCAAGACTATCGTGCCTAGGGCTTGTCGACCAACATTATCGAACCCACGAATGACAACAAAAGAAGCATTAAGGGAAGATGAATCAATATTAATCTTAGGCAATAGATCAATGCTACATATATTAAGCGCTGAACCAACATCAACGAGAGTACGTCTAATGCTAATCTTATTAATGTTAACTATAATCATTAGGGGATCCACTTGCTTTTGTACTTACGGAGGTGGGAGATCCTGAGGATATAACGTAATATTCAGTGAATCCACACGAATATGAGCTATTAATGCATCAACATCTTCCGACCTAGCAGAAGAAGGCAAGAGGATCTTTTTCAAGGCTTCCTTAAGCATACCTTGATAAAATAGAGCAGATTGAAGCAAGTCCCACAGTGAGATCTTATCCAGAGTGACGCACGATTGCTTGACAAGATCGTAATCACTAGGTGCTTTAGTTGTAGGTTCAGGTGCTTGAGGAAGCCTTAGTTGTTTATTTATTCTAGTATCATAGGTACAGGCTACCACTCTATAAGAGGGATCCTTAGAAAGATCAAGGGAATCACTATCAAATGGAACACCATCAATAGAACAAACCCTTTCAGGAGAAGGACCAACTGGAGTCACGTAAATGATCGGTCTCTTAGGCCTTTGAGGGGCAATCGAGACATAGATTACATTTACATAATCGTCACAACCAGTAGGATAATTATTCAAATACATATTCTCAACATCGATCCAAACATGATCAAATGTGGAAGGAGATTCATCATGCGTTAATGCATCATCTCTAGAGGAGAGTGCATTAGAATAGATAAGAAATTCATCATTCAAAGAGAGTGCATTGGGATGAAGGGTAGATTCATCATTCACAAATGCATCATCTCTAGAAGAGAGTGCATTGGAATGAATAGAAGGTAGAGTAATATTAAGAAAGGTATCAATCATTTCATCTTCTAGCAACAAGATATCCTCCGAAGGGGGAGGACTCTCATGAGAAGGATCAAAGATACAAAGTGACATGGGCAAAGCCAAGTCACTATCACATGCATGAAATAGAATAATATTAAAATTTTGAACAAAATTAGATACAAAACTAATAAAAGAAGATATTAAATTCATTATTATTTTTTTGGTATTTTCTATGTTCTAGTAATTTGCATTTTTGGAGGTCTTCGGAGCAGAATTTGATGTCAGAACTTGCGTCGGTCCCTAAAATTCAACTACTGAAGGCACTAGTATTTTAGGGATTGAACTAGTTCTCTAGAAGACCTTTCCAATGGTGCAAATGGTTCTGAATTCCAAGCACCGAGTCAAAAGTTATGACCCCACCAAGTAGGGGTAAATAAATTCCTAGTTTTTCAAAGAATACTGTTCTTCACGTCGGGTTCACCAAAATGTAGAGAAGGGGGATTCACTACTCACGAGTTCTCCTCAATTAGAGAGTCTTAGGGGGTGAATTTCCCTAAACTACCTCAAAGAACAACGATGGGAGTTCTAGAACCAGAAAGAGCAGGTCATAGAGATTCTCTAGACAAACTATCAAGCTCTCAGCCAAAGGATGACAACGTAGAACATGGACGACAACGTGGCACACTGGCATCCCTGAGGTGCGCTGGCATCTTGTACACACCAGAAAGTAGGTTTATCTCAGAAAATGACTAAGTGACTACTAGCAATTTGATCACTGAGAACTTCTAGTATGACATAAAGTGATAAAGCTGAAATAGATTGAAATGGAAGTGATAAAGGTAAGGAGAAGAAAGGAAATGCTTACAATCGTGCGAATGATGAAGCCTCTAGCTCATGAATGTCTTCAATACTTACACACAAGAGAGAGAGAAAGTGTTGGGGCTGTATAGGGGTTTTCCTCAGCCAAACCCCTGTTTTGGTGTTCCCACCTCCACGGACAACCAAATAGATAGAGAGAAATGGAGTAAACACAAAAGCACTACAAAATAGTGTTATGCTACTCAACCAAGTAATAGAGAAGATTAGTGAAAGCTTACCACCTCCACCCAAAACACTCAAGGCTCGTGAGGGAGAAAATGAGAGGAACTCAAGCCTCTGCTGTCATGGTGTTTCATTCCACACTTGATCTACTGAAGTGATGGAGTGTTGATGCTGTTGCTATGAAGTGTAAAGTGTTGAGTGAAATGGTGAAGAAGTTGATTGAAGCTTGTGAAGAGATTGGAGAGATCAACTAGCCATGAAATGAATGAAAGTGAGTGAATGAATGGCCAAGAGATGAAAATGGATGAAGGAATAGTGAATATGGAGGAAGGAGGTCAAGAAATGACCATATTTGGATCGATCGACTGAAAAGGGCATTACAAGTTGACTCCCAATGGGATTTGTAATGCCTATGTAGGCTCTAGACGTGAGAATCTATCAGGGATGTAAGCGCACCGCACAAACGTTCACATGTCGCGCAGGTGTCCTCGACAGAAAAGCCTCTATCGACACTCAAAACAGGTGCCAAGTGGAATGAAGGCAATGGGCTTATGTGGAATTTCGCCTTCGGATTTGGTTTTCTAAAGTGTAAAGGGGTAAAGGGGAATTTTCCCAAGGGGTGAAAATTCGCTCCTATACATAACTAAATCATGGATCGACGCCCTCCAACTCCACCCACTCTAGCTCCACGCACTCCACCTCGTAACCCCCCACCACCACCTGCATTTGATGGTGCTCACTTTCGAGAACAAGTTGATGTGAATGTTAAAACCATTCAGGATCAAGTTAATGCCATTCAAAATGAAGAATGTGTTCACCCATTATTGAGGCGTTTTGCATAAAAAATACAAACTGTTGTTGATGCGGTTAGGTCCATGGAAGTGGACTTAGACGAGCATCAATGATGGCTAGATGAAAGGAGATAGTCTCAATCTAAAGAGGAAAACACAAAGAAGTGAAGAGATGCAACTAAGAGTCGTAAAACTTTCTTAAGACAATGATCTTATTTTTATAAAAAAATTGATCTTGGATGGATATTTTATAAAGAATTTTGTTGGATGGATATTTTATAAACAATTGGGTTGGATGGATATTTTTAGTGTTGAATTTATGAATATAATAGTATAATGAGGAGACAAAAATTTAGTCATAAATATTAAATCATCTATTAATTTAGTGTTTGTTCATATATAGTGAACTTATTCATGCATCATGGTTGACTGATGTATTATTTGTTGATCATAATTATTGTATAGATTTAACATGAACAATATAATTAACATGTATCTTGATGTCTTCTAAGGATTTAGTTTGAAATTTGCATCAAACCCCTTTGGTGTAAATAATATTCTTCTTTATGTATCATGATTCCGAAGATAGTGATTTTTATTCATGATCATTTTATACTTTTTACATGAATTATCTAATGACATGTTATTCAACTTGAAGGTTTTAATGGCATGAATGTTGAATTGAGTTGTAATGGTTTTGTTTGATGGTTTTATCACTTCTTATTCTAGATGGTCCCAACACGGGAAACACTCTTCCTTTCAACTCTCTCCCTCTCCCTCTCTCAGGTCTCTCCCTCCCTCCCTTTCCCCCCCTCTCTCTTTGTGTCTCTACCTCCCTCTGTCTATATCAACTCTCTGTCTGTCTCTCCCTCTCACTCTTAGGTCCCTCCCCCCTCTCTCTCTTACGTCTCTCAGAGCTTCCTCTCTCCCTCCCTCTCTCCCTCTCAAGTCTCTCTCCCTAGATCAAGTCTCTCTCTCTCTCTCTCCCTCTCAGGTCTCTCTTTCTCAAAACTCTCTTTCTCTCTCTCTCCCTCTCAAGTCTCTCTCTCTCATCTCTCCCTCTCAATTCTCTCTCTCTCTCCATCTCTCTCTCTCTCTCTCTCAAGTCTTTCTCTCTTTCTCTCTCTCCATCTCACTCTCAGGCCCCCCTCTGTCTCTCTCAAGTCTCCTTTCTTGGACTCTCTCCCTCCCTCTCTCCATCTGAAGAATCTCTCTCTCTCCCCATCTCAAGACTCTCTTTCTCTCTCCCTCTTAATTCTTTCACTCTCGCTCTCTCCCTCTCAAGTCTCTCTCTCTCTCTCTACTCAACTATATATACTCCCTCTCTCCCTCTCAACTATTTCTCTCTCTCTCTCTCTCTCTCTCCCTCTCAGCTCTCTCTCCCCATACCTCGTCTCTCACTCCCTCTCTCTCCCTCTCTCTCAAGTCCCTCCCACTCTCTCTCTCTCTCTCTTGTGAATTGGCCGCACATCAATAAATATATAATATATACTATATATTAAATATATTATATAATATATAAAATATATATTACATAATATTAATTTATAATATATAATATTTCATATATATACTATATACTATATATAATATATTACATATAATACATAATATTATATATTATAAATATATGTATTATACATACATAATACATATTATATATAATGTATATTATAAATAATATAAGTAAATATAAATAACGGATATCCGTTACATAATGGATATCCGTTTTAGAAAACAAAACGGATATCTGTTATACATGGATATCCGTTGGTTTGGTATTACCAAACCAAAATGGATATTGGCTTAGGATTTGGTACGAAATTACCTGACTTGCAAAGTCAACCCAAAAAACGTGTTTTTGATTTTTTTTAGTTTTTCGAAGTTCGCCCTTGTGGCTGATGACTTTTTTTTACCCGAATTTCATCAAACGAAAAGGGTTTTTAGAAAAAATTGTCAACTTCCCACCAATATAACTTTTGCCTTATTTTGAATTTAATAAATAATTATTATTGATTTTCTACCTACATTACGTCTAAAGTCCTAATTGATAGGCTGATTGAAAAACTTCTATAACTTTCAAAATACTTAACATTTTTTGAATCTACAAGATGCACCACATTCTATGCTTTGCATACTATAGGATAAAAAAAAATGAATTTCATAATTTTTTGACCAAGTTATGGTCGTCAGACACAAACATTTTAATAATTCTGAAAAGTTCTAATAAAAAAATCATAACTAATTATTTACATGGAAAAAATTACAAAAAAAATCCGGCACATCCGGACATGTGTCCTCTACTTATATTGAAAAATTCAAAAAAAAATAAATATTTTTTCTTATACTTAGGGTGGTCAGACATACACCCGCTTCTTATCTTTTTCCTGAAAATTTAATACCACTGCATTTAAATTTCAAATTTTCTCAAAACAAATTTACTTTTTTCCAAAAAAGGAATAGTAGCCTAGAAACTACATTCAATTTTCTACAACTTTTGTTGTTACATATTTTTCATATTATGTTAATAACCTATTCAAATTTTTATGTCAAGTTGCCTAACTATGATTTTCTAAATTTTCATTGCAACTTAGAGGCCTAGTTTGGACCCCCATGATCTTGCATATACCCTTAAATATTTTTTGTGAATGTAGGTTTTTCACCGAAAATCAAGCTCTTTGTTTTGCACATGTGAAAAAATAGTAGACTATCAAAGAAATTATGAAAAATATCTATGCACTTGAATTTTTTTTGTGAATGATATTGATGTCCTTGATCCAACAAAATAAAATAAAATTCGATCATAGAAAAAAAGTTGTGTTAGTAAGTAAAATTATTGGTTTGACTTCAAAACTTAATTAAGAAAAAATATTCAATAACACACTATGAAACCAATTTCATGCACTAGATATTGTAGTTACAAATCTAAATTTTAAAAAATAGAATTTTATCCTTCATAGAAAAAACGTTATGTGTTAGCAAGTACACACCACTCTTTAAAAATGGTGTTTACTGTTAAAAACTAGTTTTTAAAGGAGATGGAAAAAGAAATGCAACTTGATTCCATTTTTTTTTAAAATTTTTTTTAGAATCTACAGAAAAAATGTCACTAATCAATAGTTTTCATCATCTTCAAATTCCTCATGGTTTAGCAGCTATAGGCGCCCGAAAGTGAAGATTTAGTGAAAAAAAATTAGTTCAATGTCAAGTTTGGCCAAAAAGTGTAAACCACTATTGTGGAATCACCCTCCACTATTTCATATCATGGTAACATGCAACAAAGGGGCTTATTTTTTGGAGGCAATAGATTGTTCAAGGAAAGAAAAAAATGTAGAGTTCCTTCATAACCAACTATGCAATGACATTGAGGAGGTAGGGGTATTACATGTAGTCCAAGTTGTTACAAATGCTACCCTTGTTTGCAAAGAAACATGTATGTTGGTGCAAAAAAAGTACAAGCATATATTTTGGACACAATATTGTTGTATTCATTGAATAATGCACTTAAAGATATTGGTAAGTTCCAATAGATTTTATATCTCATTGAAAAGGGCAAAAAAATATAGATGTTCATATGTAACCATCACCATACACAAGCCATTTATCATAGCTTTCCATGGTGGAACTTCTCAAACCTGTTGATACATAGTTTGCTTCTTGTTTTATTCTTCTTGAGTGTATTTGTGAAGTCAAAGGAGCTTTGCGTTCCATAGTAGTTATTGATGCATGGGTAGCTTGGAGATAATCTACATTAGATACTGCAATTGAGGTGAGAGGTATAGTCCTTGATGACTATTTTTGGGTTAGTGTTAAATTCATTGTGGACTTTATTAAGCCCATACTTGAGGTGATTAAATTTTTAGATTCAAACAAGCCATGTTTAGGAGACATTTACGAAGAAATAGATTCCATGTGTAAAAAAATTAAGAAAATAATAGATGCAAGAGATCTTTCTCTATATCCTATGATAGAAAAAAAAAGATACATTAAATATGGAACAAACTTAACACACCCCTTCATTGTGTTTCCTAGGCCTTAAATCCTAAATGGTATGATCTACAAGTGACCAATACGAGGGATCCATATGAGGATATAGAGGTAATGAAGTAAGAAGTTTATGGCTGAGGTGAGGATTCTTAAATTATGAGGACTTAATGGAAAAAGCTTTCACATAGGCATGGTGATTTTTCTTCTATGAAAGATTTATATGATATGCATGAAAATAAAGACCCTATAGAGTGATGGTGGAACCATGGAGGTGGAACCCCTAAATTACAATCATTTGCAATAAGATTTCTCTCACAAGTAGCCAACTCTTCATCTCTTGAGAGAAATTGGAGTACTTATGTTTTTATTCATTCACTAAAGAGGAACTCAAAGCAGAGAACTTGGTGTATAATCATAGCTCACTTCACCTTCTCTCTCATGTAGAGCTTAGGTACAAGGAGGGTCCTTTAGCAAAATGGGACCAAATTTCACCTAATGGAGAAGTTACAACCTTGGTGGATGAAGTGGTTGGAGTAGATGGCCTCAATGATTTACCCCCAGTTCTACTACCAACGAAGAAACTTGAGTTTGAGAGTGATGAGTATTTGGAGAACATCAAATCTAAAGACCTAGAAATGGATGACATAAAAATGCAGACAATATATTTATGATTTCTAACTTTTATTTTTTGTATGTGTATCAGTCTATCAAGCTATCAACATTTCTGAATTTCAATATGTAATATAAAAAATGTAGCATCATGAATTCTTTGAATCTTTGACATTTGTATGTTTAAACTTTAAAGTTACTGTTAAACTTTACCAATGTTCTTGTTTTGAAAATTCAATGTCATGATATTTTCAGTTTTAATGTGGACAATTATAAATTATTAAATTATATTAAAAAATAACATCTCCAAGTACCTCTGTCTCATATTTTCAAAAATAGGCGTACTAGTACCACTACCAATCTCCCATACCAATACTAGTACTTGTCTCCTAACAACTATGTGATATATATATATATATATATATATATATATATATATGTATATGTATATGTATATGTATATATAGATATATATGTATACACTACATGTATATGTATACATATACATACATACACAAATACATATATACATATATCTATATATACACACACATATTATATATATGTATATATATCTAGATACATATATATATGTATATATAAATAGATATATATATATATATATATATATATATATATATATATATAATAATTAAATATTATTATTACACTGAGAATATGTGAAAGATGGTAGTGTACAACTCAAACTACTACAAACTAGCCAACATATATTCTTACCAAAGCATTTGGAGGACTGAAGTTTGATTTCTTTTTGAAAAATTCTTGATTTAACTATAGTCCCTTTAATTTAAGAAAGGATGTTAACATATTAATCCTCTAGATTAACACATTTATATTTTGTTTACAATTTTTAATAATTTTTCTTTTTTGATAGTTTAACCATTCCATTATTTCCATAAGAATGTAATCTTCATTTCTAAAACAATAAGATTACACCATTCTATCCTGCTATATTACAACATGAACTTGACAAGTAGGAAAAAAAACAAAATAAAAATTAATCGATCTAATTTATTTTAAATTTACATAATTGATTAAGTCTCATGATACAAACATCTCTAGAGAGTTTATTGATATTTGATCTTTTGTAAAAGAAACCCTATAAATTTTGAATATTCTTTCATATACACATGCCATCTTCTGTAGTACCCAAAATTTGGGAAAAATAAGTTTCCTTTTTGGAAGGTCCATGAAAAATAGGAAAGGCTAAGCCTTTACAAGAGTTGGTTATTAGATATCTCTATTGTCCTATAAATGAGGTTGTAATATGGGTTGTCAAAACAAGCTTGATCTTGATGCTTGTACCCAAGGTCAAGGGACATGAACAAGGTGATTATACTATCCATGAGTTATAGTTACATGACTTCAAATTTCCAGAGTCAATCAATTGCTTAATAAATCATATCTATATAAAATCATTAAATGTTTTAATATTTTTTTAAGCTATGTAGATTGCTGGATATGTGAAGTCCAACGAACATCCTCTTGGACTTCCTATTTTTTCCCTCCAATTGTACATCTCTTCGAATTTCTTGGAGATGGATATATTTGTGGATAACATATGCAATCATTTATTATCATTGTATAGATGAAAAGCTTGATGTTGTATGTATAAACAAAATAGAGATATAAATATAGAGATTTCCCCTACTTCCTATGGATGTAACCAAATTGCTGAACTACGTATATCCGGTGTCTTGTGTTCTCATTGATTTAAATCTTGTGTCTTTAATTCTATTTTTGCATTTATTTATCTGCACTTGTTATCCAACATAGATATCAAAGTGTTGTATAGTTAATTAAAGGTTGTTTCCTACATCCAAGATCATGCTAATTCTTATGGATCCTAGAATTTGTGCTCTATAGAATACATTAACATGTGATAGTGAAATAGATAAAATTATGACAATTGTATTGCTTTGAGGCATATCTATATCGATTGAAATTCTTTGAAAGGAAAAGATTAAAATTTGTAAATGCACCTCAAAATCAAAGATGATTAACTGCAGTATCATGTACAAAGGTAGGTGTGGATTTATGGTCCCAAACATTCTCATTGAGAATTATAGATAATCTTCCTTAAATAGTAAAAACAAGGAGAAATGATACCCTTATTTCTTTAGCCTCTGAAGACTCTTTATGAGGGCATAGTTTAGTCTATAATATTTTAAAATAAGTAAGGATTGACATAGAATAAAATATTTTTAAGGAGATTGGATCTATGCCAACTAAACACTTTCTGATATACCTACCTTCAACACTAGCAATAGAAGAAATGGGTATTTTGTTATTTCGAACTTGTAGAATTCAAGTATAGTATTTGAGCATTGGCATATTGACACAAGAGCTACTCACTAATTCAAGAATTTAAAATTTTTCCATGGTCACTATAAAGGACACTAAAAATCACAATAGTATGGGGAAAGTGCTATCCCCTTAAGGTAGCTAGGAATGTCAATTTGGAACTAGAAGCAATTTGGAATGCTATGGGTAATAAGATAAACAAATAAGGGCATAACAAAGTATATTTTTGTCATGAAAAAAAATTCAATTCCAAACATACCAAAACAATCTTTGAACACATTTTCTATCACAATTGTAACGTGAATTAGGTCAAATATAAAAATATCCAAAAAAGTGGAGCATGGACACAATATCCAAAATATGAATGCACACAATATTTCAAATGATATGAAATTCACAAGAAATAAAGGAACATAATGAAGTTTTAATTAGATATTGATCGCCTTAAAAACAAAGAACAACAAACAATCCCCAAAAATATAGAAGAAATCCTAACAAAAAAGAAACCCATATTCATAAATCCCTCCAACAGTTCCATGATGGTTGGCTTGGCTCTAAGGGACTTGACTAATTCCATCTTCCATTTCATCATGCTGAATATTTTCCATGTCATCATCACCAGTTGTACAATTGAATCATTAGTACTTTGACATGAATCAAGTGTACCTTCATGTTGTTGTGATTCCTATGTTGTAGAATACAATTCAACATCTACAAGATTGGACAACAATGTGTTGGCCACTTCATTTGGTGAAACATCAACCTCAGATAGACTAAGGATGTTCTTCACCACAAAAAACATCATCTTGCATGTTGAAATAAAATCTGTCACTAGGATGCATGTCTTCTATGAGTGCTTTTGTATTGAGAGGCCATATACCTATCCTTTTGAATCCTACCATGATGTTCGCCATTGTCAATGATTCTTTAGTGACTTGTTACCTAGTTCTTCTAGTTATCCCCTCCAAATTTTGAAAATTGTAAACCTTTCCATCCATGCATGTCTCATTTAGATTTGAAGTATGATTTAAATGCTAAAAACCCACTCACATCGGTGGGTTGTAGGTTATGTGATGTATGTACCAATAATGTAAGAAAATCAACACTCAAAATCCTTGCCTCTTGGATTGTTGTAACAACAACATGGCTACCATGGCCATCAAGTATAAGCAAGTGCCTATTTTTGGGTGACACACCACTTAGAACTAACTATGCAAAGTGGTGCAACCGATTCATAAACAATTCTTTCATCATCCATGCATGTGGTTGGGATGCCATGCACACACCCGATTTATGACCAATAATGTAAATTTTTAATTTCTTTTTACCCTAAAAAAACAGAAGCCTAGTATGTTCTGTCCAACAACATTAACAAAGTAGAGAATGGTTATCCATTCTTGACTCTTTAGAATGATGTAAGACACACTCCTGCTACCTCTTTTCGATAACACCCTCATGACACCATTTGTCCCTGCTTGAATACTAGTTTCATCATAGTTCCATTTTTTTGAACTCCATATGGTTTTACATTATACGCTTTGGAAATGTTGTGTATAAAATAGACAACATTAGGTATCAGGTTTAGTGCCTTATCTCTTTCAAGGCCTTATGTTCTCCTCAAGGTGAGTTCAAGATGATACCTCTTAACCTAGGCCACCATGACTTACTAAGCAACCCATCTTTAAATGGGTTGGGTCTAGTTTGGCATATCTAGGCTATCTCTGTCTTGAGATTGATAATCTCAAGGCCGTGGCCAATTGTATCCATCTCTTTGCACCATTCTATAACTAAATCCTCTTCAGTTATTGCCAACATAGCTAGAGGACCTTTCTTTAACATGGATGTTATCCCATCTAACCAATTGGTGAGAGTGGTTGTTGGGATTCTCTATTTTTTTGCTACAACTCTTGTGGATATATACCATTACCTTCAACATCTTGAAGAGCTTTTTCCATGCCCTCTTGCATCCACTCTCATTCTTGTGATGTGCTCCTGCATTCTTGCAAGTGCACTAACCTGAACAACTATCTCAATAGGCTCTAGAGTGGTCTCAACATGAACTTGAGGCTCTTGAGATGGAGGGAATCTAACTACCCTTTTTAGTGGAGGCATGGTTGTCTCTGGTCTTCTTGGGCCATTGTAGATCCTCATTCAAGCTTTGTTCATCATATGTACAAAAGAACATACATCATTCAACAACAGTTTCGATATTTGGTTGTCATTTAAATCTTTTCTATATTAAGTTAATGTAATATCCCTTGCAAAGTTTGATCACAATTTGCTTGTTATGTAGCTCAAGGAATATTATCAAACACTTTGCACTCAACCTTCCTACTTGATGTTTGTGATTTTAGTTTGTTGTACCAACTTGGAATTGGATCAATAGATGATGCAAATGCATTAAAAGAAACACTAAAAACTTAACTACAAGTATAACATGAAATGCAAATGTATTTTTATATTTTCAATGCAATACATGACTGATGCAATCATAAATTAACACCTACAACCAAATGACATTTTGTCAAACAATTGACATGCATCCTAATTTAGTGTTCAAATGATCAATACAACCATATAAGTCTCCACAAAGATGATCTTGTTATCGAAATGCATTCTCCTTTACAACTATCATAGGGCTGCCAGGACTCTTGGATTACAATCATGCATCCACTTATAATGCCAAAGTCTGATTACATATGTCTACTTCAATGGAAATAAGATGATAATATGCAGTCCTTTTCAACTCTATTATGACTGATTCCTAAAATGCAAGCTATGACTGAAATCATAGAAATTTGTGATATAATGGATTGACAAGAAGAACCTAGAAATGCTAGCTGCCAGGAAGAAAAGCTCGATTCTCTTTGAGGTATGAAGATTGACCTTCAATTATTGGGCGCCTAGATACCTTAACCCTTACTGAAGCTCCCCTGAATTTATTTGAATTTTTAAATGCTTCTCTTCTTAAAATCGTACCTCCACATGGGCTGCCCCTGTTCTGATGGATCAAACCAAGATAATAAAATTGATGCAACCTCAAAGGTCATCCCATTGCTTCTAAAATGTTCTCAACCTGTCCTTGTATCAAGTGCTGCAATTAGATGGAAGAATCGATGCCAAAGGAAATCACCATGAGTCAAACCGTGGATTTTGCAAACTGAGATGATGACTGTGATAAACTCCAATTTGCTGCAAAATATTATTAGACCTTCTCTTCAAGTCAAATTGCTCCAAAGGATACCAATCCACAATGCCAAAGGATAGAAAATGAGTCACAAATGCAAATGCTTCAATGACTCCAATCGATTTAACCAAAATCGGCCAATGGCCACAAATTTTGCCCAGCTGAGATGACTGATGTATCACCTCCAAAATTGCAACCCTTCAAGAGATATTTCACTCTCTCAGTTATGTTATCAATAATAAGTTTTCATTTCTTATGACCAAAGAAATCTCCAGAAACCCTTGGCTCCACAAGATGGATTATCAAATATCAATATCAAATCTGGATGATTAGAAGCTTAGACAACCCCTCTATTTATTCTTTTTCTCTAGCCCTTCAAGAAGCTTCTAGAACATTATTTTATTTAAGTGACCTTTATGATATAATATTTTATTAAGTCACTTTATTAAATTAATTAAATATAAAGTTACCTTTTAATTTTAATTATTTGATAACTTTATAAATAATTAACTTAATACTTTTAATTAAAATAATCAACTAAGTTATCCACAAGGAAAAATATTAATTTGGACAACTTAATTAATTAAATTGATTAAATCAATCTATCTCCAAAACGGGGACATTACAGTCCGCCCGTCCTGAAATTGCTTGTCCTCAAGCAATTCAATCACTCCACCTAGATCCCATAAGAAGAACTGCATAATGTCCCTGCTATCTCCAAACAACTCCTGTAACACCACCAACTGAATCTGTTGTATCAACTCAATAGCTGATGTGAACCATGCCAAATAAGGATGTGCAATGGGAACCCAAGTAGGGCAGCCATCAACCAATGACAAATCTAAGAAGATTAAGTTACCAACCAACAAGTAGATAGCTGCCATATCATATGAAATGGGTAAGAAATCCAAAGATGGATTGTGGTTGCCTTCATTACCCTCCAAGGACAAATCTTGAGTGGTTGATCTAGTATGAGTGTCATCACAAAAATCATCATCACCCTCAAAAGGGTGTTCACCCTCAAAAATTTCAGAATTAGACAAACTTTGCTTATCATTTTCTAGGGAATGATGAAAGTCATGAATATGTTGAAGATGGAGCTTAGTTTGTTGAGCCAACAACTTGGCTTGCTTTTCCCTTTCTAGTGATCCATCAATCAACCTTTGGGACTACTCCATATCTGCTACTCCAAAGTGTCTAAAACTTATCCCGAAATGAGGGGCAATATCAAAATTTCCATGTCCCCTACTTGCATCATGTGTTCCAACCAAAGCAACACTTATGTCACTCCTTTTCCATGAGAAAGTGAAGGCATACCTATGTTGTCCATGCATAGAAAATAGGGATTGATTTCAACTCATTTTTCCTTGCCTTCAAATTCCTCTTTGAAATGATGAACAAATGGATGACCTTTGTAGCTTGAATCTATATTAACTTCCTCATGTGACAATGTGGTTACCTCATGTTGATGTAAAGAAGTATGACTGTTGTTATCAAAATCAGAATAGTTGTCATACCATTGTGTAAAGTCTTCACCCTTTTCAAGCACCTCTTCAATGCAAGCTTCATGCCCAACACTTGTAGACTTATCTTCACAAACTCTCCCATGTGTAAGGACTGCAATCTCATGATCCTCAAACAAATCAGTGATGATATCATGCCATTGTAAAGTGTCTCCATCATTATGCATAGTTGAATCACTAGTAGTTGCTCCACTAGGTAAAGGACCAATTTCCACATCCATCAATATATCTTGGATTTGGGAATGTGCAAGATCATGATGGGCCAAAAAGTGGCGATATGTAAGTGATACGATGGCCCAAGTGGCTAACGACTTTCTTTTTACCCAAAATTGATGAAATGAAAAGAGTTTTTAAAAGAAATTCTCTGCTTTCCACCAATATAAATTATGCTTTACTTTGAATTTAATAAATAATTATTATTCATTTTCTATTTGAATTACGACTGAAGTCTTGATTGATAGGTTGATTGAAAAACATCTATAACTTTCAAACAGTATCACATTTTTTGAATCCGAAACATGCATTACATTCTACGCTTCACATACTATAGGATTTAAAAAAAATTTGAATTTCATAAAGTTTTGACCAATTTAAGGTGGTTAGACATACAAGTTTTTATATTTTTTAAAATTTGTAATAAAAAAATCATAATTAATTATTTACTTGGAAACAAAATTAAAAAAAAATGCATCACATCGGGACATGAGTCCTCTACTTATATCTAAAATCTTATAAAAAAATATTATCATTTTATTATGGTTAGGGTGGTCAGACAGACACCTACTTCTTATTTTTCCCCTGAAATTTAAGTACTACTGCATTGAAATTTCAAATTTTCACCAAATAGATTTAAAAAATAAATAAATCTAGTAGTTTAGAAACTACATTCAATTTGCTACAAATTATATTCTTACATATTTTTGAAATAATATAGATAACTTATTCAAATTCTTACATCAAGTTGCCTAACTCCAATTTTCTGAATTTTCATCGCCACTTAAGGGCCTGGTTTTTCCATGATGATCCTGCACATACCCATCTTCCAATCACAATCTATTTCTTCACCATGATAGGATGAAGCAATGCTAGACTCACCTAATGAAGCATCACAAGAAACCATACCTTCATGTGGCTACTCTAATGTAATTGATTCCTTTTCAATCATCACCCGCTCTTCTTCAATTTTGGAGTCATCATGAAGTGTCGTGTAGTCCATATCTTTCTCTTGGAAAATCTGATTTTTGTCCTCCATAGGATCAATTGCGTGCTGGTCACTAACTGTTGCAAATTAATTGTAAAGATTTCTAAATACTTCACCTGTAGAGATCTCTTGTTTCTCCTTATTCTTTTGCTTATATTTTGCAAACATCATTAGATATCCCCTTTTAAAATCAGGATCACTCATTGCATCATACAATTTTTGCATCATTTCATACGTGGATCTATCAAAAGCCATAATATCTTCGTTCTAAATTTCAATGACACCCAACAGGATGGCAGGTGACTGCTCTGATACCACTGTAATATCCCTTGCAAAGTCTGATCACAATTTGCTTGTTATGTAGCTCAAGGAATATTATCAAACACTTTGCACTCAACCTTCCTACTTGCTGTTTGTGATTTTAGTTTGTTGTACCAACTTGGAATTGGATCAAAAGATGATGCAAATGCATTAAAAGGAACACTAAAGACTTAACTACAAGTATAACATGAAACGCAAATATATTTTTGTATTTTCAATGCAATACATGACTGATGCAATCATAAATTAACACCTACAACCAAATGACATTCTATCAAACAGTTGGCATGCATCCTAATTTAGTGTTCAAATGATCTTGATACAACCATATAAGACTCCACAAAGATGATCTTCTTATCGAAATGAATTCTCCTTTACAACTATCATAGGGTTGCCAAGACTCTTGGCTTACAATCATGCATCCACTTATATGCCAAAGTCTAATTACATATGTCTACTTCAATGGAAATAAGATGATAATATGCAGTCCTATTCAACTCTATTATGACTGATTCCTAAAATGCAAGCTATGACTGAAATCATACAAATTTGTGATATAATGGATTGACAAGAAGAACCTAGAAATGCTAGCTGGCATGAAAAAAAGATTGATTCTCTTTGAGGTATGAAGATTGACCTTCAATTATTGGGCGCCTAGCTGCCTTAACCCTTAGTGAAGCTTCCCTGAATTTATTTGAATTTTTAAATGCTTCTCTTCTTAAAATCGTACCTCCACATGGGCCGCCCCTGTTCTGATGGATCGAACCAGGATAATAAAATTGATGCAGCCTCAAAGGTCATCCCAATTGCTTCTAAAATGTTCTCAATCTGTCCCTGTATCAAGCGCTACAATCATATGGAAGAATCAATGCCAAATGAAATCACCATGAGTCAAACCATGGCTTTTGCAAGTTGAGATGATGACTGTGATAAAATCCAATTTTTTGCCAAATATTATCAAACCTTCTCTTCAAGTCGAATTGCTCCAAAGGATGCCAATCCACAATGCCAAAGGACAGATAATGAATCACAAATGCAAATGCTCCAATGACTCCAATCAATTTAACCAAAATTGGCCAATGGACATAAATTTTGCCCAGTTGAGATGACTGATGTATCACCTCCAAAATTGCAACCCTTCAAGAGATATTTCACTCCCTCAGTTATGCTATCAATAGGAAGTTTTCGTTTCCTATGATGAAAGAAATCTGCAAAAACCCTTGGCTCCACAAGATGGATTGTCAAATATCAATATCAAATATGGATGATTAGAAGCTTAGGCAACCCCTCTATTCATTCTTTTTCTCCAGCCCTTCAAGAAGCTTCTAGAACATTGTTTTATTTAAGTGACCTTTATGATATAATATTTTATTAAGTCATTTTATTAAATTAATTAAATATAAAGTTACCTTTTAATTTTAATTATTTGATAACTTTATAAATAATTAACTTAATACTTTTAATTAAAATAATCAACTAAGTTATCCACAAGGAAAATTATTAATTTGGACAACTTAATTAATTAAATCAATCTATCTCCAAAACGGGGACATTACAGTTAAGGAAACATAAAACCTAAGGTATTTAACTTGAATATAATGAGCAATGGAATGGAATTTTTAATATATTTGGCATACAATAAAACTTATTATACCATTCTCATAACTAGTAACAATTTTTTGTGTGTAAGTTGAGTTTAGTAGTTTATAATGATGATGCTTGAATAAAATATTAGTAATTTATGGTCGAAGAAATTTTTTATTTTTTAAATTTATGTGTATAGTTTTCCAATTTCTATTGTATACGATGTTTACAATTTGGTTTTATATTTTTTTACTTTGACGTTTGCATATTGACATTAACAAAAAAACTAAAATCCTCATATATACATGAAAATTACAGTGACTACGTGATTTACATCCTATAAAGTAGATGTGCATTTATAGAACAACATTTACATCATATAGAAGAGGTGGTCATTAACAGTTTAGAAGAGATAGGTATTAACAAAAATACATTTATAACATATAGAAGAGGTGGCCATTAACAATTTAGAACAAACATGTATAACTAAAGATATAACTAAAAAACTCATATATGTACTTGCAACATGGTGACTATAATATTTACATCCTATATCATAGATAGGCACATTGATTGTATAGCTAAAGATATACATATATGCAGTTACAGTTTATTGGCTATAACATTTGCATCCTATAGAAAAAATAGGAAGTAACAGTATAACTAAAAACCCCATATATGCACTTACAATATAGTGGCTACAATAGTTACAATCAGATGTTGAAAATTTAGAACTGATAGTGGGATATACACAACACATAGGCATTTACAAAAAAAACATACATACATCACATAGAAGAGATGGACATTAACAAAACATCATTTACATCATTTATTGAATCCATTTTTTTTTGATAAGGTAAGCAACATTTAAAGGGTGCTATACCCTTAACACAACGAGCCACAAGGGCCAAAAAGATCAAGTCCAGATAACATAAAAACTAGCCATAAAAACAAACACTGACCGCGGACTAACAGTAGATAACCAAAACACAAAATAAAAAACAACTAATTGGCATTATCCCAGTTCTTTGACAGGAGGTCCACAACATCATCCCTGACCCATTCCTGATTCTCATCAGCATTCTTCCCTTCCAGGTCATCTTTTATTACTGCAGACAGAGTGTTGGTAACAAAGTGGACCAGCTTCACAGTGAAGTGGGTCAAGCCACAAAATCTTTTATCCAGTTTGTCCATTCGCTCCTTTAGCACATGACACTCCTCCCCATCATCAACAACCATCACATTCTCAGTATGTTCAACATCCAGTGGGTGCGAGGATTGGGAAACCGAGTTCTCTTTCCGCTCTTTACTTTTATCAGGGATGGTGTGGGGCCCTTTCGCTTGCTCCTCCTCCTCTTCCTCAGACATCTCCTCATCCTTGTAGTCTTTGATGTTCAAACGCTCCTCCTCCGAGTCCAATAAATATAAATTTAAAGAATAACATTTACATCATATATGCAACAGATAGACATTTGTAGAACAACATTTACATCATATAGAAGAGATGGTCATTACCAAAACACCATTTACCTTATTTATTGAATCCATTCATTTATTTCATTTAGAGAACAACATTAAAATCATATATGTAATAGATAGGCATTTAAATAACAACATTTACATCATATATGCAACAAATACGTATTTAAAGAAAAAATATTTACATCATATAAAAGAGAAGGTTAAATAACACACAATAATATACAGTGAATATAACCTAATGCTCACGAACAATAAAACAAAAAACTCAATAATAGATACAATGGATACAACCTTTACATCGTAAATAACAAATATAATGGATAGGACCTTAACATCATAAATAATAGATACACAAAAATAGTATAGAACAAATAGGCATCAACATTAAAACTAAAAAAACCCATATATGCACTTACTTGATACATTTTATACGACATTAATACCATATAAAGTAGATGGGCACAAACAATTTAGAATAAATATGCATTAAAAATATAACTATAAACCCCATATATGCACTTACAACATAGTGCCTAAAGCAATAACATTGTACAAAAGAACTAGGCATATGTAAACTAGTAGAATACTTGGAAGAATTTTTTGTTAATCTTTAGCTGTTGTCTCCTCTTCTTATGCCACTATCACCACTAAATAATAGAACATGAGAGAAAACACATAATAAAATAGGTTGTGAAATTGGTGATGGATTGAAATGATATAAATGAGTGGATTCAATGAATGTTATGCCTATTTAAATTGGTAATATTAAATCAATCTTGAATTCTTTTTTGGTATGAAGTGTTAAATTTTTCTCATGTTGTCTTAACTTGTGAGCCATCCACCATTGATTGTGTTACTTATAAGGTTTGGAGAATTTTTGTTTGGCCATTAATTTGAGATTTGATTGATTTGGTTGAATGGTTGAATGATTTGAATTGATTATCTTTTGTCCTCTTGTTTTGATGGCTTCAATGGCGAGCCTTAAACCTTCACTGTTTTGCATGTAGGTATTAAAGGAGGAACTGACAAGTAGTTGGGCGTTTGAGTTTGATCAGAGAGACACATGGCCATGGATTTTGTTTAAACAATATTTTATAATTGGAAAGTTGAGATCCACTATGATTTGTATGTGATTGTATGATGGGACATAATGACATGTTTTATGTTGACAAAGTAGTTATTTTAGTAATCACATAACTTTATAATGGGTACACCTACCATATGTACATGGGAGTATTAAAGTGTTTTGTTTACATGTATGTGTAAAAACTTATCTGAAATACTGCATATCTTCATAGCATGGAATGCGTATGGGTTGTCAGAAGTGAATTTGATATTCACTGACATATAAGACTATTTTGACCACCACCTTTTTAGGGCAAATAAAAATCAATTATAAAACAAAAAATGTGTGAACATTGTTTGGTTTGAATTGATTTACTTTTTGGGGATAAGTTGAATACATAATGGTTAAAAAAGTGCTCCATTGAGGGGCCCATTTTGATCAACTCCTCTACCTAGTATAGGACCCCGCTCCGCTACCAGGCCCTCTCCCCTAGTGTTTGATTTTGTTTTTTCCATATTATTAGTTGATAAAATTAGACCATTTTTTTAATTCAATTAATTTTTTTCTTTTAATTTGATGAAAATTTTCAGATCAACATTACATAAACATGCTTATGATACCAAGAATGTGTTTAAAGTATTTATGAAAGATAAAAAGTTAAAATCTTACTTAACTTTTCAATAGTATAATTATTTTTGAATATCAACTCATAAACAATATTAGAATGTAATAAATGAAAGTTAAAACATATTTTTTTAATGATAATAAATTTTGAAACTTTATTCCTAATAAAAATAAACAAATTTGATTGATTCTTTAAAATAATGAATTAAAATTTAATAAGGTAAAATAAAACAATCCTTTCATTGAATATAATTCAATAAGATATGAGAATAATCATTATTGCTATTCAAAATATAAATATTAAAAAATAATATTCTGACAAAATACATTCACTTTATTGGCTGGTTGACCTTAATTTTATCCATGGCAAGACTAATAAGTAAATTTAAAGATATTATATTGGATGGGGATAAGTTTTTCTTCGCAGTCTGGTTTTGAATTGACTAAACTCCATTTCACTCAATTCTTTCCACCATGATTGGCATCCCATGTTGGGGATTGAGAGTGATAAAGGAGACAGGCGCATGCCTATACCTTCTACTCACACTAAATCTGAACCTCTTCACCATCATACTCACCACAACCTTTGCTTCTAACAAACCATAGTTCTGGCCTATGCACGCTCTTGGCCCACTAGAAAATGGAATGAAGGCATAGGGATGATTGTTTGTAGCTTTGCTTACTCCCTCTCTGAAACGCTCTGGCCTGAACTCATTTGCATCACTTCCCCAGTATCTGGGGTCCCTGTGCACTGCTAATATGTCTCCCACCACATTCACACCCTTGGGAATTATAAAATCATCTCTTAATTTTAAGTCTTTGAATGCCTGCCTGATGACGCCTGTTCCAGGTGGGTACAATCTCAGGGTCTCGTTCATTATCATCCCAATCTGTTACATAGAAAATTGCAAAATTATTTCAGTCATGTATCTCTTTGGGAGGGTTTCCTAACTTAAAATTTGCTTATCATACTTACAATTTTGAGCTTTCCTAAACAATCCATGGTGGGATTGCTGTTTCCACAGACTGCAGTCACTTCTTCGTGAGCTTTTTGTTGCCAATCCTGGTTGAGTGCCAACAGGAGTATTGTCCATGATATGAGAACACTGGTGGTTTCTCTTCCTCCCAAGAAGAATGTCTTGCACTCGTCCATTACTTGCTGTGCTGTGTAGCTGACATTCTTTTCATCTGAAGAAACATTCTCTACTTCTGAGAGTATCAAGCCAAGAAGATCATCCCCATATGACCCACTGTCTTTTCTTTTATCTATAATCTGTTTTAAGTTATTTTCCAATTTCCTACTCCGCTTCCAAGCCTCCAAATTTGAAGGCATGGGGATATACCTTTTTAAGAAAGATAAATTGGAATTCGGATTAGTATTTACAATATTAAAAACAAACCAAATCTCAAATTGCCCATTCTAACGAGAACCTATTAGGTAATCATGTCATACCTGGAACCTGGCAGCCACAGATATCGAATACTGTGGTTCATTATCTCCTCTAAACCCCTGATGTCGTCATATATTTCTTTCCCCCCTTTGCTGTAGTCCAGTGCAAATCCCACCCTCATAAAAATGTCCGCAGTAAGCCTGTCCATAAAAGCAGTTAGCTCTAATTCACAGGGCTTCTCTGTAGCTTTCTTTATAATCTCATTCCATTCGTTTACCAATTGATCTGTGCACATGGACATGATCTCAACAGAGGCCTGTACAGTTTATACAACAATCCTCAATAGTAAGCTAAGATTCAAAAGCCCAGAAAAATCACTTTGTAAAACATGTTCAGAATTGTATAGTAGGGTAAACATAATATATGGAAGTAAGGAGAATGAATTGAACGAATCAAAGTAAGAATGTAATAATCACCTTAAGTTTTTCCATATGAAAAGCAGGCGCCACAATTCTACGCTGTTGATGCCACTTTTGACCATTGACAATGAAAAGTCCATTGCCCAAGGCCACAGAAAGCATCTTCTTAACCATTGGAGACCTTCCACAGTCAGCAGAGTGCTTGGAAGAAAGAAGTTCTCTGAGAAGCTCTGCATCGGTTAAAGCAATTCTGGGTTCATAACCAAACCATATAACATTTTTGTCGCCTGCACAAACATTAATCCAGACATCAGAACATACAACCTTAGTCTTCTAAGAAACAAAACAGACATCTTTGAGAAAGAGACCATATATCTGTGACCACTTGACTATAAAAGGGAAAACTCTGTTTCTGATGTCGTGATTTATTGAAGGCATGTCCATGAGCAACTGCTCCCGCATCATGTTTGCAACATCGAGAAGATTGCCAATCATGAAGCGGGGAGGAGGACCTTTGAAACCCTGTTTTTGCAGAGCTCTGTAAATCATCCATGGCCTCCATAAGTATTTTATCACAAAACCTACGAAGAATGGGCAGATCCCAGCCAAAATTATGAATAAGAAAGAATTTACAGCTGCTTCCGGTAAATCCATGAAGCCCAGAGCTATGAGAGTACAGTAGTGGAACTTGTTATGGAAAGGGTATCGAGATGTGGAAACAAAACATGAGCAGAGTTGTGAGTCGGCACTTGGGTATTCTTCTCGTTGACCAAATCGCTGGCCGTCCACGTCGTGTTTAATATTGTAAAGCTTCATAAGTATTGATATTATCTTATCACAAGAAAAAAGTAGTAAAATACTTAAATAAGACAAAACATCACTTCGTTGCCGGAAGGAGAATCTAAAATGCAACCAATACAAGATATGTAAGCTAATGAATTGAATGAAACAATTAATATTATAACAAACATTGATAAAAGAGTTCGGCTTTATATAGAACATTGATAAAGAGGGAAAGATGTATTTTAGTCTTGTGCACGATAATGAATGATCTATGGAAAAGAATAATTTATGATCAATTTTAAATTTTTATCATTTTTAATAATTAAGTTTTTATATATTAGGAAATGAATTGTCGTGTTTGGGTTTTATGTTATATAAAATTGATTCAAGTATGATATGAGTGAGTCAAATCTAGAATAATTTTTGCACTGCACTCTTGTTAAAGGTGTCAATCAAATCACTCTTGATCTTTTGAGAAAATCCAACTAAGTAATGGTGAATCTAATTAATCACTCTCTTAGCATGGCAGAAGAATATTGTATATGGTAGTGAAGTTGTGTTGAGGGGAAGTCACACTTGCAAGTTCACTTACTTCACTAGGGAGGAGTACCTGGTGACAAACTATTGTGTTGATTTAATGAAGTGGGGTTCGTTGTGATGAGTGAGTTGTTGAAGTGGTATTGTGACGGTTATTATTATGTGGCTAGGAGGGTCACTACTTCTAATCTTGTTTAACTCATTTGTACCAAAGAGACGAAAGGTGTTTAACCTTTGTTCTAACTCTATTAGCTCTTTCAAAAGTGTGAGTTCCCTTGCATAAAACTTTTCCCTCTCCCAACTCACTCGTTAGCTTGCTAGATCCCCCTTAGGATCTTCCTTACTCTAGAGCTTGGTCTTTGGTTGTGCTTCTTGGATTGTCAAGTTCTCGTGTATCTCACTCAACACTGCTCTAGCTTGATTCTCCTTTATTTTAAGACACATCAAGTGAGAAAAAAATGAGAAATCAAAAGAAAGGCTTCAATGTTTGGTTTGATCTCAATTTTGTTATGCTTTTTAATTTTTTTATTTTATCATTGCACGGTTTTGATTTCTTTGAATGATTGACTAGCTAAGTTTTCTTTGTAGTTGTTTGAGTTTTGGTCGAGTGCTCTGTGATGTTACCGATGGCTTTTGTTTTGTTTTCTTATTTTTTTTAATTTTCAAGATTCAAATGTTTTATAATTAATCTACTTGTAGATTTTTTTTTTATATATGAATACAACTAAATGCCTTTCCTAAATGTAATGCATTTTTTTTTTGGTTTTTGGTTTTTGAATGTGATAGCTTGAATGTTGATTTGTTGGTTACCTCATGATGGGATCAATGACTTTTTTACTTAAAGTACCCTATGTTGGGATCAAGCTTTTTTTAAGGATGTAGATTAACTAAATCTAACTTTTAGGTACTCTAAGAAATAAATGATTTTTTTATAATCTAAGAAAGCAATAAAGCTCTTCTTCAACTAAGGATAAATAATGAAATATTACTATCCTTAGATAAATTGATATTTTCTAATTACTCGTTAATCTATTTGCAAAAAGAAGTGAAAGCTTCTGTAAAATGTGGAACTTGTACAAAGCTTCTTTCAAGAAATTTGTGTTGGCATTTGTCCTTAAAAAGTGCAATATTCATATATTCTTTTGTAACAAAAAAATGTTCCTTTTTTATGATAGTAGAATACAAGGAAAAATATATTTGGGGAAATTGGGAAATTACTTGGATGATTGAGGGAAATATCTAAAGTTTTTAAGAAAGAAAACTAAAAATATGCATGGGAATCATGCATTAGAGAATGATAAAACTATACGTTGGGGTTGTTGTTGCAAGGATAACCTAGTCTTCTAAGGTGATACATAGTCCTCATTTAGAGAGAGGCAAAGGGATAATATCTTCTAGAAAAGAGCTAGCTACAAATGTAAAAAGGGACTACTCTTAGATGCCAAAGACAACGGGAATATTTATAGGAATGAAAGCTTCACAATCAAGGGGTGATTAGGAGATGGCTAGAGAGCTTAAGTAAGTTAAGAGGGGAGGGTAAGTGCATGAAGACGTGACACAAAAAGGCTCTTAAGATGCCAATTTTTTTTTTTTTGAAATCAACAATATCTGATTTGCACGAGAAAATGAAGATAGTTATGCTCAAAATTTCAAGATGCAACAAGAACAAGAGTTGAAGTGATTTGACTCTATTTTCTAAGCTACTAATTATTTTTGAAATTAATGAAGATTAAGGGTCTCAAAAAGGGGGGCAAAACAGGTCGTGTTTTTATAAAAAAAATAGCATAGCATCTAAGGCCCACCCTTTTTCACTAACATTTTTTTAGAATTTCAAAAATTTGAATGGTGAGAAATTAGTTAACATCATGTAGTTTATCCTCCTTCCAACTAATTTTTTTAATGAATATATAATATCTCATGAATTTTTGAAATGGACACATCCTGAAAAGCTAAAATTTGAGTGTTCTCCCCCCTAATTTTTTTGAAAATTAATTGAAAATCATTTTTTTTTCATCACACGTAGAATGGAGCCTAGTTTAATAATATGTAATTTGTTTCATGTTTCGATGAAGGAGTAAAAATCTATCCTAAAACTAACACATGTTGGTTTTTGACCAAAAACAAAGGCATTTACAAGAAAAGTTATGGATCAAAACCTTAACTTAATCAAAATGAACACTACTACATAGAGGGGGGTTTAAGAAAAATTTTGAGACAATTTTTTTTTTTATATATATTGTCTTAAAGCGAGTTTCTCAGATTATTGTCTTAAAAAATTGTCTCTTTAGAGACAATAGTTGGTATTAAAGACATATTGTCTTTCTAGAGACAATAGTTGGGATTAAAGACATATTGTCTCATGATAAAATGTATTTAAAAAAAATCAATTTATTTTAAATATTTTTTCTAGTGTGGTTTTCAACATTTGAACAATGTTTTGAGATTCTCCTCGTCCATAAAAAAGAGAATTTAACATTACTGTTAACACTTTAGTACACACCCTTGCTAAGTTGTATGATACATACATTTCTACCTAAAAGTGTTGGAAATGAAATAATACATTTGAAGTTTTAGCAGGAAACATAGAAAAAAATATCAATCATCCATTTCCACATAATGAAACAATTTATAAGAAGGCAAAAATATTGAATTTTATTGAGAAAAGGTATTTTTACAACAGATACAAATCTGAAAATGACTGATTTGCCTTCAAAATCTGAAAAATTACATCTATTTCTTCAATCTCAAAGATTGGCTTTTGAGTTACAGTACAATGTTTTGCTGAGAAGAACTTAAAAAGGTTACAACATATAGTAGAAAAAATAAGAACTAACTAATTAAGTGAGCCTAGCTTCCTTTTTGGCTGTCCTACATTGGAGAGAATGTAGGACATCTAATGACCATTAAATGACTCTTTTAAAACTTTTGCTGACTGTTTCCTTTCATCTGGGCATTTGAAATTGCCTTCATCATGCTTTTGACAACTGAAAACTCCTTGGCAGCGTTGGATAAGGGAAATTTTGACCTTTTCAACCTTCATTAACAACTTAAAAGACTCCAAAAGTTTCCTTCCACGCCTAAATATCTGCAACTATTGTCTCTCATCTACTAGATAGGTGGGTAGTTGGTCAAACTGCCTTCCAAATATTTGAAATTGCTTTCATAAGATGCTTGAAAAGTGTCATTAACTACCCCAAAAGTAACCCTTAATTGTTCAACAACTTATTTATATAAGGAATAGAGTCTCTCCAATTGATTTCTAGAGTAGCAGTTATAGGTTCCCCAACTATAATATTATACATGTCTTGCACCAATACAATTTCACTACCCAACCCTTCAACGTATAAGGGTTCCATAGTTCTGCCTATCACTTGCAATCCAAGCCAAATTAATTCAATATTTGTAATGTAAATAAACAAATAATTGGTGGCAACCCAGCCATTTACTGATAATTTACCAATTGAACTAACAATCTTTTTTCCATTGAACTATTGTGTTTTTTGTGGTATCAAAAAAGTAACTAGTTGACCTAACAAACATTCTGCCACTTTTTTATTATCAAATTTACAAATGTGTTTGATGGATGAGGCTTTCCAAATTTAATAGTAAACTACAAATAATGTAAGCTTAAATGTTGCAAATATGAAGTTTCACATTATAGATTATTGTGCTATGGGAAGTTACTTGATTTAGAGAAAAGGGAAAGAAGTGATCAAGAATGATCTTGCTCATGTTCACTGTATCATTGGCAACCTCCTTCAACTCAAAATACATGGAAGCTGTTAACTTCTACACCATTTCCTCTTGCATGAATGCATTATTTCTCTGCTTACACAAGTAGATAGAACATATATTATGAGTATAACAAAGAAACATAATATCAAAAATAAGGGGAAAAAATTTAAGGTACTTGATAAGTAGATGGGTACAAAAATCATGTGGCTAAGTAAAAAGTTGATGAAATTAGCAATAAAGAGTAAATTTTTAATAAAGTTGATAGAATACATTATGAAAACAAATAAAATTGAAAATGCAGTGTCATCATTAAGATGGCATTCAACCATATGTGAAACATTGAGAACAAGAGACATTATTGAAAAAATTACTTGAAGAGCAGTTCCGAGGAGGTGTGAGACTATTAGCTTCTTCATTAAACGATGATCTATTCCATAGTTAGACAAGGCCACCATTGAATTATCCAACGACAACACTTGCAAGGTTGTATGGAGTTTTTTCGCTGTAATAGATGAATGATGGTTTGTCATGGCCTGCAACCCACATTTACATTTGTCGTTTTCAAGGGCTTTGATTTATAATCGATTTGAAAAACACTTGAAAGAAGTCTTCTTAGATACTTTGTGATTTTAAAAAAAGTATTAAAAATATTTGGTCAATGAGTAACACCACAAAGCTATGCTTATCAACCTACTTTTTGACTATAATGGGGCATGATATTTAGTCTAGGCGGGTTTATAAATCATCTTACTTGATGGCATATTAACAAATAAGCAACTTACTGATATGCAATCAACCCACTTTTTGACTGTAATGGAAGTTTATTGATGGCATATTTTTAAAAAAGCTTTAGAAGGCAGATTATGTACATGTACAAAAGTTATGAATCAAACCATCATAACTATGGACCAGTAACTTCAATTCAAAACATCCATACACAATTTACAGTCAGAGATTTAGAACTTCCATATTTATAACATAAAATTAACATTATTCGTAGAAGAGTAGTGATGACTTCTAGTGAGGTAGCCAAAGATAAGAGTTCAACAAAGCCCATATGAGGAAACTACTCAAAGTTCACAAGTTGTTATAAGTAAATGTTCTAGGATAAACATTTTCATTAATAGTAAATTTCTTATAAGTACATTAACAAAAAGGGATATGTTTTTTTCCTAGCTGTAAAATAAATTATCACAGTAAACACAATCCATATATGTAGCTATAAAAATTAAATATAAAAGATCTACTGCTATATGTTTCTATAGTCCATATCTATATGTTTGAAAAGGACATGAAGGCAACCTTATGGATTTGGCAACCAAATCTAATCATTATTTAATTAACCTTTTCAAACATTCTTTAGCCAAATAATTTAAAGTGATAATTTAAGGTATTTTAGTATAGCTATAGGTATGGGCTATAGTTTACAGTGATAATTTCGTAGCTATAAAATTAATGAGATCATAGTTACATAATATTTTTATAGAAAGGGATACATGTTTTTCCTACTGCATGTATTTATAACAATGTGCAAGTGTGCAATCTTACACTGTATATGATAGGGGTGAAGACAATGGTACAAAGGACAAAGGTTTTAAGGCACTGTGAAAGGTATGACAATGTCAAGGGCAATGACCTTATAGAGTTTTGTTGCATAGATTTGGCATGCAAGAAGGCATAATCAACAGTGAGGAAGGCAATGCTATGTATGGGTGTAAACTCATGAAAATGCATGGTAATTGTGGATAGTAGCATGACAATGAGACAAGGGAAGATCTATTATTACACACATATTAATGGGAAGAAAAGAGGACAGTCATGATGTCAAGACAACCATCAAATGTAAAGACAATCATAAAATGCATGAGGACAAGGGTATAGGCTACAAGTAGTGAATGCTATAACAATCATATGTTAAATGAAAAGGTGAAGATAAAAATATAGTGATAATGGATTATTAGGTAGCATGATTAGACTATCAATGCATCATTTTTTTTTAATGAAAACAACAGCATATCAAGCCTCATAAAGACAATCACAGAAGCTTTAGCATCTGCAGCCCTATTCCATATAGCAAAGCATGCCATAGCACGATAGTGGCAGAGTAAAAGATCAAATAAGAAATAGATCCAATCTCCCTTGACTTCCAAAGCACCTAATCATGCAATTATTCAATAATCTCTAAAATATAAGACTGCACCTTATATTTTGGCAGCCTAGTAAAGAATCACAAGGGTAGGCTGATAGAGAGCAGAGGGAGATTTGATCCATTTCTTCATTGATCTGTTAGAAACTTACCCTATCACAGTGCAAAACAAATAACTCTATAATTCCCAACTCAAAATATCTATTGAAGAAATTATGTGAAATCCACCACCAATTTCTTCCTAAATATAAATTGTATGATACAATGATATTTTAATAAAATTAGACTATTTATTCAATAAATTAAATCCCACACTAACTTCTGTAATGCCCTTGGCACCAGGGACTTTCCCCTTCCAGGAGTGCATGGTACTGAACTTTGAGCTTTGTAACAGTTGTTGTATATGCTCTCTTTTATGTTATTTTGGATAAGAAAGTAGGTACAATCACATGAGTGCTTTGCCTTATTTGCTGGGTCAGTAGTAATGCTCTTGCTCAAAGATTCGGGTTTCCCTTAGCGTGGAAGGTAAGTTTATTTCTCAATCCTTGATTTTTTTTGTTTTATTGGTTTTAAAGTTAGTCTTTATAGAAATACATCATGTTGGCCTTCATTTTTCCCATATTTCTACAATTTTGAAATTTGTGCCAGTCCCCAACATACCCTTTGATGGGGAGGCACCTAATTAGCTTCGATGATTTGTCCTTAGGGGTCCACTACCTTTATTCATATTCCATTTACTTCAGTCTTTAGCTAGGAAAATACAAACCGGTTTTCAGATGCCCGATGTCTTGTGAAGCTAAAATGCTTAGAATGTTTCAGATGTGCATTTTCTTCCAGTTTTAGGCCTTTGTGGTATTAATTTGAGAAAGAGGGTACCCAAGAGTATGTGCAATTGGCGGGATGGTGGAACCCAATGAAAGGCAGTCAATCATTGCAACCTACTACTCATCTTACACACTTTCACAATAAAAACAAATACACACAACAAATACAGAGAACAAATTAATAACTTTTATTTTAATCTTCATTTCTTCTATTTTAGAAAACATTACAAAATATAGCAGTTCTCTTTACATTTCCAATTCATCCTCCTTCCATTTTTCTTTTCGTCACTACCAAACATTATGTAGCACTCTCTAACATCATCACAACTCCCACTAAAGATTATTTTCTAGTTTTCATTTCTTTAGATTTCCAAAAGTGGGACAAATTTCTCCTTTCCCAACGCCCCTCACCTATCCCTTTCCACACTCCCTCTTCTCTTTTTTTCAATGCAGTTGATATGTTTTAGATTTTTGTTCTTTTAAATGTTCTAAAAAGAGCTTCTACTCACCCATTTCCCACACCACCTTCCTTCAACTCCTCATTTAATTGTTTGTTATGTTCCAGTATTTAATATTTTTTTTGCAACCATTAAAGAGCCCCAAAATGGGTGATCCCTTCACTTCATTTTCTACACCCCTCACTCTCCCCTCTTCTTCACCACTTACAAACTACAAATTTTTATATTAAAGGAGAATGAATACCTCATAAGGGAGGCACTGCCATATTTGTAACATCAACAACAGCCTAAAATCAGAGCTGCTACCATTTTCGCACAGGTAGGGAGGATGTTGTCAAAGGAATGACGCAAATTTTAATATTTTTAATCATGGAATATGTCAAAACAAAATTGTAAAAGAGTCATGAATACAGTTTTAGATCATTCAAAATTAAATTCTTAGTAACACTCAAACTTGTGTTTGAACCGTATGTGAACTGAATACTGTCGAATGCTATAATTTCAATTTGATATTAGAGATTTTAAGAGTAGTTTAGAAGAAATCATAGTTGTTTACTCAGTTAATTTTGGTGGGGCATAGCTAAGGTTGGTAAATGCTTGTTCATGGCCACCAAGCGTATAACTAATTTGGTAGTATCATTTTATAATCACACTTCCATGTTCAAAGAGGCTAAGGTATTTTTCCATGTCTAATCTCATCTACACTTCCATGTCATAAACCCCATACCTTATTGAACAAGGATGGAATAACTAAACTAGCTGATTTAATTCACCTAATAAGAAAAAGGAGCTATAAAAAAATTTCTCAGTATAAGCATTCTTAGGATATATGTCTTTTGGTGTCATCTAATAGTAAAAAAATGGGAATCTCAAAGTGATTTTGGTAACACCCAACAAAAATAATAGCCTAACATGGAAGTAATTCTATTTTTCTAAATAAGTGGTAAGAGTTGAATGCATTCTACTGTTTGGTCCATTGGTGACTCCACCAACTTGTAGGGGTGCCACAATCACCACTAAAATGGAGGCGATAAAGAGCCAAACCATCAATTTTTGTCTTCCCATCTTCTTCCAACTATGCCCCTCACCTACAAATAAGGTGCTAAAAGGAACCTTGCATTTTGGTTTTGTCTTAGGAGCTTAAAGCATTTCCCAGGATGCCCATGAAATATCCCCAACCAAAATAAAAAATACCCCTTTAAACTTATGGGCATTCTTCATGTTTCTTTTGCTTTCGAAACTTGGCAGCTCAAGCGAAGCAACAAAGATTATATCACCAAATCGACCAAATCTATTAATCATGCGAGAGAACTAAGCTGACAAATTGTATACGACATGGAATTTGCACGAGATTGACCATAAAGATCACAGATACAATGATAGCGATAATGTGTGCGGGGGACATCTTTGCGCCAACAAAATGTGCTTAAAACAATGTATCGAAGATGTCAATAGTTGAGGCCCAAACCGTGTCAGGTCCACCAAACTACCACATGGAGACAACATTTATTTTAATAGATTAGGCTATATAAATATTGGGCATTGATTGTTCATCTAAACCCTAGAAATCTCTATTTTGCACAACCAACGTTGGTGTTTAATTTAATCTAATGAATAGTTAAACACATAGAGAATTGTGAATTATTTATTGTTTTCAAGGTTATAAACATTGGAATTGTGCAACAACACATAATCAGTAAAAAAGATGAGTAACAGAAAAAAAAAGACAAAAACATGTTTATTGCTATTGAAAGCCCTTTGTAGAAGCTTTATTGATGTCACTTGCCAAAGATCTTGGACTTGTGACTTGCTTTGAGCTTCGGCCTTTTGATTTTTTGAAAAACCCCTTCTCATTGTTTATGATGAAAAAGCTCTTGTCGTTATTGGAAAATCCTCATTCGTTGTGCTTCTTATGTTGTTCACTGTTTTTCATGCCCGTTGTGGCTGTGTCGTGCCTCTTTTCTTATGTTCATGTTCTTTGATTCTTCTCTTGTTCTGTTTGTTTTGGACTAGCTTATTGTACAAGTTATTCAAAGGCAGAGGTTTCATAAAAAACAAAAATGCATGGTGAATATTGAGGGAGGGAAAATGAAAAAAAAATGGGGAAATAAAAAACTTTATTTTAGAAAAAGTAATTTTTTTATTCTTTTAATTTAAGACAATTAAAAAATAAAAAATATATTTAAGACAAAACTAATATTTTGTCTTAAATTAATATCTTAAATCAGGGCTCTATGTAGTAGTGGAATTTTTTTTATATATTTAGATAGCTAAGAGAGAGGATAACGCCATCACGGTTTTTTATAAATTTGCATTGAAAGATGTGCAAATGTGATAGTGAGCACAGACAAAAATATGAGGAAATTTGGCAAATCCTGTGCATTCACTCATCCAAAGTAGCTCATTTGGCAAGCGCTCGCCAAATGAGTTGCTTTGACCAAAAACTAAGTTTCCCCTCTCTTTGCTCGACCACTTTGATAATGTTGAGAGTTCACGATTTATGATTGTAGATGGATAGTTGAGGTTTTACCTTTCATACATTCTCTACCTCCATCCCTCTTAACCAATACATACCCATTCTCTCTCAACCCTCTCTAGGTCTCTCCTACACTCTCTACATTGTCTTCCATCCTTAGGGTTTAAGGTATAGGGTTGAGGGTTTAATGTATAGGATAACTCCCCATCTCAGGTCTCTTCATCCCTCTCTCCCTCCCACCTGCTCTCTCTCAAGTCTCTCTCTTCCTCTATTCCTCCCACCCCTCTCTCTCAAGTCTCTCCCTCACTCTATCCCTTCCACCCTTTGTCTCTTGAATCTCTCGCACCCCCTCTCCCTCTCTCAAGTTTCTCCCTCCCATTGTAACTACTCTCCCTCTCTCTCAGGTATCTCCCTCTAAATATCCCTCCCACCGCCTCTCCCTCTCTCAGGTCTCTCCCTTAGCCTAACTAGATAACTCTCTCTCCCTCTGAAGTCTCTCTCTCTTAGGTCTCACTCCCTCCCATGCTACCTAGACTACTCTCTCACTCCAATCCCCTCTTTCAAACTCCCTCTCTCTCAAGTCTCTCCCTCTGGAGCAACATAAAAAGTATCCCTTCTAATTTTCCCTTGCTTGTTTGGGCCCCCCTTGTGAACTAGGCTTAATGGTGCCTTGATTTAGTGTTGTAATATGTCTGACACATTCACATTAGGTCTTGGGCCCTTGTGAACTAATGAACATGAATGGTACCTTGCTAACTTAGTGTTGTAACACACTCACACTTTTCTAGGGTTGTCATTAATAATTGGGCTTCTTTATGCTTTAATTGGCCTTAAATTGCATCAAAAAGCCTCATTTAATGCATCTTTTCAAGGATAATCTTGACAAAAATCATTACCCAATCATAATTCAGGTGTTTCAGGTTGAATGCCCCCAAATTTAGTGATCTAGGACTCATTCGCCACCCACCTAGATTTTTGGGTCCCGAACCCGGTTTCACACATTTCTAAGCATTTTTAATTCTAGTCCCATACATTATGTCTGATGGGACTCATTCACCACCTTGGGCGAATGAGTCTTGTGTGACCCAAAATTAAAATTAATTCAAATTATTGGTAGGATTTTATTCTCCTAATTCTGATGTCAGCTTGTAGTGTTGTAATTTTGGATATTATTGCATAATTAAGTATAAATACAAGTTTTTTTCACCCATTTTCTCTTAACAAGCATTCAAGTATTCATCCTTATAGCAAGTTTGAGTTCACAAGTGCATTCAAGTTTTCACAAGTGCATTCAAGGGTAGATTATAAAACATTTTAGAGAAACATTCAAGCATTAATCATCATGTCAAGGACTTAATGCATCATATTTATTTTGGAGCTAACAATTGTGATGTAGGGTTTTATAACTCAAGCAAGTGTTCAATTTAAGATCTGTCACCTTCACGCAAGAGTCAAGATCTACATCCATTGGAACCATCTCACACATATTGCAAATTCTTATTGATAGGATTTGGTGAGTTGCAACATCTTGTTTTGTTCATTCATCATTCTCAATTACTATTTCATTCTATTTCAAGGTTTGATTACCAAAATAGGGTTTGACCAAGGCAAACTCCTATGCACTAAACCAACAACATTTTTCCCTCTCCTTTGAGTGTGATTTATAGGTCTAAGTTGCAGATTTCCTAAGGAGCAAGATTGGAGAAAATTTGTCAAGTAATTCAAAGTTTTCAAAGTTGTCATTAAGCATTGGAGAATATTGGAGAACACCTACAGGTTGGTTTTTAGAGATTCAGATCCAAAAACCTAAAAACGTAGATTGAGCGGATTAAGAAGAGTAGATTTAGATCTTGAAGTTCTAGAAAACCCTAACTGGACTAAGTCGCAAGTTCTGGCGAATGAGTCTCAGTTTCAATCAAAATTTAATTTTTTATAGATTCTAATACCCATTTGGAAAATTCTTGTTCCCGCACAGAAACCCAGATTCTGGACTAGTTCATCCAACTTGGAAAATGAGTCCCACTCACCATTAAAGTCAAATTTTCCAGTGTTCCAGACCTCCATCTAGCCATCTCCACATTTCCAGATGCACATAGTAATTTTTGTAGCTTTTTGTTTTGTTTCATTTGTGTTTTTAGGTCATTTAGTGAAGCTTTGCATTGAATTAGGGTTTTGCATTTCATCTTGCATCATACTTTGCATTGCATTTGTCTTTCCAAGTTATTACTTAGTGGTGAACCCCTCATTAGCTTATAATCAGCCCCTGGGATAACCCTATTGCAAGATCTCTTTCTCTTTTGTATTGAGATCTCTAGAGTTATCCTTGAGTGGAATAGCTAAAAGTGGGTGTGCTCTATGTCCTAATCCATACGATAGCCCTTCATTCACACATTTTGATAGGTTTTAGTTATGTTAAGGCATTAATGAATGTTGGGTTTCCTCTTCAAAAAGTATAATTAATTAGGCTTGGATTTGAATTAAAGGGGCCAATTAAGGGAAATTAAGCTCAATTAATTAAAGAGGCCCTAGATAAGTGTGAAAGTGTAAAGGGGTACACTTTACAACACCAAAATAAGCCACAACTAAGTCCATTTTAATAAATAATGCCCTAAATTTAATGTGAATATGTAAAATACATAATACAACACTAAATTAAGGCATAATTAAGTCCATTTTAATATTAATTTTCAAACTAAGTGTGAAAATGTAAACGGATACATTTTTCTACACTACACCCCCTAGAAAAAGGAAGTGCAGTTGTTTGAGCAACTAACTATCTAAATGTGCTAGTTTTAGCAAAATCAATCATAAATATTTAATTATAAAATTGGAATTGAAAGAATTTGGTGCTTATTTAATGTAAAAATCTCACGTGAACAAATTCTAATAAATCCATAACCAAAATTTATTTGAGTTAGAGTTAAGTAAATTTTATGTTAATATGAATCTAAAAGGGCATTTGATTGTGAAAGTTCTACAACTAAGGAAGCCAAAAAGTTGGAGAACTAGTTGTGCAAGACATGACCTACTGGGAGAAATGGCTAAACGGTTAATTCTCATTTCTTCTCCACTATCTTTAAACTTGACTCATATATCTCAACACATTTTTGTCAAACCATTGGATCATGTTGTATATCTAATAGCCTTCCCCTTATGTTTATGTATTTTCATTAAATTATGTAGTGACCATTATATATGGTTCTATTCCTCAAGTAAAGCTCCTAGATATGTTTTTTTATTGTATAATGAAAAATCAAATCACAACTTTTCCTAATTCAAAAAATATATGGTTACAATTTTAAAAAAAAAAATTAAAAAGTATATCAGCTTGTCAAATTAGGAATTTGTAAGAAAATTGGAAATTTATTTTCTCATATTTATGAAACTCAAAGTAGATTGTCTTTATAAAATAAATAATTAACCTTTTTATTAGTAGACAAGAAAAAAATTAAAATTTTAAAAATATGTACTTAGAATATAAGGTAGGTTTTAGTTTTGATGGTTGAGTAAAATAACAATTAAACATATATAAGGGTGAAAAGTGTTTATCCAACATTTTGGATGCACATTTGACCCTATTCATTAATTAAATGAAAATAAAAAATATAACATAATTAACTAATAATACAATTAAATATATATTTATATGGACAGTATGAAGAGTGCATACTTAATAGATTTTTATTTATTTTAGATTCACTCTAATTAATTTATCCCTAATATAGTAAATAGTATAAAGTTTAATATTTTTCAAAAAAAATTATGATTAACATGAACCTAGAATGATCATATCTATACACATCTCATATAATTAGTCATGATCTAAATTTAGATGTTATATATCCTAGGTCAAGTATGTAGGTGTAGAATGTGAAGTATTTCTAGACTTAATTTTATTAATGGCCTAATCTAACTCACTACGTAAGTTATTAGCTATTAGTTTGAGCATGAAATTTGTTAAATTGGTGTTCTATGGTGTAGTACAAAGAACAATTTTAGGGATTTATGATCTATTAACTCCTATTCAACTACTTGAATCATAATTTATAGAGTGTTATCAATTTATTGACTAGGTTATAATCCATAATTTCTTACATAGTTTCTATTTTTGTTCAATTTTTTAAAATTTTGATCCAAATATTTGACATGAGAATATATTCGACTAGAAAAATCTCAAAGGTACTTATCAATACACATTTTATTTAGACGAGTTGTAAATATCAAGATGCATAAACTTTAGAAAAAAATGCACAAGTTATTTCTACATATATAGATGAAATCCATAAACACAAGTCATTTTTATAGATGCAAAGATTAATTTCACATACATATATTTAACACAAAGAATATAATATATAGCTATCTATCATATCACATAAACCAAAAATTTGGTAATTGAATAGAGTATTTTATTGGAAAGAGTAGTCCACACAAAGTATCTTCTTATTACTTCTAAAGATGTTTTCTTGATCATATCTTTTTTATTTCAAAAGTTATAATTAGAGTATTTACTATCTTTGCTTCATAATCTAAGATATTTATTGACTATTGCATATTTCTTTTATTTATTTTTTATAATTTTATTTCATTTCTTTTTAGATTTAAAGTTAAAAAGGACATTAGAGAGTCTATGTAACGTGTTATTATTATTTAAGTAATTTATTATATTTAATTATATATATGTTTTATTGTTCAATTCTAAAAAATAGATATTATATGTACAATCAAATAAATATATCAAATCTAAAAAATTCAATTAAAACTAAATAAAAAAATTAAATAATATGAATTATTCAAAAATAAATTATATATATACAAAACATATATTATAAATAAACTATATAATTGTTAGTGTGGATGAAATAAAATTTGATGTACACTTACTAATATTAACTATCATTTTAAAAATTCAGCTATTCTATAAAAATATATAATTAAAGCTATTTTTTTGGGGGTATAAATTGATTCGCCCCATAGAATCATCTATTGAGGTAAAAACTAGAATAACCTGCTAGAAGCAAGAAATAACAAGCAAGCAGCTTCTTTGCAACTAAAATTTAAAACATAGAAATAGACCGTACTTCTTTCTAGTAAAGTTTACCCAACACACATGCCAAGCTTCTTCAAATGCTACCATTTCGACTGTCTTTACCAAGGCGTGGGAGATAGCCGGCTATACAATAAAACCTGAACCTTTGAAAAGCCTGAATGCCATCCATTGACACATCGTACTTCTTTAATGCAGACCTCATTCTCTCCCAGTTTTCACGCAACCGTTTGTTTTTTTCATTCCATTTTTTTACTTTCTTCCCACTTTCCATTTTGACGTCCTGCTCTTTGACTTCTTTAATGTCTTCTTTCATCTCGTTGGACACTTGCTTTTCTAATTCTTTCATTTTTTTCTTCGACTCATCAGAGGCTTTCAATTCTTTCATTTCTTTCTTTAGCTCAGCCAATGATTTCTCTAGTTCATCGAGTTTCTTTTTCATGGAATTGGCCAATTTCTCTGAGCTACCATTCTCACTCTTTTCTTGGATAGTGGCATTATGTTCTTCCATTAAATGCTTTACGATCATAACCAGCGAAGGTGCCTCCGTTTTAAGATCAATTTCTTTCCACTTCTACAAAACATGGTTTAAAAAAATTCTGTTAATTCTCTATTTTCTTTACGATATGTCTCAATTTCGTAAAACAATAATGAATTAAATTGCAGAGTGGTATACCTTTATGATAAGATTCATGTTGTCCTGCCATTCCCAACAAATAAAAATCCAGGTGATCAACTGTACTTGCCACCCAAGTAAATTCTTTGTTTCTTTGCTTACAGAGAAAATGTACCACACCAATCTGTGGTAATTGAGAAGGCGCTTCCACTCGCGAGGATGTTTTCTACAGTCTGTAGCCAACTCCTCAAAGTATAAAAAGGCTTCCTCCTCTCCTTTGCTATAATACCTTACAAATAACATCTCTCTAACAAGAGTAGATGAAGTGGGTTTTTCTTTCCCTGGATTAACATGTGAGTTCAAACTTAATATCATTTATTATTGATTGCCTAGAAACACAACGGGTACGAAAGCAATATATAATTCAATAGATCTCACTCACTAGTAATAGTTGCCTCTCCAGCTCTTTGCGGAGGAGCTTCTCTTCTTGCTTCAGCAGGCACATTTTCTCGTAAATTTGTATGACCTATAATAAGAGTTATTTACCATCAACATATATATTAAGAACCATTACACTGTGCAAATTAGTATTTTATTGTCATTCTGTTTCTCCGGAATTAAACTGCTTACTCAACTCTTATCTGTAAAATTACACAAAAGTGGTTTTCTCGTACCGGATAAATTAACGCAAAGTAATACGCAATTGTAAGATAAAAACCCAGTACTGTTAGATCTCAAATGATCCTTACCGATATTTATGGCGACTTGTGCTGTGTTGTTTTGTTGTACAACTCCTCTTTCCTCGCCACCATCACTTGAGCTCCTATCATCTGGAATTAGAATTGTGAATAAGATGTTTGTACAAGTAGTAACAAAAGATAAAAAGCCAATTCAAAGCATTTCCGAGGAATTATCCAGTTAATTGTAATAATTGTCTTTACCCTTTATAGAAGTTTTATTTTCATTTTCTGATACACACAGTTGTCCTTTCAAAAACCTCTTTGATTCTTCATCGCTGGGGTCAGGGAGGTCCAGTGGCAGTTGTATGATTTTTTGTAAATACATGTCTGCCAATTCTTGATTAGCTTTCAGAGATTTATTAGTATTTACATCTTTATATTTTTTTATGATTGCCCTTTCTATTAATTTTTTGTCCATTCCTATTACTACATTGATTTCGCACACTGCTAATACAAGATTAACAGCTGACAACACCTGTAAAAAATATAAAATGTGTTAAAAAGGATTGAGAATTAAAAAAAAATTATCAACCGAACGACAAATTTCTCTCAACATTAATACAAGAGTGAGAAATGAACAAATTACAGTTAATATACCTGCAAGATCACAGATTCCTGGCATCTATCCAAATCGTCCACAAAAACAATTATTTGAAGATTGCTTCCTGATGCAGGGGTTAACTTTGGAGCTTCTATGGCCTTTTCATGGCTCACATGATGCAATAGTAGTGATATTATGTACGATCCAGTGATAAGACCCAATAGCACCCTGATGCTGGTCAAGAACAAAGAAAAGACAATAAATACCCAATAGGTTGTTTTGCCAATTTCATCTTTCAAGAAAAGAATGTCTGAGATCACCCGATCCTGATAACCCAGTTTGTCGGTATGATCTGGCAATGAGATATACTGCAGTAGTTGAGTGCTAACTGGCTTTAAAATGCCCATTATTGACTTTGTTAAAGTCCACACAATTATTACCAGGGCTGCTGGGGGCCATGCATATTTTGCTTTTCCCCATTCCTTTAACTTGTCACTGTCGAACACCACCCATCCAATCCAAGTGAACGAACCTACCAAAACCAGTGCGAGGAGAGAGGGCAATAAAATTTCAATCCATAGAGTGTATTTCTCCTTTTTCCAAGTACTTCGCCAACAGGTGTTGTACCATTGAGCCTCGTTCATAATTCCTTCCAGTTCTCTTGTAATCTCAACTGCTATACCTGCCAAAGCTTCTGTATCGTTCCTATATTTCCATGCATTATATTGAACAGTTAAAACTGCTTGCACGTTTTCCTCTGCAGAAGGATCTGCTTTTGGCCGCGACTGCCAATGACAATGAGAAGCTAAGAGAATCTAAATTTTTGAAAAATAAAATACTTAAAACACTTTTAAAATGAGCTCAAAACAAATTTTGATTCAAGTTTGAAGATCAATAGAATAATTAGTGTTAAAACTATTTAAAACTGAAATAGTTATATAAATTAAAGCTAACTCTTACCATGTCACTGCTGTCCATTGCAGCGAGTGCTTTGAAAACCTTTAGATACTTAAGGTCATACTGGTTTAAAAATTTCTCCAACTAGTAAACAAACATTTCATAAATATTTAGCTACAGATAATTTCTATTATATACTAGACATTTGATTAAGAAGAGAAAGACATATTTTGAGATAAGAATTTACTTCTTCCTGAATGTCTTTACTGTTAGTTTGTTTTACCTTGCTTTTAATGAAATCCCACAATATTACAAATGTATTTCTATTAACTGGTTCTCCATACTTTATATGTCTATAAATGTGTTCACATTTCCTTTTCCCCTTTTCAGATAATTCACATGCTGTAATATCAGGCAATTCTAAAGCCGAGCTTGACAATTTTGAGGATGGGAACAATGCCATTTGAGCTGCCGTTGTCAGTAAAATGCGCTGTGTCTGAATTGTTCAGAATTCAAACAAAATTTAGTTAATGTCACTTACCCTAAAGAAATGTTTGTTACAGGTAAAATGTCGCATTAGATGATACCTGGAGCATGAGGCTAGATTTTCCCATACCCTACGAACCAGTGACACCGACAGCTATGGGAGGCTTTATATAAGGATTCAAAAATAATGCAGCAAGACCTTGTGCATAGTCCAATCTTCCTGTTTTCCATATATATGAATAAACAGGAATACAAGAATTGTATAACATCACAAAATTTATGATCAGCAGCTTCTTAGCCAAAGGAGTAGAAAATATTTCCTTACCAAGACTGTCGGATATTGCTGGTTTGTCATTTCCTTGTTCTTTAATCATCTTAATTTGTCCTAAAACCGCAAAGAAAGTGGGCACGTCATCAATAAATGAAAGTTATGATGTAAATACACAGGTAGGATTGAAAAATTACCTCTATTTAGATTCTCTTCGTTTACTTCTTGTAATCCTGTCTTCCTTTCTGGATCGCGGATGTCCCCAATTCGATAACCTCTGCTAATCAGTTCTTTCGTCATTTCAATGTCGCCTAGAGAAACAGCCATTTTCAACAAATTGCCCTTATACATTTTCTTTAATGATTCGTTTTCTTTAAGCCTTTTCTTTTCCTGTACAAGAAATTTGTAAAGTGGGTCATCTTTTCTTAGATCTTTGTTAGCCGTGCCTAAGCCTGCTGCAGAGGCCCATAATAAGAGCGACTTCTCTTCGTCTGATTTACACGCCCCGAGAAGTTTACGGGCCAATTCCTCTTTGTGCTCAGTTTCTGCTTGCACTACGTAATGTAGAGCGGTTCTGCCATCGCGGTCACGCTCTCTGAGAGGGTGGGCACCATGCTTCAATATAATTTCTACTGTATCTGTGTATCCACGTTCTACTGCTTTATGGAGGGCCGTTTGTTCAATGATATCTCCTGTGCTTAAATATTTTGTTTTGATTTTTTCCCAGGAGAGAAGCTCTTTCACAACCTGAACTTTGCCTTGTGAAGCAGCAACGTGCAATGGAGTTAGTCTGCTACGGTCCATCAAATCATCCTCAGGCTTATCTTTCTTCAAATATGCTGTCAACAATTGCTTATACAGAGCTGTGCCCGTGTACTTTCCTTTAACTGCATCGTATAACGGGTTTCGATCGTCTCCATCTTTGATATATATTAGTTCTGAATTTAAGGTAAGAAGAAACCCGCAGAGTATCTTATGTCCATTCAAAGCCGCCTCATGGAGAACAGTCCTCCCTCCTCTGTCGCGCGCGGCCACCATGTTTTTCACATTCACTGAAATTTCTCCTTTAATTTTCTTGGAAATAATTTGACGCGCCCTACGGTCACTATCATACATAGCAGCCAAATGCAAAGCAGTTTTCCCGTTTTCATCACAATCACCAGTTGGCAGCCTTACTCCTTTTCTAAACAGCTTATCAACGATATCTACAGAACCAAGTAGTAAAGCGTTGCGTAGGAGCTGTTCCTGATCCACTTTATTAAAATAACCTTCTGGGTTTTCTAACTTAGATAGCAACTTCGCTGTCGACACATAATCCATCTGGGGAAGAGCTATATCTAAATAAGCTTCTGGCTTTTTTGACTTCAACAACAACTTCGCCGTTGTCTCATAATTCATGTTGGCAAGAGCTCTACTTAAATAAGCTTTTGGATCTTTTGACTGTAATAACAACTTCACTGTTGACTTATTATCCATTTTGGTAAGAGCTAGACCTAAAGGTGTATATCCTCTGTCGTCTTTTAAATCAAGTGATTCAGTATCAATTGAACTTTTCACTAACACGTCTATGACTTCATCTATACCTCCTTCAAGTGCATAGTGCAGGGCTGTCATACCCTTTTCGTCTTGAAATTTCACTGAAGCGCCGTGATCAACAAGCAGTCCACAGATACGTGCGTCTCCTTTCTCTGAAGCACTGTGAAGAGCAGTCCTCCCTCTCTCATTTGCAGCATTGACAAACTCATTTATACTTTGCTCATTACACCTGCCTAGCAAAGTTTCTGCAATTTCTCTCGCAACATCTATATCCTTACCAATCCCTACTTCAAATGCATAGTGCAAGGCTGTCATACCGCTTTCGTCTTGAACTGTCACTAAAGCACCGCGATCGATAAGCAGTCCACAGATACGGCTGTTTCCTTTCTCTGAAGCGCTGTGAAGAGCAGTCCTCCCACTCTCATCAGTGGCATTGACAAATTTGTTTCTGTTTTCCTCATTACACCTAAGTAGCAAAGTTTCTGCAATCTCTCTCGCAACATCTATATTCTTACCTATCCCTCCTTCAAATGCATGGTGTAGGGTCGTCTTCCCATTGTTGGCTTGAGCAGTCACTGAAGCACCGTGAACAATAAGCACATTACAGATACCTGCGTTTCCTTTCTCTGAAGCGCTATGAAGAGCAGTCGTCCCTTTCTCATCCTTATCATTGACAAACATATATCGACTCTGCAAATCACACCTTTCTAGCAAAGATTGTGCAATCTCTATCCCCACCTCTAAAACCGTATCAATCCCTCCTGCAAATGCATAGTGCAAGGCTGTCATACCCTTTCTGTCTCGAGCAGTCAATAAAGTACGGCGGTGTTCAACAAGCAGGTGATCAACAAGCAATTGACAGATATCTGTGTATCCTTTCTCTGAAGCACAGTGAAGAACAGTCCTCCCTCTCTCATCTCTGGCATTGACAAACTCATGTCTACTTTGTACATTATACCTACTTAGCAAAGCGTTTATAATCTCTTTCCCCACTTTTTTAACTTTATCACTGTCTCCTTCAAATGCATAGTGCAGAGCTGTCATATCCTTTTTGTCTCGAGCAATCAATAAGGCACGGCGGTGATCAACAAGCAGGTGATCAACAAGTAGTAGACAGATATCTTTGTTTCCTTTCTCTGAAGCGCGGTGAAGAGCAGTCCTCCCTCTCTCATCTGTAGTATTGAAAAACGCATATCTACTTTCATCATCAAATTCACAACTGCTTAGCAAAGCATTTATAATCTCTTTCCCCACATTTTTAACTTTATCAATCCCTCCAGCAGATGCATAGTGCAAAGCTGTCATACCCTTTTTGTCTTGAGCAGTCAATAAAGCACGGCGGTGATCAACAAGCAGGTGATCAACAAGCAGTTGACAGATATCTGTGTATCCTTTCTCTGAAGCGCGGTGAAGAACAGTCCTCCCTCTCTCATCTCTGGCATTGACAAACGCATCTCTACTTTGTACATTACAGCTACTTAGCAAAGCATTTACAATCTCTTTCTCCACATTTTTATATTTATCAATCTCTCCTTCAAATACATAGTGCAGAGCTGTCATACCCTTTTTGTCTTGAGCAGTCACTAAAGCGCGGCGATCAACAAGCAGTTCACAAATACGTATGTCTCCTTTCTTTGAAGCGCACTGAAGAGCAGTCCTCCCCCTCTCATCTTTAGTATTGATAAACTCATATATAGTTTGTTCACCACACCTGCTTAGCAAAGCATTTACAATCTCTCTTCCCACAGTTTTAACTTTATCAATCCCTCCTTCAAATGCATAGTGCAGAGTTGTCATACCCTTTTTGTCTTGAGCAGTGACTAAAGCACCATGATCAACAAGTCGTTGACAGATACGTGGATTCCCTTTCTCTGAAGCACTGTGAAGAGCAGTCCTCTTATGATTATCTACGGTATTTACAAACTCAAATATATTTTGCTCATTACATCTGTCTAGCAAAGCTTCTGCAATCTCTATCCCCGCACCTTTAACTTTATCAATCCTTCCTTCAAATGCATAGTGCAGGGCTGTCATACCGTTTCTGTCTTGAGCAGTCATTATAGCACCCCGATCAACAAGCAATCCGCAGCTACTTACGTTTCCTTTCTCTGAAGCACCGTGAAGAGCAGTCCTCCCTCTCTCATCTGCGGTATTTACAAACTCAGATATACTTTGTTCATCACCCCCGCATAGCAAAGCCTGTGCAATCTCTGTCCCCACATCTATAACTTTATCAATCCCTCCTTCAAATGCATAGTGCAGGGCTGTCATACCCCTTTTGTCACGAGCAGTCGCTAAAGCACCACGATCAACAAGCAGTCTACAGATACGTGCGTTTCCTTTCTCTGCAGCGCTGTGAAGAGCAGTCATCCCTCTCTCATCTTCAGCATTGACAAACTCGTATATACTTCGCTCATCGCACATGCATAGCGAAGCTTGTGCAACCTCTGTGCCCATATCTTCGTCCCGAAATTTCGCAACCGAATGTAAGACCGTTTTGTTTTTGTACTTACCAAATGCATGGCGTCTCCCAGGCTTCGCGCCGCATTGCAACAGCAGGTCTACAACATCTAATTTCTCTCCTTCTTCAATATCATTATATTTTGGTTTTGCTACAACTATTAGAAGCTTGTCTAGGACACCGTAATTACGCGTGTCATCATAGCATCTCCACATTGCATTATTTTTCAGTATCTCGCTACACTTTTTGGGGTTACCCGCCGCCTTGTCGGCAGCATTACTCAGAATCTTATTGGTACAAGGAGCTTTACAATTATGCGCCATTGATTCGTGTACGATATCTATCAGGAAATTGGAGAGGTGAAAGAGAATGGAGTTGGCAATCATCCAATTATTTTGACCGGTGTCTTTTGTCTTCATATTACGTATGTCTAGAAGGCTTGTAAAACCACAAATTTCCACAATATAACCAACAAAGCTCTCGCACACAAAACTCCAGAATGGCTCTGCAACATCTCCGGTCTTGACAGAATCCGGAAGACAATATTCGTCAAGTTCATACCATGAAGAATTGCACATAGGGCGCCGGCCCATGAATTGCAAGATGTCCTCTTCTTTTGTTACAATTTTAATCATGCCTGATAGCACTTCTTTGACTGAATCTCTACCAGAATACTTCTTCTTTCCTGATTTCTCAAGCGCTTTTCCTCCCTCTTCCCCAAGTCTTCTCGCTACATGACCCATCATTTTGTTCATTTCTTCAAATTTTTTGACATCACTGAGTGGTATGTTTCCTCCTCTAACTTCCCCGACGTTCATAGTCTGAGAATTCGACCAAGAGTTTAGCAACCAGTAAACTACTTCATAATTCCAATCATCCGCACACAATAATGATGCCACTTCTTTTGCTCGGTCGCTGAGAAGAACATCAGCGTATGCGCCACCTGGAAAAGCTTCTAAAACATTATTTAAATCAGCGTATACACAACGTGAAAGTACTTCGGTGTAACACTTGCCATTAATACCATTTCCAACGAATAGATGATGAGCTCCAAATGTTATCCGTTAAAAGGTTTGTTGTTTACAGTGTAACAAATACTTCTCTATTCTCTTTTATCTCCAATGCATTTTTAAATGAAAGGTTAAAATATCCATCCTATCCGAAAACATGAATTGTAGAAAATTATCAATTGCAATACCAATAGTTTATGGAAGATAACTCACATTAGTCAACCACCATTTTTTCTCTTACCTAAGGTGTTTTGATAGAGGATAAGTAAGTAAATAGGAATATCTCAAAATGTCCTTTAAATTTTTTATCAAATCTTGGAGTTGATGCAAATAACAAATAATATATCTAAATTAATATTCAATTTGATAGTTGAACTTTAAATTAAACTTGTATAATACATAAGGGAATTATGGTTTTTTATCAATTTTTTTTAGGAATAAAGTAAGTTTGTCATTATTCCAAACAAGCACACTCAATCTTGTTCGGAGTAGATCTTGTTGAGAGAAAATCCTATTGCTAATCAAGTTATTATTGCTTCAAATGTTATCACTCTCAAGCCTCAATATTTTAGGAAATTTATTAGGGTATATGAGCCTTTGGATAGTATGCTTAAAAATTTACTTAGTGCAAACATGACCACACTTCCTCCTATTACCAAGATACATCTAAAGGTACACTTAATGGATATGATTAGGAAACATTTTATAATCACCATATGCTTACTAGACATGATACACAATGCTACATGTGATTGAGGCATAAAATTCAATATTTGATTGATAATATGATTAAGATTGAGGGTGTAAATGATGCGGTTAATCATTTAGTAGTTCCTCTCAGTTAGATTTTATAAATCTATACTAATATTTTTCCTACACATAATCAATCAAATAATATATATTTACTTGGTGATGTACACACACAAGCTTTGCAATCTTGAGTTGCATGCATGCAGTGATTATTTTATGGACTTGTTTCTATGGATGCTTCTTCTTCTGTATGCCATTTATTTCTTTCTTATATGAGTAAATAATACATGTAATAAATATTATGGGCCTTTGTATGTTAGAAATAATAAAAGGTAATATAGGTTATAATATATTTATGGATCTTGTACTTGTATATACATAGAGAATTATTTTCTAGTCACTTTTTTCAACTACAATCATATGTACATTCAATGGTTCCATTGGATTCGACTAATGTTATACTGATTGAAAATATAGGATAAAAATTTAGCTAAATTAGATATTGATTCAAAGGAAGTGCCTATTTTATGTAAAATTATTTCCTTGGCTTCTCAAATACCTACATAGGCTACCTCATTCCATTGGAAGGAATCCTTCTTCAATAAATTTGTAAGAGGTGGTGCTATTCTATAATAGTTATTTATAAATCAATGATAATAACTATTAAGATCTACGAAACCTCATACATTCTTGAGATTCCTTGGAATTTTTCACTCTATAAAGACTTGATCTTGTGAGGGTGCACCTTGAATCCCTCATCTGACACAGTATGACCTAGGTAATCTACTTCCTTAACACCAAACACACACTTACATGGCTTAGCATTAAGTTAATTCCACTCAAGAATGTCCAAAACCATATTTTCTTACAGTTATTTTTCCTCCCAAGTTTTGTTATATACTAATATCTCATCAAAATAGACCAAAATATTTTTTTATAAAAATGGCCTAAAGAATAAAACTTTGAAATATAAATGGTTAATTTTTGAGAACATAAGATAATAAGAAAAATTCATAGTGTCCCTCATGGGTTCAATAAAATTTGTCTTGTGTACAACCTCATCTCTAATTATGACTTGATGATAACTAAAATGAAGATCAAGTCTCATAAAATAAATAACACCATTAAGCTCATCTAACAAATAATCAATTACTAAAATATGAAACCTATCTATAATGTTGTATTTGTTGTGCTCTCTATAATTATGACACATCCTCCAAGTTTCATCTTTCTTATGCACCATTACTGTAGGAGAGGAGTAAGCACTCTAACTATGCCTAATTTAATGCATGCCTCCAACATCTCCTAAACCATCTTCTCAATCTCACTTTTTTGTACATATGGATACTTGTATGGCCTAATGTTTTTTTTTAAAGATAGCAGGGAAAGGGCCTTGATCCCATACAAAAAAGAGGAGCTAAGTCAAAGAGGCCACTAGAGAACCAACACTTAGAACTAAAAAATAGCCATCAGAACATCGATTGAGCAAAAAAACCATAGACCCACCCAACTATAACAAAATTTTAAAAAACTATTACCAGAAGTATTATCAATTAACTAGTCCATACTAAATTCATAAAAATAGACTAAAGTATCATTAAAACAACTGATAATAAAAAAATTCATAGAAAAAGAATCCCTATTAGTTAACTAGTATATACACTTAGGGCCTAATGTTGGTTGGTTGGGTCCTTAGTAGTAGTTGAATGGTATGATCATGATATCTTTTAGGAGGTATTCCTTTTGATATGTTTACATAATGTTTCCTTATATTGGAAATAAATTTTTCCTCAACTTTCCATTTCATAATAATTTCTTAGGACGATAGAATTTGGATAAAACATATGTTCTTTATACTTGATGAGATTTCTATAAACCTTCTAGGAATATTTCCTTCTAATTTTTATTTACAACATTCTCTACTCTTAAAGATAATTTTTGGAATTAATGAATATAGTCCTTGACCATAACTATTTTCCTTAATCTGGTAAGCTAATTAAAATAGCTACCCATAAGATTATCCTCATAATGTGTAGTGGGTTTTTCTTGGAAAACATACCACTAAAAAACATGTCCCTTTTATTTATTCTCTTCATATAGCTAATCTTTCCAAATTAATTGTTTTATTTCCAAATATAATGATGCAATGTCAATCTTTTATTGACATGGAAAAAGATGAAGATCAGAGAACCACTCCATTTAAAAAATCTAATTGATTGGATCCTTAATATTGAACTTCCACATATGTATCTTTGGAGTGAATTTCCTAATTATAGAATGATTTGAGTGATGATAAATCTTTTGGTCTAATTTGAACTCAAAATAATCATGTCCCTTAGAAGACATAGTTTTTCACAAATATTTTTTGTGACTCCATTCTAGTTCAAAATATTTATAACCTTAGTGAGAATATATCCATTCAATCCTGGCTAAGAAATATTTTATCTATGTATCCATCCTTGTCAAGATTACATCCTTCATATCGTCGTTGTCTTCCCTTACATAATCCATGGCTATTATATTCATCTCCTCTATTAATGGATTCTCTTTGTCAAGAGTGTTTCCAAGAGTGACGAGATTCTATTACTTGCCTCTTAATGGAGCCTTTCCATGATTCCATGAAAATATTTTCCATAATAACATATTCAAAAGAAATCAAAATAATCTAATTATTTTACTATGATTTACAAATACCTAAATCTCACTTATCAAAAATCTCCAAGAAATTTATGGATTTGTAGCATTGAGAGTGAATTCGATGAAAACCCTAATTTTGTAATGACTTCATAAATTATAATCTAAATTATCTCAAATTTAACTATACTGGCCTTAATACGTCTTTGATCAATCCTCCATAATTTAAAAAAGATCAGTAATTTCTAACACTAACTTTGGAATTTTTTTGGTAAAAACTAATTTGAAAATAAACCCTTAAAATTTACTCCAAATAACCTCATATATGGATTATAGTAGCTTCAATATGGCTTTAAAGCCTCCAAAAATTATATATATATTTTTATCAAATTTAGAGAGATACATGTTTTACAATTTGAACTCTTGAGTGAGAAATTTTAGCTTGATTTTTTCCATCCAAGTCTCAAGATCATTCTCTTAAACCATTTGTAATGAAACAAATAATATGAACATGAAGAAGTCTTGGAAAAATTGTAGACTCAAGCCTAGGCTACAAGTCTTTAAGATAGATTGCAACAAGCTTTGAGGAAGTTGACACTCTCTCCCTATGATGGATCTAATAGGTTATAAGAGACTTTTGAGTATAAAATCTAGAAACATTCTATCCCTTAGATTGATGACAAAAAATGAAGTAATAATTTTTTTTCACCTTGCATTAAGAGGGTACTTCACATGAATGGTGGTGCCATAGTCTGATCACTTAAGGTCATTGATACATCACCTTATATGATGAATTTAAATAGAATGATTGAGAGGTTTGATTAGAATGATATTGAAGTTTACTTCTAATATTTGACTCAACTCAAATAATGTGGTATAATTTAGAACTACGTAAAAAAGTTATAAAATTTATCAATGATGGTGATATATATCAAAAAGAGAAGATTGATGATGCTCCTCATCAAAGGGTAAAATGGATCTCTTAAGGGGTTGATCAAGGATTTTGAGCCACCTACCCTACAATGGGTTTCAAGATGGATTTGGTATTAGAGGCTTTCATGCCAAAGAATAAATTCCAAGCCAAACCCTTCATTCCAAAATAGTCCTTTCACAAAAATATACAAAAAATAAATATTTTTCCATCAAGACCTAACATTGAAGTGAGGAATGAATTGAGAAGGAATTTGTGCTTCACCTATAGTTATCCATGATCACCTAGACATATATGTCTTGATAAAGGTCAAGTGCATTGCATTGAGGTAAGGTCTAATGATGAGTTAGGATTTTAGGAAATCGAACCACAAAGTGAAGAAGAAACTAAATAAGGGATGCAAGAGGAAGAAGATCAAGCAATAAAAGATAATACAATATAAAGAGGCACCCTTTTCATGCTCTCTACTAATTTGAGGTACAACCCATTTTGCATATGTGGGTTCCTATAAAGGTAAATGTTGATTGTACTTATTAACACTAGTGCCACTCATAAATTAATTCATGAGAGACTAGTGGCTAAGTGAGGTCTTAAGATGGAGGACTTTTAAGGATTTAGTGTTAGGGTGAATGATAGTTTGATCATCCAATGCAATATAAAAATATTCTATTTGAGTCTTTATTTGGGAGGATACAATATAAAGGAGGAACTCTATGTTGTTAACATAGGATACATGGATATGGTCCTAGATATCTAGTGGTTGCACTAATTAGTAGAGATTGCAAAAACTTATAGACCATGGGACTAAAGTTTTAGTCAAAGGGAAAAGAAGTGGTATTGTGGGGAATGACACATAAAGCTCCAAGGATTATATCAAATAAAATAATAAAGATGATTTGTTTTCCATAAGTCACATGTGCGAAACATAGTGTTTGGTGAATGCAAAAGAAATTAAAAAAGGGAAGAAGTCATATCATGTGGATGTATAGAGTATCTAGGATAAGCATAGTAAAATATTTAGTAACAGATCTCTCTAGGGAGACTGCTAGATAAAGATTTTGAGCATGTTATTGAGTTGGAAGATGTCACTAATACTCTCAACACTATTACCTACCACCACCCTAGGAGACATAGGGAGGAAATTGAAATGACCATTAAGGAAATACTATAAGTAAGGCATATAAGATCCAAATCACTTCCCTTTTCTTCCTATATAGTTTTGGTAAAGAATAAATATGGAAAAGTGTAGATGTGTATTGATGACATAGTGTTGAAAAAGAACCCTATCAAGAACTAATATCCAATTACCAAGATTGATGAATTGATAGATGAGATTCATGGAGCATTTTACTTCTCATTTAACATAGATCTCAAGTCAAGTTACCATCAAATTAGAGTTCAAGAGGATGATATTTAAAATATAAATTTTTGATGTCACTATAGGAGCTATGATTTACTATCCATGCCATTTGGTTTGAAAAACACTATAGAAACTTTCTATTCATGTGCATGAATCAATTTGTTTAAGTAATTGAGAAAGTTAATCATTTTTTATTTGATTATATTTTGATGTATGCTAAAACATGGGAGGAGGAATTGTGGCACATTGATGAAATATTAGAAATTTTAGAAGAAAAAATGTTATTTTCTAAGGAGTCAAAGTGTGAGCTCTCTATGATAAGGATCTTGTATTAATGTCACATAATTAGCACAAAGGGTGTACAAGTGGATAAGGAGAAGATAAAAAAAATAGGACTAGCCTCTATTAAGGACCTTGACACAATTGTGAGGATTCCTCAATCTTTGCATCTACTATAGATGATTTGTTTAGGGATTCTCCCAAATATCCACTCCTTTAACTAATTTAATAAAAAATGAATCATACACATGGTATAAGGATAAATAATGAACATTTAATAGGGTAAAAGAGGTAATTAGCTTATGTCCTACATTAGAAATTCTATATTTCACCCTTTCACATTAGAATGTGATGCATAAAGAGAAGGAATTTGGACCATGCTTATGCCAAAAAGCACTTGATTATTTTGAGAGTCAAAATATAATAGAGGTAGAAATATTATTCTCTATTAATGATAATTAAAATATCGCCATCATACACATATTAGTCAAATTTAGACAATACTTGGTGGGTGGTTGATTCATGGTTAAAAATGATCACAACATTTTGAGACATTTTCTTAATAAAAAATATCTAAATGAGTGGTATAAAAATTGAGTGAGTAAACTCTAAGAATATGGTTTTGATATTAAATATGTCAAAAGGAAGAAGAATGTTATTTTTGATGTACTATTCAAAAGGCAAAATATGTGTTCCATGTCTCAAACCTCTAGAGATTGGAAGAATGAAACTATAAAGTAATATTCTAAGAATGCATTCACAACTAATATGTTGGAAAGGAAGCTATCAAATAATAGGTACATTATTTCCAATAAACTCATTATCTACAAGGAAAGAGTCTACTTAGTGATAGAATCAACAATGGAGAGAAAGATCTTGAGAGAAGTTCATGACATTCCCTTGTCAAGCCACTCTAGTTCAAGACCTATAGATCAGGAAAATATTCACATGAAAGGGACTCAAGTATGATGTACTCACCCATATCAAAGAAAGCATCATTTTTCAAAAGAATAAAATAAAATAAATGGGCCATCCCACAATAATGGGTTCCAAACTTGGGACATCTTGATTTTTTACTGAAATCACATATTTTTAGAAAAAGTAATGATTTAGTCTTTGAGAGATTCTATCTAAAAGGTTTTAATTGAAGAGATATAGATAATACCTCTTAGAACAAACCCCCTTGAATAGAACCCCTCTAGTCTTAAATCATACCCACAATGGAGTCCCCTTCACACCTATCAAAATGCTAGAAAAAACACTTTTTCTTTACCTTTCGAGGGATTAAATAAAGTCATTTATAAATTATGTTTCATAACTATGCAACTCTTATTATAATATTGAACTAAAAAGTATAATTATAAATATTTTTGATTTTATTATTATATTTATATTTTATTTCTTATGAATGTTATTTTTCAGTAAACATCAAGGTATTTATTTCACACTTAAAAAATAGAAAAATAAAGAAAAAAATTCTAAAAAATTTATGTGCACTAGATATTGATGTTCTTGTTTCATAAAAGAAAATAAAAATTAATTTCAATACATACAAAACAAGTTATGTGTGACAACATACACCTATTTCTTAATTATAATTACTTTGACTTCAAAAATTAATTAAAAAAATTATGTAATAAAAAATATGAAAATATATCCATGCACTAGATATTGATATTAAAAATATATATTTTGAAAATTATAATTTTAACCTTTCAATAAATAAATTTATGCATGATGACATAAATGCCACTTTTTAAAATTTTTTTCATTATGTTAAGATTGGAAGGGCCAGTACATGTAACAAAGCAACCATAGAGGCTAGGAGAGGTGAATCACAAAATGTGAGTCAGTAGAAAATAAGACCCGCAAGGAGTGAGTTGGGAAAGAACAACCACAACAATTCTTTTGACCAGAGCATGGAACCAACAAGTAGTCATGCTTTTGCTTAGAGCATGAAATTGAAGAACAAAAACTAGTTATAGAGAAATAGTAGCTACAAAGGAAACAACTCAAAACACACCATCCAACATAGACCCTAGGGAGAATGAAACACTAGATAAGATTTAGACTGAAGTAGAGATAATTCCTGCAGTAAAGAGATAGCAACATCAAGAAATCCATCAAAAAAACATAGCATTTTCAGAGATAGGAGTAAGCTAGCAGAATCCACCGGCTACCAAAACCCAACAGGCCCAACCAAAGGGGTAGAACCAGGAGCTCTCCACCAGCAACTCTCCACCTCGATAGGAGAAAAAAGAGACTCCGAGTTGAGGTCAGAAAACCCCCAAAAACCATGATAGCTTTGTCAGCAAAGGAGAAGGTGGGAAAGAGGCAAAACCCAAGCCAACCTGATAAGAACAGTCTCCACCTCAATAGGAGACAACCCCACCTCGAAAGGGGAAGCCAAGCAAAGATCCAGGGTATAATACCCAACAATGCCCACAAATTTGAGAGAGGACCACTATAGATCACCTAGAATAAGTCAAACCCTTAAAAACCCACCACAGGATCCGAACACCAACACAAAGGAGAAAAATAACTGCACCCCAAAAAAGAGTAGCCAACAACAGCACACAAGTGAAGTTGACGATCAACACCACATCTCTGCAAAAACAAGGTAGAAGAGATAACACCCCACACCGTAATAACACCAGGAGCCACCAAGGTCTGGTGATCAACCGTAGAACCCACAATCCCACTCCAAGAAAGGTAGAGCCCCCACCACCACTCAACAAGGAGCACCAAACAGTTCAGGGAGAACCATCCAAAGAGATACATAAAATACCCCCTATCACCATACTGAGAGTGATAGTTAACACACCTGGACCAACAACCAGAGTAAGATGCTCCTAAATGAGCCTTACCTCAGAAGAGATTAAGAGGAACCCAATAAACAACAGACAAAACACCATAATATCTGTGGCCACCAACAAGAACACTGCCAAATCTCTGCAACCCACATTAGGAAGCAAATCACAGACGTTGGAGTAAATAATACCCAACGTAGTCTGAGACAAGCAAAACTAAAAATCTACCATGTCACCATTAACCTAAAAATGGAGGCAAAGCAGTAGAACCATCCTCGAACAGAGGAGGAGTAGAACAAAAACAACAGTCAGAAGGCGACAGAGGAGGTGCAAGAGAGAACCACTAACACCAAAGGCAAGTAGGGGTCGACCAATAAAAATGGTAGCAAGGGGAGAAACATCCTTGGCTGAAGGGGAGACCACTGCAGATAGCCAAAAGTCCAAATAAACAGCCTCCAAGCCACCTTCAAACATGGAAAAGAACAATTTCCTTACCTCGAGAAATAGTTCCTTTTCCACCACATAGCAGTACAAACCCTTGCAGGTAGGAAATGAAGAAACGAAAGAAACAGAGAAAACAAAGGTTAGCGCCACAACAAACCAAAACTCCAAGAAACCCAAAACAACCCAAAATTGACACAAGAGCCGATCTAAGTCAAGAAGGGTGGACAGAGAAATAAGTTGCAAAAACACAGCAGAAACAACACCAGCAGGGCTAAAAAAGCCCAACACACTGCCCCCCCACATCTAATGGCTAGTAGCACCTTCACATCCCATCATCATCCTCAGAGTCCACACCACCATCTCCCTCCTCTTCAGAAATTTTCAAAACCCCCCGCTCGCTCCTATTCTCACTTGCCATTTCAAAGAAATTGCACTTTTTAAAAATATTGTTTACTCTAAAAATATGTTATTAAAAGTTATGAAAAAACTCACAATTTATTTCTAATTTTTCTAAAAAAACATATATTTAGAATCTAAACACAAATCCTCATAAGTCTCTAATTCACATCATCTCCAAATTATTAATGGTTTAGTTGCTATAGGTTTCATAAGATGACATTTTGTTAAAAAATGTTGATATTAATGTCCAACTTGGTCAAAAAGTGAGACACGGTATTGTGGGCTAACCTAATTTTTTTATCTATTCCTTTGCATCCCTTTCCCATCTTAGAGTAGAAATGGAAAATATTTCAATGAAATTAATCATAATACTTACTAAAGTTCAAGGTTAGAGATATATGAGAATCCATGGAATAACTTGAGAGAATCATGAGAAATAGAGATAATTGCTTCGCCATCTTGTTTTTACGAGAGCTCTCTCAATAAAAAATAAGCTCACTTACAACACTAGATATCACCCACAAATAAATCGATAAACTGAGATTGTGAAAAAATAGGTGAAATTTTCTTTGAAATTTTTTATCACTAATTAGTAAAAGACTTGGATCAAGTCACTTTACTTGGGGGAGCGGTGCTACAACACCACGTACTACATGCCAATCAAGATGACACCATTCATGGCTTTGTGTGATATGAAGATTAAAGCTTCATCGATCACATTCTAGCATATACTAGGGTATCAGAAGCAAGTGATGTTATCAAATAGAGGAAATAAATTTTGAAATCACCAGAGAATAATATTTTGGATGCTCAATACCAACAAAATTTCTATGCACGCTATTATAAGATTGAGAGAATATTTGAGATCAAAGGAATGATTTTTATAAGATTACAATTGTACACAGGATCTTCCTTGAATAAAATTGGGGTGGAAAATATCAAATCATATTTCTATGGGCCTTACAAAATTTGAAAAGGATTGCAAAAGTGGCCTATAAGTTGGAGCTACTATAGGGGAGAAAAATACATAATATATTTCATGTGTCTTGCCTCAACAATATGCTAGACAAATATATAATTGTTAAATGAGTTACCTCTAATTAACAAAGATGGAAAAAGTTTTAATTTGTAAAGCGATCATGGATACTATAAGGGAGAGGAAGTTGAGAAAAAGGAAGCACTAAGGAGTACTTGATTCGGTGGAAAGATCTCCTAGTGGAGGATGCAACATGGGAAGGCCCACATATATTGGAATATACAAAACACAATTTCTTAAGGATAATTAATTTTGAGTAGGATAGAATTGTCATGTCCTATCTCTAGTCAATTTAAGTTTATACATATTAGTTCTATAATTGTGTCTTCCTTGTTTCCATCTGCTATGTGTTTACGCATCCTAAGCATGTTTTTTCCTCCAACTCCACTTTCTCCTTCTTCCTATCAAAATTTTTGATTTCACCTTCTTGTCATGCCTTATTTCTATCACCTACCCCACCATTGTATTTATTGGATTTTTAGACTTTTCCTTATTGACATGCTCATTGCTCAACCCTCACACCCTAACTTGAAGTTTGAGTCTTGTGGTTTGGTCGGTCCCCAAGCCCCAATATTTTTTTTTATGTTTATGTTCCCCTCCTAACATCCCAACACATGTTGTAACATTTCAAAGTCTATTTTTGGATAACCGCTTTCAAAATGAAATCTTTCCTACAAGTGTGATCATCATTATTTAAATTTGTAGGTGTACATGGTAGCCAACTTATTCTATGAATAGAGGATATAAAAGGATAAATATTTTAATGAAAGATGAACATCTACAATTAATTAAATTCCTTTAATAATTAACTTTGAGAATTTTTATTTAAGCATGGTAATCTTAGGATGAAAACCCTAGTGATTTCAAAGGATGATATCATAAAAAGAGTCAAATTTATTTTAGAATATACTTTTAGAACTTTTGTTTGAGCATGAAAATCTTAGGATAAAACCTCTAGTGATTTCAAAGGGTGATCTCATATAGAGTTCATATTTGAGCTTCATTAGATGCAAACTTCAACTACACTATTTGATCAAAATTATCATTATTATTGATATGAATTGGTGTTGTCTTTAATGATATTGTAATTTTTTTTGAAAGAAATACAACCATTATTAAAATTAGAAGGAGATCAAAATTTATAGTTGTTATTTATGGTTCATTATAATAAGAGGATTATGAATTATTTCGATCATTTACTATTTAGAATTTTGTTGATGCATAAACATTAATTTTAATCGGATTGATCTAAGATTTGAGATAATGTTAGGTGTGATGGTATTTCTATTCAGATAATAAGTGTGTGTGGAAGGTTAAGAATCATATCTACATTATTATTTTATCCCCAAGACATTACAATGCAAAAATTATGAAGCTCAATCATGGCATAAAGCATAAACCTTAACATAAAGCTCCCTACAAGAACATAGAGACACAAATTTATAGCTTGCTAAATCAAGTTTAGTGGGGCCCATCAAATAGATTACTTTAGACTAGTTATCAATAAAGGGCCATACAATAACACCAAAAGCCAAAAAGTAGTAAAGTATGGTTTTGGACCAACACACCCTCTAGATATGAATGTGATATTTTGATGCAAGGACTTCTGGAGGTCATAACTTTTAACATGGAAGTCTGATTGAGTTGAAATTTTATGTAAAGAAGTGTCTCAAAGAATTGCTTGTGATGCCAATAACACCTATTTGGTTGGAGCAATTCTCAACACTTTTCAGGGTTGTTTTCAGTCATTTAAGACCTCAAATTGAGATCTTAAGGATTTTTATGCACTTTTCCAAGATTCAAAATTTTAATTAGTTTTGAACTTTCTTATGGTATTATATTAGATTTTTGACAACTAGTCCTACTTTTGTTATCTTTGAATAATTGAAAAATTTTATGGCCAAACAAATAAGAATGTGAACTTACTAAAACTAGTAAGGTCATATTAGGGTAGATTTGGTAAGAAATATTAAAGTTTTTTATTACAAAAGTAGGGGAAAGGGCCCTTGAACCCAAATAGAGAATAGCCAATAGGTTAGATGGCAAGTAGAACTACCACCACATAATAGAAAAACCAAAATTGCGGACTAACACCATGCACCAAAATAACTAACCAACAAAGGACGAAACAACACTAGGCCAAATGGCCAAGGAATCATCAAAACTAGGCAAGCAATAAGAGTTCAAAAAAGCACAGAACCATAACCAAAATAAACAAAAGGGCACACAGACCCAGAAAGTACCAAGGCACTAAGCTAGAGACCAAAGAAGCATAAAACACAAACTACTTTCTGGGACTGAAGATCAAGTCCCATTCCTTAATCAACTACTCCAACTCCTCGTTGCATTGCTCCATCTCCACTTCTTGAGAGGAGTAAAAAGATTGGTTCTTTTATTCTCAAAAGTAAGAATGGAGAATGGATGATTATTTTGGTTTTTACATTTGTAAGGATCTACTTTTTTACTCTGAATAATGTGAATGAATTCAATGGTGTGAATTTTGATTGCATCATATGCAAATTATGCACTCCCTAATATGGATCAAGTTCACAAGTATCTAGTTAGGAACACATTAAGAACACATTAAGAACTGCAACCATAATTTTGACACCCAAACTTTTATGTTCAAACCAATTATTGACTCAAGCCAACCCCTTCCAACTAGTTGTTACCTATATACTTGATCATGAAATGTTCAAATTTGTATGCTAGGGTGTTGTATAATAACCATAAATATCTTAGACATCCATCACACAATTATCTAACATCATCAAAGTAATAGAGCATCAACATCTATATTGATAGGAACAAATTAGACATTTTGCATGGTTGATTGAATTGTATTTAAAATTATTCAAATTGTTCAATTGATTCCAATGATTTGGCCAATACATGAAACTCCAAGCACAACTAACTTTAATAGTATGTTTAGATACCCCCAATTCTAGATATAAAAATAAATAGGTTTTTAGAGATGAATAGTACCCAAAGAGAAGGCACAACAAAAGGTTGAATTTGAAAATTTGGGATCAAAGCTACATGTGAAGAGATTAGTTCCATGGTAAAAAAAAATTCATGCAATTTAACATCATATTAGAACATTACGATCTTACCACTAAACAAAATCTATAATAAAATATTTTTAATTCATAAACATAAATAAATGCTCAACTTTTTTACCAATTTCAAAAATATATTAATGTAAATGTTATTGTCTTCCATTTTAATTATAAGATTATTTGCTTGTGAATTTATTGTCTTACCCTATACTTATTTTCCATACACTTTGAAAAAATTCCCAGGTTAGAATTGTATTACAAATTATAGTACTGTTCAATTTGATTATGTTTTAATTAATGTCTCTTTATGCATAATTTCAGTTTACGTATATTAAAATGTGATTAGAATTCCTTACTGTAGTGAGATAAGCTTGCTATTGAGATGTCAATAAATAGTTGTCCGACAAATTTTATAGGAGACTGAGTGGAACCAATCAAAGATGTGTAAGGCAGTCATCGTTTTAAAATAGTACGAATTATTAAAGTATACTCTCACATGTACGCCACAACGCTGTTAAATATTGTATCTTGAAAGGAAAGGAAAGGTCCTTTTATAGTCCACGATATCAGGTGATTTGTTTTTGGATCTACAAATGGCTTACAGTATATGGGACTCCTCGTACTCTCAATATGAGGGAGGCACCTAACTTGTGTTCCACAATACGAGGTGTACATACCTTACCCCCTGCAGGATTTGAACTTGTGACCTCTCTTTTAAGAGTACAAATTCTCCACCATTAAACTACGAACTTGAGAAGAAAAATATGTTACCCATTTTCCTTAACTTGAATTGATATACAGTTTCCTTTCTACACGATACAATGACGGAGCTACAAGCACATTCTAATGAGATATGTTGTCAGCAAACAGAAATTAAAATCTAAGAAATTTGTCAACCTTAACTGATTGGGTTATACCAAACAGAACTGTATCAAGATAGCAAAACAAAATCTTATTAATCCGCATCCTTGATCTAAGTAATAACCATGTTCTATTTTTTTCTAGCAATTGCTAGCTAAGCAATTATTAACTAAGAGTTTCCAAAGGCCAGATGCATGCCTCCATAGAAATTTAAAATTAGAACAAGAGAGCATACCAGAAGTTTCAGTTTGAATGAGCAGCATGTACCCCAGACAGCCTTTGAAGTCATCTCCTATTTCAAAATTATAGCCCGGACCAGTTATCCAACCGTCCAGCAGACGCGCTCTGTCCCATCCTTTTAAAATATTTTTCTTCTTGATCGTCTCCAGCCCATTCTTGGCTTCCTTAAAAGTGGCTAGGCGCCACCCATTTGGAGTACTATCATAACTCCTTTCAACCTTCCGGAAAGCCATGCCTTCTTTCTCCCCGGATTCGGCACTTCTCAGGTTACCTTGCTGGGCTAGATGAAAATCCCTCTGAGGTCTTAACTTTGAAACTGTAGGAACCATAAAGAAAATATAAGATAAAACACATATAAAGAAAAGGAAATCCAGATTTGTTCTACACTAAACAGCAAACGGATAGTGTTAAACGATATAATATGTAGGAAATAAATGAAAACAGTGTAACTAACCTGGAGTGTTCTGCAGTATCGAACTTTGTAAAACTAGAACTAATATATGATCTGCACTAGGCCCCTCTGCAGATTATTAGCAATGCCTGCACAACCCTTCGACTGCAACAAGAAATTGCTTTGATTACACAACTGCACTATGCATATTTATATGTTTTTTTGTTTGTATTGTAATTTTCAAAAGCCGGACCTCAAATGAAGAATATTTCTGAGAATAAATTACAGAGAATAGCGTAAATTCCATTCGCTCCATATAGTGCTCTATGATATTTTATCTTTTAAAAGAAGTGCATTTCTTTGCAAATAAATTATATTTTGTAAAGGTAAATATATTCGATTACCAATAAAGGGACAGTGAACGAGAAAGCAACGAAAGGAGAAAGACGGTGAATGACATTTTTACTCATAATCTCCAATAAAATATAATTGTCAGCTCATTTTTACTGTGATCTTCAATATTCAAAGTTTTATTCTTTTAAATATGCATTTATTCTTTTAAATATGCATCATGTTCTTTACTCTTATTATGCCGAAGGCGTCCCCACGTTCAAGTTTTTCAATCCATTTTTACCACCAACGGTGCAGATGGACTGATAGCCCATCGACCACCATGTAACGTATCTTAGCCATTCATCATTTTTGACCATTTTCACGGCTCTTTACGCACCTTTTTATTGCTTTCGCTTTCCACTCCTCCAAACTCTTCGTCCCTGCACTTCTCCACTTGCGTGACAGTTGAAAAGGAATTTGCAATTAATGTTTCCATAAATATCCGCGTCTACCATCTATTCTCACTGCCCTCGTTTGGTCTACAATATTTGTGACAAACTGGTTTTTCCGTCTACTTTCCCAATATTTGTGTTTTCACCCTGATATGGTTTTTGTGACAAACTGGTCCTCAACATTGTTTTTAGCAGGTTATTTTTGCAAGGGTCATACATAATAAACACACTGGCCAGTCAGAGGGTTATGGTTTTATGGAGTTTGTTTCATGTGCATCTGCTGAGAAGATTTTACATAGTTATAATGGAACAATGATGCCCAACACTGAACAAGCATTCCGGCTGAACTAAGCTTCTGGGGCTACGAGGCGATAAGATTTTAGAAATAATAATACAAACTGAAAATCAGGGACCTGCGAGGAGTTAATGCAATCCTTACCTCTTTATTTATTTGTTGTTTTTGTTCTCAAGTAGGTTGAGTGCCCTACAAGGGCAATGGCCATATCGTTACTCAAACCCCCATTTCCTCCTCATGTCTCTTTGTTAGCATTATTATTACATATCTGATACGCTTGCCATATCTCTATTGTAGGCCTCGAGGAGCTGTAATAGAAGCCTTCTGTTGCTACCAGGAAGTGACTGCTCTATCTGTGCTTTAATGATATAGACCATCGAAAAAGTTCAGAAATCCCCTTACATATGGGTTTTTGAACTTTTTTGATGGTTTATAGAATTTGTTGTTCCAGCATGAAGAAGTGGACATCACTGGCTCTGACATCATGTGGGTTTGAGTAAGTTAAAAGAAAAATTTCATTCTTTTCTTGAAATTTTAATAATAAGAGTTATGATCTTTTCTTGGGCCATACCGATCGTTCTTTTAAGTTTTAAGGTATATGCACAAGGTTTCCATTAATGAGACTCATGTGCTGAAAAATATTGATGCAATGACTATAAATGTGCAACACTAAAGGTCAACCTTTTAAATATTTGGAAAAAATATATTATAATCTACAATGCTCACAGAAGACCATAGTAGGTCAAGTAGACTTGAAAGGATATCTAGGTGAAACAACATGGAGAAGCAAAAGTAAGATTCAAAGTAAACTACAAGCTAAATTTTAGGGGAAAAAACACTATTAAATGATCCTAGCCAAGAAGCAGGGTGAACCTATTGTAGATAAACCACAAATTGTTAAAATGATAAAGCCAGACAACAAATATTACAGATGAGCATGAGAAGGGATGACCCATCAGCAAAGAAGCTTGAAGGCATTATCTCCCACCTGCTTAGCAATGCATATAGTCCATAGCAAAGAGCTATCTTCTTGTGAGTACCTACTAGCCTTAACTTTTCACAAGTGAAGCAAACTCTATCACCAACCTAGAATTGGTGTTTGATATTTGTCATGGCACTGCTTGGTTTGACGTTGGTTTTCTAAAGAAAAAATATTCGCTTGTTTAATATGCTAGAGCTGCTCATTAAACCTTGTTGCTTTCTGAGATTCCTTTTGTGTTGATTGAGATTTTGTTTCTAACAAAACATGGTAAGCTACAACCACATACTTCGAAGGTTAAATCTCTAAATGAACTTGATGATTGTGGTGTTCTATAAAGCAGTGCAGAGCTTTGTTGTATTTGTTTTGAATGAAATGTAGGCTTTAATTTTATGTGCATTAGATCTAATACTATCATTATGTTCACCATTTTTATGTGGTCATCAATTTGAGGATGGAAACATGGCATGGTTAGCTCTCTATTCATCATGGTTTTGAGCGTTTTACTACAATGTGCCCATAAATCTAGTGTCTTAAGCTTCAAGCAATAGTAGCTTGTAAACCAAAGTGAATCCTTACATGTTGAATGAAATTCTTGCGGTATCTATAGTTGACATTACTTTTGAGAAGGGATAAGGTAGCCATCATTGAAACTCTGTCCACAACAAGAACATAGTCACAAGTATAACCATGCTTAGTAGTGGGAGAACCAAAGGAACTTCTAGAGATTAATTCTGAAGTTCTTGTTGGAGTTGAGGAGTGTATAATCAATGTTTCTTATTTCTAGGCTTGGCTATGATGCACTTTGTACTAGATAGATGTATCCTGTAACATCTGTTGTTAGATGTGGCTTTTAGAAATACTTATTTGGGTCTACCAATGTGGAAATTACTCCAAAACTTCTAATGACCACTGAAATGTGGTTACCAGCTTTGTGGAGCTGATATGCCTCAGTAGATGCATTTGGTTAATGCAGTTGTGACCAGATTGCTTATTAAGTTATTCCTCATTTATGATTGGTGTTCAGGTGAAACTATTGAAGAGATGTTGATCATTTATTATGGTGCTTTGCAATTTGAGTTTGCGGAGGAGTTGAATAAGTTTATGACCAATATGGATATACCAGTGTTTTAATCCTCAGCAACCACTTCACTCATGATTAATTGAATTCCATTTATGCTTTTCATTTGTTGAGTCAATTCTGATTAAGTTATGCTACTGTAATCAAAATATTATATGTATTTTTCTAAATTCATTCTTTATGCTTTTCATGCATTTATTTTGTGTATTTATGTAATTTATTTTATTTGCAGAGTTTTTTTCTGACTCCAAGTTAAAGTTTTGGGCTCTTAAGTTTTAGCTGAGTCCAAGCTTTTGAATTATGTTATGGAGGATTGCTTTCTTTTCTAGAATTCAATGCTTCCACTACTTGCATGCTTGAACAATATATTGTGACTATGTTGTGAATGTCTGAGTATGGTGTATGATATAATACTAGTGCTGAGTGAGGACTTTATCAAATTTCAATACATATTTTGAATATTCAGTTTCAATCTTCAATGGCTGTTGCAAATCCAGTAAAGTAAATACTAACAATACACATGGTGATCACTTCAATTCTTCAAATGCCTTCAATTCTTTAATTTGATTCATAGCGAAAAAATTTAAAACACTTCTTTGAACTGGTATATAGCTTATATTGCATCATGGTTTGAAGAACTTGTTAGGCATGGTTCATGCATTCTTTCCAAAGTTTGCTAAAATTTAGTATCATCTACAATCTAGATACACAACCAAAGAAACCATGTTGCAAGTTGCATTAGTAGTCAAGCATTGACATGTGACTAATCAGACATGTTTTGAGTCAAAAGCAGTTATCCAAAATTTAGAAGGGTCAATAGTACCCAAAGTTAGCCTAGATTAGGCCTCTTTGGTGAAATATATGGCATCTTGGAGCTGGTCCGACCAGTCTCTATCCTAGGAATACAATGGTAATTCTTTAAAGTTGATCTTGTTCAAAGCTCTATAGTCAATAATATACATAGTTGCCATATGCCATCCATAGGGGTAATACACTAGGGCGAATGTGTCCTTTCTTTATCAACTCATAAATTTAGCACTTTATTTCACCATTCTCTAGAAGAGAGCAACAACATAGATGAGCAATGGGTAAAGTAGCCTTTGGAATGAGATCTATTTAGTGTTTTACTTGGATTCGATCCATCCATCAAATCATCATAATCTAACGTAATATCAATTTTTTTCCATCACAGCACAAGAACCCAACAAATTTTTTTGGATTCACTATAAAACTGACCTTCCTGCTCCCTAAACTAGAGCCCTCAAGGGACCATTTTCTAGAAAAAAATTTTGATTGTTAGTTCTATGTTTAAAGGTTTAAGGTCTATTTGCAGATGATGTAATTTATGTACTTTTGTAAGAGGTGTTCTCATTTGGTAAGACTATTGTTGCAATCAGCTTGATTTCTCCTCCATTTTCTTATCTCCATTATGCACTTCATAGGTAGACAACAAAAATGTTGTTAAAAAATTATTTCAGAGTACCAAATGGTTATAGATTCCAAGTTCCTGGGATCTTATCAAATGAAAATATAAGGGCAAGTTTCCTCCATGATAATATCTGAAACTAAATATATACAGCAGAACTGCAATTGTTAGTCATTATGTGCATAGAAAAGGAGGAATTTAGTGGCTGCTAAGGATAAGTAGGTATTGACTCATGGTATTCATTAGGTAGAATTTTGTGTGAATGTTAAAAATTTTCAATTAAAGTTTATACTTATTACTAACTATATTTTTCTGTTTTGAAAGAAAATATTTTTCTGTTTCCACTCTCTCAACTTTCCAGAAAGACTTTAGTACTTAATCAATATCATTATAAACTTTACATTCCGAAAGAAAATATTTTCCCATTTTTAAATAAACAAAATTAACACAAGAATCAATATATATTATATTGTCTTCGACGTACCCATTGCACCCCAAGGTGCGATTGCTAGTTGATAATACACTTAAAAATAATCTATCCAACTTTCAATTGTATTGTTTTATTCATAATAGGTTCCGTATATATACCATAAAAGATCTTTGACCACTCACTTTTTATTTTACTACACGTGTCAGCACCAGAAGGAAACAATTAACAAAATTGTTTTTTATCATTTAATTCATATTCCCTCCTTTCCAAAGTAATGGAGAAGTGCATATAAATATGGTAATGAACATAAATACAAAAATATCTGACAAGCAATGAGTAGTTATTGTTTAGGTAATAGATGTTCGATAGAGACAAACATTTAAGAGTCACTTTTGTTATCCTTTTTCAAACGCAATAAAAAGTTAGCTTTTATGAAAGCGTTGGTCCATTAATTCTCTTTCCACTGAAGAGCGATACTTAAAATCCACAGCTAAGGGAATCTGTTCTTTAAAAGAAGTGAGTACGCCATAATTGATATACTCTCGATTCTTAGTTACATTATCACGAATAAAATGGACCACGTTCGTCCTTTTGTTATAAATTTAGAGTTGTAAGGTTGTAATCCTCACATTCAACCAAGTTCGAAGTACACTGCTAAACGGTCACATGAGAGTAGAAAATAATGTGATCTTTCAACGAAGAATAATACATTTTCATATGTACGTGCATGTTTGGGGCAATGATTTTAAAGGAATTTATTCAACAGCTCTGGGCTATCAATATTTTGAGAAGAGGGATGGTGGGAATAGAGTTATTCCCTGGTGGAGGAGATCTCTAACAAATTTAGATTCCGACAGAGCAATCTTTTTATTTGATTCTAAGTTAGAATAAATACTTCATTTGTGATAATATATATATTTTTTAAATTGTTCCTCTCAAATGTGCTTTATGTGAGGATTTTTTTAATTTTTTTTTTTTCGTTTTTATTTAGAAATATGAAGCTTTATGTGATAATAATGAGGTTTTTTTTTTTTTCGTTTTTCTTTAGAAATATGAAGTTTGTGGTGGAGAATATAGAATAAGTTTATAATTCATTCTTATTCATTAGTTAAGTTTAGGATTAGTATGGGCATCCACCTACAACAATGTTTATTTTTTTCTTGTTGTTTTGGATTTAAGTTTTATTTTTATTTCCAACAAATCTAGCTAGTGAGAAATCACATAATTTTCCAACATCAAGAGAGCCTTGTCATTTTGGTTTGGTAGAAGATAAGACTTTCAATTCAAATTTTCTTTTGTCAAATATTCCCTTGATGAAGTCTTTTTCCCTTCTAACTCTCAAAATTCTTGTAGTCTATGTCTATCCTCTTCTACAAATGATCTTATTCTAAATGTTGTTTGGCTAGATGGGTCTAAAAAAGTGAATAGGATTGGTAAGTGGTCTCGTCCTCTAGGCTTTTAGAAAATTAATTTTGATGGGTTCTCTAAAGGTAACTCAAGGCCTACAAGAATTGGTGGAGTAGGTTGAGAGAATCAAGGTTTGGTTCATTTCTTCTTTTCTACTTCTATTGGATGCTATTTTAATAATAAAATGGAGACCCATGTTATTCTTATTATAGTGACTAAAGCTTGGCATTTGGGATGGAATAAGTTATTTTTGAGATGAACTTTATGATCTTGGCTACTCTTTTTTTTGAAAAAAGAAGGATAAAAATTTATTAAATCAACAATAGAAGTACAAACAAAACAAACAAAGACCAAAGACATATGTAGTGTAGAAAAATGTATCCCTTTACATTTGCACACTTGTTTGGGCCCTCCCTACTAAAATTGAGCTTCTTTATGCCTTATTTGGTCCTATTTTGCATCCACAAGCCTTATTAAAATGCATTTTTTCAAGGATAATCCCAACACTCATCAAGTGACCAATCACAATTCAATGTTTTGGGTCATGTGTTCTAGATCTAGTGATCTGGGACTCATATGCCACATTGGGCGTATGAGTCCCACCTAGGTCTTGGGACATAATTTCAAATGCACATTAAACAAGACACTCCTATAAATATGTGCCCTAGGTTTTAGCCACTAGGAATCGTATGCCACAACTAGCATATGAGTCTTGCTTTAACTTGGATCTAATTTAAATCAAATTATTGGCAGGATTTTATGATCCTAGATTTGATGTTAGCTTGTAGTGTTTTAATTTTAGGAAATTTGGCATAAACAAGAATAAATACAAGCTTATCTCACATAGTTTCTCCTAACAAGAGCTAGCAATTTGGAGTCAAGCATCCTAATATTTCACAAGAGCATTGTAGAGCATTAGAGAGTATTCAAGAAGGCATTCAAGAGCGAATCATCAAGTATTTGGAGCAACATTCAAGATCCATCATCATGTAAAAGGCTTGATGCATCATGCATGTGGTTTTTATCTAATGTTGTTATGTATTGTTCAAGATCAATTCAAGTTTTCAAGGGCATTATCTTTCATCAAGAATCATGATCAATACCTACATCCATTGAGGCCACTCCATGCTTGTTTTTAGATCTACAAGGTTTGAAACAATGCCCTATTGTTTCATCTTATGTTTCATGTTTCATCTTATTCATGCTTCATTTCTCATTAAGATTTGATTACCAAAATAGGGTTTGACCAAGGCAAACCCCCATTCCCTAAGAAAACAAAAAAATTCTCTTTTTTGATGTGTGATTGCAGGTTTATAGGTTGAAGAAAAAGTGGATTTGAAGGCTTCAAAAGTGCCAAAATTACAAAGATGCAAAAGTCATCATAAAAAGTTGTCAAGACTCATGAAAACTCAAATCTAGAGCAAGATATCCAACCTATGTACATGAAACTAGTGGGAAAGTGCTTATTTGATCCATATTAAAAGGCTCACAAAGTTTCGCTTCAAAATTCTACTCCTCAGACACTTCATGATAAAATGGGACACTTTGCAACAGTCTAGCAAGTCCATATCAGTCACTGAGAGATTCTAGATCCTGCCTAGAAACCCTATACTAGGACTAAATCACCTAGTCTGGTGTATGAGCCCCTGTACACCTCAAAAGCAACAATTTTTAGGGTTTTCAAGCCTTTCTTAGTCATCTTCATTTCTCCAGGTACTTCTCTGGTTTATTCTACTTATCAGATTCATTACATGCTTTCAAATTCCATTTTCTAAGTCATATAGCTATATTTTCATATTGCTTCCATTTCTTTCTTTCTAAGAATTTCCTTAGGGGTGACCCCTCTTTAATCACACCTAAGGAGACCTTGTAGCACTCTCTTTTCCTTTAATCAGATCATTAGGTTGAGATCCCTATGGTTTCCTTGAATGAACTAAGAGTGAAAAGTCCCTTATCCCTTTTTCCATCTCTTAAAAGATGGGAGGTCCTATTTCCTTGTGTTCATTTTGGTGAACCCGACGTGAACACCTGCATTTTAGATTTGGAGAGCATCATAGTCCTAGATCTAGGTTAACTTTGCATTAGATCTTGCATTAGTTAATTTACATTTAGGGCTTATAAATCTTGCATTAGTGAAAGTGCATATAAGTTACATTTTTGCATCTTAAATCATTCAATTTCTCTAAAATCTTGTAATTGCAAACCGTCAAGTCAACATATAAATCAGAAACCTTAAATTTCACTCAGAATTTGTTAAATTCAGTGTCAAAACCATCATCTGGGACTCATACGCCCCTCTGGGTGATTTAGTCCCAGTACAAGTTGTTTTACCTGATTTCTGGGAATTCTATGTGGTGTGTTTTTCAATATTTGAACCCTTTAGAAACCCTAGTTGGGACTCATACGCCCCTTTGGGTAATTTAGTCCCGTATTAGACCTAAATCTACCTTTTACAACATTAAAAACATCATTTTTGTACTTCTTTTTGCTATCATTAGATATTTATTTTAGTTTTAGGTATTTATTAATTTCAAAATTGCATTTACACATTTCATTCTAGATCATTGCATTGCATTTTAAGTCTCTTTCAATTTTGAGTTTGTATAGATTACTTTTCACAAATGTTAGTATCTATCTTTTCCAAGTTTGTAAAGGAAAAGGTCATCAATAAGCATGTTAGTCATTCATTCAATACATTCCCTAGTTATGAGAGTCTCTTAGTGCAAGAAAGTGAAAATGTTGACACTTACCTTAAATATACACCCCCTCCTATCTCTCTTATTTGCACGGGAATGATGTGATAGAATAAGATGCAAGCATAGACAATCATGATAATCATAGTTTCTTTTCTCCTGATACCTCTCCTATTTGTGAAGAAGGTATCTTGGTAAAAGAAGATGCAATCATTGAGAATCATGAAGGTCTTGTTTGTCCTTCTCGTCCACCTTGGGAAGATATTATGGCACAAGAGAATGAGATCATAGACACATTTCTAAACATCACCTTACCTAGTCTCCATTCACCCCTTGCTTGTGAGAATGTTTTAGTGCAAGAGGGTGAAATCATAGATAAACATGACAATCACATTTGTTCTTCTCCTAGTATCTCTCGTAGTTGTGAAGAAGATATTTTGGTGTTAGAAGATCAAAAAAATGAGAGTTATGAGAGTTATATTTGTCTCTCTTCTCCTAGGGAAAACATTATTGAACAAGACAATGCCATCATAAAAAAGACAATACAACCATTGATAACTCCCTTACTTGTGATGAAGTCATTTTAGAAGAACCAACCTCTAAATTTCATGAACATCTAGTTTGTAGTTCTCCTAAAACCTCTCCTACTAGGGAGGATATCATGGTGCAAGAAAATGACAACAACAGTAATGAGGCTTACTTATATGAAGATGATGAAGTGACATTAGACTCTCCTTCCCTAATAGAAGTTAATGCGATCCAACCTCAACTCATCCTATATACCTACCTTCAAACCAATCCCAAACTCAAAACAAACTTGTCCTCATCCTCGAACCACCTAAGAATAATGTTTCGCAACAATTGAATTATAGCGTTGTTGTTCATACATATAACACTAGAAGTTCAATATGCAACCAAGACAAACATCTTCAACATCCCTCCCATTGCCTAACCCTATCTTGCCTAGTGCACCTTGTTTTTCTTTTCAAAGTGGAAAGGAGTATGACCTTGTTGAACAACTTAAGAACACTCCTGCTAAGATATCATTATGGAACCTTATTCAAAGCTCCCCTTATTACCATAACATGGTTCAAAGTGCCTTACAACAAGCTCCTATCCCTCCTAATGCGCAATCAAATGAAGTAGTAACCCAAATTCAAGCTATAACACCAAATAACTTAGACATTGTTTTCCACCGAAGTGATCTCCCTCCTTTGGAAGTGCAAAAATAATATGAAGCTTTCATGATAATAGATATTTATAATAGGATAGGGATAAAGAAAGCCCTTTTTGACAATGGATCAACCCTTAGTGTCTATAGTGTAACCCTTTTGGATAGGCTTGGCATACATAAATAAAGAATTCAACTTAACTCTTTATCTATTAGTGGGTTGGATAACGTGGGAAAATGACCACTTGGTGTGATTACATTACCTATTACAGTCAGGAAGGCCACATTACAAACCTCGATCCATGTTATGCCTCATGATATTTCATATGATCTTCTTTTAGGTAGGCCATGGATTCATGAGATGAATGTAGTGCCTTCAACTCTTCATCGTATAATGAAGTATGTCTACAACAACAAATTGTATAAAATCAAAGATGACCCTGAACTAGATAGTTTACTCATTGAGAAAAAAAGGAAAGTCCTTTGAAAATATTGACACCAACTATAAAAGTGGAACCCGTGCAATAGAAAGACAAAGAAAAACATATTGAGGAAGTCACAAATCTATTAGAAGATGATTGTGGTTCCTTAGATTTCACATAAAAATTCATGGGAGAATATAAGATCATCACAAAAGATTTTGAAAAGAAAAGAAAAAGCGGTAATGTCAACACAAAATTCAACAGAATATTCGAAAGCATCCACTTCAACCACTTTAGAAGAAGAAACAAATTACACAAAAAACTTTGATGAAGCTGATTACAAGCAACCACTGAATCCAAAAGAGATGAAAAGGATTTAGGGAAAAGGTTATGAACTTATAAAACAACTTGGATATAGTGGAGAAGGATGCGATGCTAGAGAACAAGGTATCCACATCCCCATAGAGCCTAACACATAAGAAAAGACTATTGGTCTTGGTTATTGTCCCTCAAAATAAATAAGCAAGCCTTCACTCAATATTAACACTCTTACAAAAGATTCTTCAAAGCCAACTTTAACATTAGTGCATCCTAAATTGATAGACTTTAGTAGTCTTAAGAATTATCCTTTGAAAGAAATGAAAGAAACAAATAAATATTCACTTAATATCAATTTCATCACAAAAAACAATAATAATTTAAATTTGATAGATTTTACACCGTCCTGTATAGGAGAGTACAAAATCTCTCAATCTAAAGAATCTTGTGTAAGTATGACATCTTGTACTAAGAAAGAGATATCTTTGTCACAAAATAAAGAAAGATCTACTATTTATCGAGAGAGTATCTTGTCAAGACTCCTCCAAGATCATTTGATATCCCTCCCTCCAAGAAAACAAAAGAAATTTTACTACAAGAGAACATTTTTTGCATATTGTAGAGTTCATAGTCATTCTACTAATGAATGTAAGGTGTAAAGAAATTTTTGCCTTAGTCTTTTGAGTTTTCAGCCCTTACTCTTTTTTGGCTTCGGACTGATCCACACTCAAATAAACAAAGTTGTTCCCAAAAAGTGCACAACGTGTCATGTGGTGGTTGCATAGATTTTTTTCATATCATTTTTATTTCAGATGCGGGCCAAGACATGTGTCAGCTAGGCATAGTTTCTCCCGAAAGACATTCTCACAATACTAGAAGTCCTCGCCTGCTCGACACGTCATCTTTTGCTTCGGGAAGTTTATTTGTTTTTGCGGAGTGAAACCTTTCGGGGTGGAGCTTGTTGGAACATGGCATGTATATTGATTTTAGAGAGGAGCCTTTGAGTTGGCATCATCGACCTTGATAGTGACCAATCAGATTTTTTCCAAGATTCGTAAATTTATAATCCAATAATTCTTTGATAGTTATCTTCGCTAAATATTCGAAGAACCATTAATGTTGTAATTGAAACATAATGAGAAAAGATCATTGCAATCTAATCAAGATCTAGGATCGAATTGTGAGCTATCAAGCTAAGGGCACCTGGCAGTTTTTTCTTCCAGAATGTTTTATGGTGGTGCTCTCTTTTGGTGGCTATAAATAGAAGGTGGCAACCTATTTTAAGGATGAGAAAAAATTGCTTCAAGAACTGTTTTCTTTTGAAGATAGATCCTGTAGGGAGATTTTATTTTCAGAAGTAGAAGGTGTTATAGAACACTCTTATTTCTCTAGCACATTATATTTTTAAAGTCTAAACTATCATTAGATTGACATCCTACCTTTGTTTTTTCTATTCATTTATTTGAAGTCTAAACTATTTATAAGAGATCTCTGAAACTGTGCATGATATAGCCTTTTTCAGGTTTCTTGTTTATCTTTCTTTCATGATTAAAGCATTGAGTTATGTCTACTTTGATAGTATGGTTTGTTAATTTTTATGTCTGTGAGCATGGTAAATCTGCCAATAGCTTAAACCTCAACATTCGTTAGTATGGTGAGTTCAAAATTAAGCAAACAAACCAATGCTCTTATGAAATAATGCATTATACCTCATAAACAAAGTAACAAAACAAACTTATTGAAAGCATAAAAAGAAGCACAATGCATACCTATTCCATATTGGATTGGTGCACCTTGAGTATGTGAAGGAGCCCTTCCTAATCCTTGACAAGCTAAATGATGAAAATATAATGCTATGATGATGAACAAAATTAGTTCTCAAATGAAGAGAGTAACTTTGCATGAGATTGTGTGTGTAAATGATGAAAGAAGGCCTTGGATTTATAGGTGAGATTGAGGAGAGAAGAGGCAAGATTGAGGAATGTGGGACTAATCCTCAACCAACAGGAAGGATCCACTTGTCACCATGTGAATGGGCCATGGTTGTGCAAGTTTTGGTCAGTGTGCCCATAAATGACATTAGGTGGCCTTTTCAAATTTCAAATTTGACTTGTTGGAGGGAGAGAAAAGGGTCTTAAATGCCAAGTGGGGGACATGTAAGAGGGGAGTTAATGCCACGTTGGAAGGGACAAGCCATTTGAGAGGGAAATTCAAATTGGAGGAATATTCCCTTTTATGCCATGTTGAGGGAAATTAGAAGAATTAATAAATCAATTAAATGATTTATTTGTGCAAGTGGGAAAAGCTAGAGGATGGGACATGGGTTAGGCTTAGCATTAATCATGGATTTGATTAATTAAGCTAGTGATTAGCTGATATGACATTTGATTTGTATTTTTGGATTTGTTTTAAATCAAATGAGAAGAAAATCAATATTAGAGTTTTAACTAAACATTTGGGTTTATTTAATTAAATGGACGAACCTTAGGACATTAATTAAATAATTTGATTTAATTAATTAAGGATATAACCTTAAAAGACTAAACTTGATTTGTTTAATTGATGGGTGAAATATGATTAATCAATGATGTTAATTTTGCATGTCTACATTTTGCCCCTCTTTGAAGCAATGTACTTGTTGGATTGATTCAAAGAATGATGTTGCTGACATTGAAATTAAAAAAAATTCTAATTTTTTCAGATGCCCCAGCGAAAGGAAGTACGTTAGTACATTGCCCCCTCGAGAGATCGAGCGAAAAGATCCGGTTTGAGGTCTATCTCGCGATAAAGAGGTTCAAAATGGATGTATGGATGGTTATAACTAACTTATCTATATGATAATGATGATGTAAATGAGATGTTTTTAAGATGCTTAGAATAAAAAATCTATATTATCCTAAACAACTTAAATGATGATGCAAATGAAATGTTTGGAAGATGCTTAGAATAACAAATCTATATTATTTTAAACATCTTAAATGATTATGCACTGCATGTGAGATGTATGATGTTATCCTATGATGATATGCAAGATGAAAGTGTGGATGCAAGATCGTTGCATTGTTAGCATGAAAGAGGATAGAAGAATGAGAGGGATCAATCCTTAAATCCAAGAAGATGCAGAGGTCCAACAAGTCCATTAGTCATCAAGACTTTATTGGATATAATGATGAATGATGATGATGTATTGCTTATCCAAGGATGGGAGAGATAAAGAGCATACCCTTATTTATGTTTGATAACACACATAGGTGCGATGCATCAAGGTATTAAGAACCAGGATGGCGTGGCGCCAATTTGATGGACTTTGACTCGTCAAATCGATAGGAGTACTTTTGTTCACACTTGAAAAATGAAACCTTATTCAGAATGCAGTTCAGATATTCTAAACATCTCAGACCAAAACATAAAAAGGCAAGCCTTCTTATGTGGTCAACAAGACACCTAAAGCATCCTCCCTACAAACAAAACAAATTATGTATGACAAAGTTATTTTACAACAATATCCAACAAGCACAACAGATAAATAGATAATGATCATTGCCCCATTCCTTTGTCTCTAAATATTTATGTTTTAGATATCATCGAGAGGTCCTTGGAATGAGCGCAAAATAAGATAAGTCTAAAAAGACCAAGATAAAGTAAACAAACAAGCTAATGTTCTTTGTACCTCTAGCCAAAGACTAAACTACGGTGATACCTGATGCTGATGCCATCGCAAGAAGGTCACATTCCTAGGACATGTTGTGATCAGGGTTTTGATGAGATTGATTGGATGATAAACTATTGATACCCTGAGTTGACGAACTTGCTGACTTACTGATCTAGACTTGAGACTTTGTTGATTAAGCTTTCACTTTAGAACCTGCTATACTTGCTTCTTATTGCCTTATCAAAGGATGAAGGTGACGATTGATTTATTATGAATGGTGATTATTGCGGGTGAAATCGAGATGAGACAGATGCACCATTTTGGGTTTTTTCAAATATTTTGAGGCTATTTTTGGAATTTTGGGATGTTTTACAAATGTTTTGGGTATTTTTGAGATTTACGATGAAGAGACTAACTTAAAAACCTATCCTAGGGGTCTCGGGAGCTGATCCATAGATTAGCCTTGCCTATGTTATACACGCAGAGACCACGTAGTTCGACTAACAACAAAATTGACTCAATGATGAGATAGATGGGCAAATAGATTGCCATTGCGACAAACGCCTAAGGGACTGACCTAAAATGTGAAATAGATGGGCAAGCAGATTGCCATTACGAAGGACCCCTAAAGGACTAACCTAAAATGTCTTAGGGGATGATCAAAGATCAACCTTGCCTACGTTCAATCTCAGAGACGACGTAGTTTAGTCGATGACTATTTTTTTATTTTTTGGATTTTGACATGTTTTGGATTTTGATATGATTTGGATGTTTTTGGATTTTTTGATAGATTTCTGAATGTTTTTAGATTTTTGATGTTTCGAGAAGATCACAAGAATATATACAAATCTGACCTGATGTAGGTATAGGAACATGCCCCCAACATGATGAGATAGACTACTTTGATAAAGGCGGGACAAACTGACCTTGAGAATATGCCAAGTAGTACTAGGGTGGAACATGATACAAACACAAGATCATGCTATGGTACAGATGTGAACGGATGGTGGAAGGATAAATGGAATGAATGGTAAGATGTAATGGATGAGTGAGTGCACAGAATAGGCCGTGAAGATCCTGGTGGATGGAGAGTGCTTTATTTACGCTTGGCGCTTGTTTGCCACGTTTTCACCAAGGTACTTGTCCAGAGCGCCACCGAAGTGGTTTTCACTAGAGGACGATTTTTTTCTTTACTATTTTCAATCCTTTTTCTGATTTTTTGGATTTTGGATATTTTGATTTTTTTGTTGTCACCAAGATGCCTATTTGCCAGGTTTTCATCAAGGTGACCATTTTTTCAGGACATTTTCTGATTTTTTTGTATTTTTCGATTTTATACCTTGCAAGATTTTAGGCACATTTTTTTTGAGATGGGAGCTATTTAGGGGCTCCTGTATAGGATCACCTTCTAGTGTTGACAGTTGGTATGCCCCTGATTTATAGCTTGTTGTGATGACGAATGGTCCCAACCAGTTGGGCTCAAATTTTCCTTTGCTTTCTGGATTTGGCACATTCTTTTGGGTTTCTTTTAGCACAAGTTCACCGACTTGGAAGGTGCGTCTCCTAATTTTCTTCTTGTAGCTACGCTTTAGGTGGTTTTGATAGACCTGTAGATGGTTGAGGGAATCCATGCATTGTTCATCTAATAAATACAACTCATTTAACCTTGAAACCCAATATTCTTCATCTATGATGAGGTTTTACAATGATATTCTCAGTGATGGGAGCTCGATCTCAATTGGGAGGATGACTTTTGATCCGTAGACCAAGGAGAATGGGGTGGCGCCTGTTGGCATGCGGATGCTGGTGTGGTAGGCCCATAAGGTGAGATTTAGCTACAGATGCCAGTCACGACCAAAGTCATTGACTATTTTCTTCAAGATTTTCAAGATAGTTTTGTTGGTAGCTTTTGCTTGGCCATTGCCTTGCGGGTAGTACAAAGTGGAAAAGCGATGTTGGATATTGAATTGGTGGCAAAGGTCACGCACATCCTGATTCTTGAAAGGTGTCCCATTATCAGAGATAATGGATTGAGAGACACCATATTGACAAATGAGATAGTTTAGGATGAACTTGGATATCTTCTTTCTGGTTATGTAGGTCATGGGAATTGCTTCAACCCACTTTGTGAAATACTCTATGGTGGTGATGATGAATTTGTGCCCATTGGATGAAGTGGGTGTGATTTTGCCGATGAGATCGAGCCCCCACTGCCAAAAGGGCCAAGGTGTTACAATAGGATGAAGCTCTTGCGATGGTGCATGAATAAGGTCTCCATGCTGTTGGCAATGTAAACACTTTCTGACAAAATCGTGTGCCTCTCTTTCCATTATTGGCCAGTAATACCCGGTCCTCAATAGCTTCTTAGTCAAGGTCATACCACTTGAGTGTGAACCACAAATGCCATTGTGTACCTTAGTTAGAGCAGTTAGGGCTTCCTCAAGATTTAAGCAACGCAATAGGGTTCCCTCAATACTCCTACGATAAAGGGTTTCTCCTAGGATGACAAAACGGATGGACTTTTTTGACAAAGGCTCGTTTGAGGTTTGGGGTTATGTCAGCTGGGAGGAGTCCTATTCTTAGGTAGGTGTAGATGTCGTGATACCAGGGGTCACTGAGACCAATGAGTTCGCACACATATTCAGACTCTGGTACCTCAAATGTGTGTATGAGATGCTACTCTACCAAGAATTCATGTTTTGAGACATTGCGAGGGTATCCAGTAAGGATCCAATTGTTGCCATGGCGTCAGCTACTTTGTTGTTAGCTCTCGATATCTGCTTAAAGGTGATATCAATGAATATTTCTTTGAGGCTCTCTAATAACTTCTTGTATGGTGTCAGCTTATCATCCTTAGTTTGGTACTCACCATTGACTTGGTTAATAATAAGTTGTGAATCTCCATAAACCTTTAGTGCCATGATCTGCCACCGTGCTGCAATATTGAGACCTATGGTTAAAGCTTCGTACTCTACAATTTTTTAGTGTAGGGGAATTCCAATTTGTAGGATTTAGGAATGCAATCCCCCTGTGGGGTGATGAAGAAAACATCGGCTCCTGATCCATGTTGTGTGTATGAGCCTTCGAAGTAGAGTTTCTAGTGATCGGCTATGCTGAGATTAAAGATGGATTCATCTGGAAACTGTGATATGAGTGGATTCTCTGAATAGATGGGAGCCTCTGCTAGTTGGTCTACGATGACTTGTCCTTTGATTGCTTTTTTCTCCACATATTCAATGTCATATTCTGAGAGTATCATGACCCACTTAGCCATCCTTCCTATGAGCATTGCTTTTGACAATAGATACTTAAGGGGATCGATCTTGGCGATGAGTTTGATTTTGTGTGACAATATGTAATGTCAAAATATTTATGAAGCAAACACTACTGCTAGACAGGATTTTTCAATGAACGAGTAGTTTAAATCATGGCCAGCCATTGTTCTATTGATATAATAGATGGTCCTCTCTGTCCAATTTTCATCGTGTTGAGCCAAAAGAGCACTGAGGGCGGCTGTTGTTGCCGATATGTATAAAATCAGTGGTTTTCCTGGGATGGGTGGTATTAACATTGGTGGCATAAGTAGATATTCTTTGATTTTACTAAACACCTGATCACACTTATCATCCCACTTGTATGTTACTCCCTTGTGGAGCAGATGTGAATATGGGATCTATTTATCCGCCAACTGTGCTATGAATCTATGGATGGATTGGAGCCTTCCCTGTAGGCCTCTGAGCTGTTTTAGTGTCCTGGGTGCTTCCATGTCAGGATTGCTTTGACCTTGGTGGGATCTACCTTGATTCCTCTCATTGACACTATATATCCTAGGAGTTTTCTAGATTATACCCCAAAGACACACTTCTTTGGGTTGAGATATACCTTATATTTTTCCAATCTGTCAAAACTAGAGCTCAAGGCTTTTATGTGGTCTTGTCTTTTTCTGGATTTTTCCAATATGTCATTTACATAGTCTTCCACTATTTTATGGATCATGTCATGGAAAATCAGTGTCATGGCTCTTTGGTATGTTGCACCTGCATTTTTCATCCCAAATGGCATCATGTTCCAGTAGTAGGTGGCCCATGGACATGTAAACGTTGTCTTATGCTGGTCTTCCTTTGCGATCATGATCTAGTTGTACCCTGACAAGTCATCCATTAGTGATAGCATCTCGTGTCCGGCCGTCATGTCCACTATCATGTCAATGTTGGGTAGTGAAAAATCATCCTTGGGACACGCTTTGTTGAGGTCTCTAAAATCAGTATAGATACAGATGCCCCCATTTGGTTTTGAAATTGGTACAAGATTTGACACCCATAAGAGTTTCTATAATTCCACCTTGACTAGCAAGGCTATCTGAGGGTGCATCTTTCTTAATTTCTGTCTTACTGGCTTTGCTCCTGGGTAAACAACTAAGTGATGAACCATGACTTTCAGATCAAGACCCGGCATGTTGGCATAGGTCCATGCGAAGTTCACCTTTCTTTCTCTTAGAAATGCAACCAACAATTCCTATTCTTCTATCAGAAGTGATTCAACATAGAAGGTGATGTGTGGCATTTCCTCTGTTCCCAGATTGACGTGATTGCATCATTGTGCGAAGACTGTTGATTTCTCTTGATGAAGTGTAATAGAGGGGAGATTGAATCCTTCATCCTCCGATGCCTCAAAGAGGTTTTCACCGTTGGATGCATCCTTTATTTTTACTATTCTATGGTTAGAGAGTTCCATGGTGTGGTTTTCACTCAATGACCCTGAGCTTATTCTCATTCTTTTGATTTTGTGACTAAAGGACTCAATCGTCTCCCAATAATATGCTTGTGTGTCTAGTGTGATGTTGATCCTAGCTTTGTGATCTCCGCATGGTACCGTATCCCTTAGTCCCATGAATTTTTGAGAGAGCCTCATCATTTTTGAATGTGTCAAAAACCGGTGGTCCTCGTTGGTCGTAGTCGATGAGTTGGGGATAAACTAGGTTTATTTTATGAGTTTGGCGGTCTGACTCAACAAATGAGGTACTAATCATGAATAAGGACGAGTCTTCAAAAAGTGTGTGTGGGTCGGTTATGGAATCCTCATCATCACTACCACTATAGACATTAGTTATGTCGAAGGTGAAATTATCTAGGGAAAGACCTATGGATATGGGTAGTTGAAGAGCAGTTGCCGATAACTGAGGGGGAGACCTCACTATTCTACTAGAGGTACCTCTACCACACACGTTTATACTTTGAGGGGTACATCCAAGGCCAAGATTTCTCATTCGTCTCTCCACAATGATGGGTTCTAGTCGTCTGTCGCTATTCCTTCCAAGGCTTTCATTTCTGTTGTAGCCCATACCAAGCATCATTTTTAGTCCTCTGCTAGCTTCATCCATGGATAGGGTGGGTGTGGGCCTTTCGTCTTGGTATAATGAGCTTGCAATATCTCTTTCATCCACATTTTCCCGACTAAGATCCCCCTAATGGTGGAATCCCAAAGGGTCTTCCCTAAAAGTGTTGACATGTGTTTCAACTGGTTGAGGTCACCCATGTGACCTAGGAGATTGTGGTAACTCTCCTACAACAAAAGCATTTTTATTCATTTTGTAATCTCCACATCCATTTTCCTGGATCATGAGCTTGATGTCGGATATGTCGGGGATGGAGGGTGTCTCTGTCGCATAAGTGGAGGCGAGGTTAGATAGATCTATGTATGAATTGGAGGGACCTTCATCGCTCTTTGGCACTTGGGGAATTTTATAGAACTTGGCTTCCAAGTTTTTGCAATAGGCAAATGGCTCCAGATTACCATGTATTGTGACCTCATTTTGGTATAAGAATTTGATGCATTGGTGGAATGTTGAGGCGGCCGCCTTCATTCCATGGATCCATGGGTGTCCTAGGAGGATGTTGTAGGGCAAGTCAAGGTCGAGGACCTGACATATGGTTTCCATAGTAGTTGGCCCCACTTGGATTTGGATTCTGATAGTGCCTTGAGACACACTTACCTGGTCATCATACGCTATGATAGTGATGCCTTTGTTCTTGTCGATGGAGTCTTCTAAAATTCCCAAGTTCTTTATGAGTTTGAGTGAAGAAATATTGAGGCCTGCACCTCCATCCACTAGAACCCTTTTGACTTTCTTCTTGTGAACCAACACTTGAAGGTGAAGTGCACGATTGTGAGATGGTTGGGCAAGGAAGTCTTAATTGGAGAAGGTGAGGACATTTGGAGTGATGATGTTACCAACCATAGCCTGGATTTTTTTTGTATCAAGGGTAGCAGAGATAGTGGACACAACTAATGCTTCATCAAGGATTTTCCTATGGGCGACATAGATTTTTAATAACTCCATGATGGAGATTTGGGTGGGGGTTCTTTTTAGCTGGTTGATGACGTTATAATCATAGGGAATAGATTTTGGGTTTGAAATGGGGGTCTTAGATGGTTGTGATGCCCTTGTAATAGTAACCTTTCCGCTGTGTGTGGTGAATCCGCAATCAACATTGTCTCCTCTGACGCTAATGACAATGACCATTTCATCTATGCATGCGACGATGTCCTCATATACAAGGTTAGCACTGGCATAATTTTGTTTTCCTTTATTGTTCCCTTGGTTATTTCCTTGATTATTTCCTTGATTATGATTGGGCATCGGATTCATGTATATTTTGAGGACTTGATTTCCAGTGGGTTGTTCGACATTTATGATTTTGTCCTCGATAAGGTCTTGGATGATGTTCTTCAACTTAATGTAGTTGGTAGTCATGTGTCCCTTGAGTTTAAGATAATCACACAGGATATTTTCGTTGTACCAAGGTGGCTTCACCTGGGGTTCACTATAATTATCATGGGTGGGGACCTTGATGATGTTCTCATTGACCAAATTTTTCATGATGGATTCAATTGACTCCCCAAGGGCTGTGAATTTCTGTTCGGGGGGGAAATTGTTTCATGGAGGTGGTCCTCCTTGATTTCGGGATGGTTGCTGGTTTACCAAATTTTTTGGCATGTTATTCCGGTAGTTGTTTTGTAGTTGGTGATGATGCATTTGATTATTTTTCTTAGGAGAATTGATGACAACCTTGGCATCCACTACACCATTGTTGGTGACATTTCGGCTCTAAGGCCATGTGCAAGGTTTGTGATTGTAACTGGTGGATGGGTGACTGTCCTGATGTTCAGGATAAGTAAGCATTCCCCCTTGTGTGACAAGAGCTCATTCAATATTGAGTGCCTTGGGGATCAGTTGATCATACGTAGTGATGCATTGCATCTTCAGATAGAATGCCAAGGTTTTGTCTATATTGGCGATGTTGGTATAGACTTGTTGCTCTTCTGGCATGGCTCACTTTCTTCGATTGGCCTTGGCTTGCCATCATTGGAGAAAGGCAGTGAATGATTCCCCCTTACTCTATTTTAGCACCGAGAGTTCTTCCAAACTAACATCCACATAAATGTTGAATGTGTAATTTTGGAGGAATGCATCTTTAATTTCCTGAAATGTTTTGATTCTCATAGGTAGACGAGAAAACCATTCCATAGCATCACCAGCCAAGCTTCGAGGGAATAGCTGCATTAGATACATGTCATTGTAAGTGACTTCCATGCAATGTACTTGAAATTCCCTGATGTAATCTTCAGGGTTTCCCATCCCACGATATTTATCAAATTTGGGGATTTCAAATCCCTTCGGGAATGGTACCATTGCCAAGCCTCTATCAAACGGATAGGGGCATAAGTTGCTTGGTGTCCTGATTGTCTTTTCGGATTAAAAATATAGCACTTGCTACGAGAGCAATTTGATTTGTGCCATCACATCACCTTGCAGATTAGGAGGTGGGGTAAATACATTCTGGGGTGTGGGATTGATGGGTGGAACGTTGGTGTGGTTTTGTTGCAAGATTTGCTGAGCAAGTGATGCTTGCACTTGTTGTTGAGCCAACAATGCCTGTTGTTGGTCCTCCTGCTGTTGATGCGCCAACAATGCTTGTTGTTGATCATGTTGTTGCTGCACCAACAATGCTTGTTGTTGCTGCACCAACAATGCTTGTTGTTGGTTGTATTTTTGTTGCACCAACAATGCTTGTTGTTGGTCGTAATGCTATTGTAATTGGTAGTCTTGTAAAGCTTGCTGATACACTTCTTGTTGTTCTTGCAATTGCGATTGGTACTGTGCTTGTGCTTGCGCTTGCTGAGCTTGGAATTGGGCTCACGGTTGAGCGTGTGCTTGTTAGATTTCCTATGCAATCTAAGCGGCATGTGCAACTTATGCAGTTTGGGCATCTTGTGCAGCTTGGGTGGCTTGAGCTACTTGCGCAGCTTGGAGAAGCTTGTGCGGCTTGTTTTTGTTGTAATAAGGCTTGGGCTTATGTAGCCTTTTGTGCCTGTTGTGTAGCTAATTGTGCTTGCACTTGCTAAGTGGCTAATTGTGCGGCCTGTTGATTTTGGAGTGCCTTTTGTTGAGCAACTTTTCAAGCAGCTTGCAATGTCATGGTGAATGAATTGGTTGTGTTATGCCTTGGTGGTAATGGCGGTGGGTTGGGAAGAACGCCGATCGTTGTGATGAGCGGAACAGTTGTGTTGATGATCAGAGTTCAAGCTACAGAAGGTGTGATTGAGGTGCTTGGTCCTTGAGAAACCATGCTTTGAGGAATGGTGGACGCATTGATCGTTGCGGTTGTTTGGATGGTTGCCATATGTTGTTGTGATATAGATGACACAACTGGAGGATTTGATAAGGTGTTCTGATTTGATTGGTTGATGGTGGGAAGAGGAGGAAGACCCAACTCGAGTGATGATGTAGATGTGAGCGGTAAGGGTCAAAATGGTGGAAAGACTGGTGGTGCAATCCTTGGAAATGATGATGATGGATCCAAGCTTCCTCCTACTCCAAACAAGTCACCTTCTCCTTGTGAGATTGGGAGAGAAGTTTGCATGTAGTGAGGATAATTTGGTGTTGCTTGGAATGAGGATGAATTGGTATGATCATGAAACATGAGTGGGACATAAGGGTGCAACAGATTTACCGAGATGGATTGATTCGATGTGGTGCTTGCATTCAACCCTTGGTTGTTCATAAGGCGATGTTTTTGGAGTTCGCAAAACATAGCACTTCCATTGTTAACAACCATCAGGGTTGAAGCGATAGATGATATGATTTGGGGGATGTCCTGAGTGACATTTTGAAGTGGAAATGTGGATGTGAGCAAAGGCATGATACCAAGAGACCTCTCCACAATAGTGCTTATGTCAAAGTCAGAAGGGAGTTTAACCCCTTCTTTTGCTAACTCTAACATGTCACTGACAATTTGGTGACTCTCAGGGTTTTGCACCATTTCTAGAAGTTTCAATTGTGTCATCCCATTGTCAGTGATGTCCTCTATATGACCTTCCTCTTGAGAATTTTGAGGTACTTGAGGAGGATTGATTGGGAGATCAATTTTTATCATCGGCTTGAATTTTGTTTCGGTTTGACTTAGATCACTTGAAATGGATGTTTCTTTGTTTTGCTCCATGTTCTTCTTGTGTTGAGAGCTAGTTTGAACCATAAAATAAAGATCAATTTTCAAGAATGTAAGAGATGAACCTCTAATCCTTTAGATCAGTCTAAACCTTAGGTTTGAAGAAGCGAAGAACTAGGATAATTGGAGGATCAAAGCGATGACGAGGATGAGATAAATGAAAGATGAGTGATACAGATGAGTGGAACTCTTGAGGAACCTTGAGGGAGATGCTAAAATTTTAGGGCTTGCTTTGATTGATCGTGATGGATTGATAGTTTGACTAAGTGTGTTAATTCAAACAAGAGTGATAATGTAATTGTAAACTTTAGGAAGTTGTGTTATCCTAGAGTAAATTCGTACATAAGAGGATGGTTTGACTAAGTGTGTTAAGTCAAGTCAAACAAGGTGATTATGGATTTGATAATTTGGCTAAGTGTGTTAAGCCAAACAAGATGATAATGAACTTGTAAACCCAAGGAAATTGTGTTATCCTAGAGTAAACTTGTGCACAAGATGATAGTTTGACTAAGTGTGTTAAGTCAAACAAAGTGATTTGATTTTGCCTAGAAGTTTAGCATGAATGATGTTTTCAAAGTTTCCAAGAGTTGTTGGTGAGGAAATTTTGATTGACTTTTATGGTTGAGAGGTGTATGAAAGTGATTGAATTTGACCGTAGACTTGACCTAGATATTGCTTCTTCTTACAAGACCTCAGTTTTGAAGAACACGCTTAGCTTCCTATGTGAGAAAAGCAAACCTTTCAAAAATCTCAAGATTTTGTTGATAATAGAACTCATACAAGTCAAGGTTATTTCTTGAGGCTTTCTTGTAAAATTTGTAAACCAATCTTTCTCTAACTTCGAGAAGTCTTTCAAGATGCTCTTCATGAGCTTTTGGACTAAGACTTTTGAACTTGGGTTTCCGGATTTTGATCTTGCGGGAAATCATTTTAGAGAACACATGTGTGGAGTGAATTGTCTTTATCTTTTCTTAATGAATTCTTTTTACCACAAACAGTTCCTTGATTAAAGTTTCAAACTAAATTTCTATGTCTCAATTCATTTTCATTCCACAAGGTCCATTATGTGAAAATCAAGGTTTCAAGAGCACAGTTCCCTAAGTTGACTTTAGTGAAAATAAATGACGATTAAACCCAAGTACTTAGAAACCACTAAGGATAGAATCCCTTGGGTAAGCAAGAGCACTTAGATTTGCCAAGGGTATTTGTTTCCTCCAAAGGGTTTGAAATTTTGAAGTTCCTGTTATATGTTTTATTTTTCAAAGTTTTAGATCCAAGCAAAGTGTTTTGATTTCAAAGACATGCACAACCCTAAGCTGAAAAGACAATATTTGTTGGGTTCCTTCTTGGATAAATCTAGCTGCGTATATTCACTGCAGATGATTAGATGCTTGACCACACAGGCTCCCCCTTATAGTGCACTCACTTCTCAAGTCATCTAATTATTAGTACCCATGAATCTCCCATGGCATACTTTTCATCTCTACAACAAAACCACATGTATACGTGGGGAGGCTTCAAAGGACATGACCTTTTGCACCAACAAATAGATAGGATTTTGGACTTTGCTACATAAGAGGTTTTAATTCAGACTTTCCGTTCATGGAGATTGACCCATGCGGAGAGATACCATTGTTGCCCTTCTCATCGGAGCCAACCGTGTGATACTGGCTTTTGTTCCAGTACCCACTTTTATATCCCGACTGGAAATACACTTGGCTTTAGTGTGTTACCGGTTGGGTTGTTCCCTTGGGTGAGTATGTGAGCATGGTAAATCTGCCAATAGCTTAAACCTCAACATTCGTTAGTATGGTGAGTTCAAAATTAAGCGAACAAACCAATGCTCTTATGAAATAATGCATTATACCTCATAAACAAAGTAACAAAACAAACTAATTGAAAGCATAAAAAGAAGCACAATGCATACCTATTCCATATTGGATTGGTGCACCTTGAGTATGTGAAGGAGCCCTTTCCCAATCATTGACAAGCTAAATGATGAAAATATAATACTATGATGATGAACAAAATTAGTTCTCAAATGAAGAGAGTAACTTTGCATGGGATTATGTGTGTAAATGATGAAAGAAGGCCTTGGATTTATAGGTGAGATTGAGGAGAGAAGAGGCAAGATTAAGGAATGTGGGACTAATCCTCAACCAATAGGAAGGAGCCACTTGTCACCATGTGAATGAGCCATGGTTGTGCAAGTTTTGGTCAGTGTGCCGATAAATGACATTAGGTGGCCTTTTCAAATTTCAAATTTGACTTGTTGGAGGGATAAAAAAGGGTCTTAGCTTCCAAGTGGGGGACATTTAAGAGGGGAGTTAATGCCATGTTGGAAGGGACAAGCCATTTGAGAGGGAAATTCAAATTGGAGGAATATTCCCTTTTATGCCATGCTGAGGGAAATTAGAAGAATTAATAAATCAATTAAATGATTTACTTGTGCAAGTGGGAAAAGCTAGAGGATGGGAAATGGGTTAGGCTTAGCATTAATCATGGATTTGATTAATTAAGCTAGTGATTAGCTGATATGACATTTGATTTGTATTTTTGGATTTGTTTTAAATCAAATGAGAAGAAAATGAATATTAGAGTTTTAATTAAACATTTGGGTTTATTTAATTAAATGGAGGAACCTTAGGACATTAATTGAATAATTTGATTTAATTAATTAAGGAGATAACCTTAGAAGACTAAACTTGATTTGTTTAATTGATGGGTGAAATATGATTAATCAATGATGTTAATTTTGCATGTCTACAATGTCATTAAGCTTCTATGCTTAATGTTAGCTTTCAAAAATTGGACTATGTCTTTAGACTTTTCCATTCTTCATAAAAGTTAGCCTTTCTTCATACTATGTTGTAAAGAGAAGAATTTTTTGTGAATTTTTTTATTTCTGTTAATCGGAAGAGCTCTCTTATGTTTGACTAGACCTTAATGGGTGCTTCCCACGAGGAGATTTGAAAGACTGCATTGTGCTTGTACTTAGCCTTCGTTGTTCATTCTCTTCCCAACAATGAAGGGTTTGTGGCATTCTTTGTATATTATATCATTCATAGGAAATAAGTTGAGGTTTGAAATGTTGTAAAATATTTGGCGCATCACCATTTTTTAGGTTTTTGTTTAGATTTTCTTCTACCTTTTCTCCCAACATAAAGAAGATCTGATTTTCTATAGAAATCCTAGAGGTATTCAGTGAGGCACAAATTAGTTTCCCACTTGCTAAATTTCCCATAAGACTATCAGAGAAGCGCAAGCATTGATAATCAACGTAAGGCTTTGAGTAATAAAATTCAACATCTTAAGGATTGCGGTGCTCTTCCTTGTGTTTAGGAACCTAATTCCTCTAATTGATATGGATTTTCATTTTATCATGTTTCTCATCAATCATCTCGGCTCATCCTTTTCTTGGAATAAGTGAGTGTAAGGGATTAGGTTAGCCTTGTCCTCGTATGACACTTGTTGATTGTCTCTTTTTTTCCAGTTGACCACCTTCCATGTATATACAAGAAAATCTTGGGATGTGGACCACATGCCTTAAGTTGGCTCACATGTGATGTATTAATTTTTGGGGGCAACCCCTTACCCATGATGTAGTTTCATTTGGGAAAATATGACTTGGCATAGGGCTTTCCAAATAACCTTTCATGTCTTCTTCTACTTTAAAGCAATTTTTCACAGCAATAGTGTTAGCAACCGCTTTAAAGTGGGAGCATACATCGACACTCATGTTTCACTATGCTTGCTTGTGGAGCCATCTTGTTTGTTCATGAGTGTCAAGCATATAATATTATTCTAGCCTCATGAATCATGTTGTTTATGTTGTGTGGCATCTTATCAAAGTTATTAGGAGGTATAGCTTTGGTATGGTTAGTATGATGAGAAGGCTAAACATGAGCATGAATTTCTCATTATTCGGTGAGAAGCCGATACAGAGGCATGACTTTCTCACTAAGCCACCGTTTTTGGATACTCACCTAGCGGATAGCTTGAAGTTTCATTTCCCCAGAGTGAGCATTCATTTTTGGACAAATAGCTTAGATCTAATCCACATCACGTTGGACAAACAATCGAGAATTGATCCACCTCTTTTTATTTTTATTTTTATTTTTTCTTGTTTTTGTTTTTCTTTCTTTTAGTCTTTGACATTGCATGTTTGTGTGTCTTGATGTTGCATATCATACACCATGTGTGTGTCCATTTGTGCTTATGTTGGTTTGATGTAGGATCTTGGATACTAGGGGCTTGATCAACCTCCTTGATCTTAGTCATCCTATATCGTCCATATTGGTACACTTGGACCCCTCTTGAATGTCTACTTTAGTGTGAGTTTAAAGAAAATTTCCCCTCTCACTAAAATGGGGGCTAAATGTAGTGTAGAAAAATGTCTCTTTACATTTTCACACTTGTTTGGGCCCTCCCTACTAAAATTGGGCTTCTTTATGCCTAGTTTGGTCCTATTTTACACCCACAAGTCTTATTAAATACATTTTTCTAAAGATAATCTTGACATTCATCAAGTGACCAATCATAATTCAATGTTTTGGGTCATGTGTTCTAGATCTGGTGATCTGGGACTCATACGCCACCTTGGGTGTATGAGACCCACCTAGGTCTTGGGACTTGATTTTAAATTGCACATTAAACAAGACACTCTTAGAAATATGTGCCCTAGGTTTTAGCCACTAGGACTTGTATGCCACAACTGGTGTATGAGTCCTACTTTAACTTGGACCTAATTTAAATCAAATTATTGGTGGGATTTTATGATCCTAGATTTGATGTTAGCTTGTAGTATTTTAATTTTGGGAAATTTGGCATAAACAAGTATAAATACAAGCTTATTTCACATAATTTCTCCTAAGAAGAGCTAGCATTTGGAGTCAAGCATCTTAAGATTTCACAAGAGAATTGTAGAGCATTAGAGAGTATTCAAGAAGGCATTCAAGAGTGAATCATCAAGTATTTGGAGTAGCATTTAAGATCCATCATCATGTCAAAGGCTTAATGCATCATGCATGTGGTTTTGAGCTAATGTTGTGACGTATTGTTCAAGATCAATTCAAGTATTCAAAGGCATTATCTTTCATCAAGAATCATGATCAATATCTACATCCATTGAAGCCACTTCATGCTTGTTTGTAGATCTACAAGGTTTCAAACAAGGCTCTATTGTTTCATTTTATGTTTCATGTTTCATTTCATTCATGCTTCTTTTCTCATTAAGGTTTGATTAACAAAATGGGGTTTGACCAAGGAAAACCCCATTCCCTAACAAAACAACATTTTTCTCTTCTTTGATGTGTGATTGTAGGTTTATAGGTTGAAGAAAAAGTGGATTTGAAGGCTTCAAAAGTGCCAAAATTGTAAAGTTGCAAATTTGAAAAAGTCTTCATAAAAAGTTGTCAAGACTCACAAAAACTCAGATCTAGAGCAAGATATCCAACCTATTTACATGAAACTAGTGGGAAAGTGCTTATTTGATCCATATTCAGAGGCTTATAAAGTTTTTCCTCAAAATTCTGCTCTTGGGACACTTCATGACAAAATGAGACACTTTGCAATAGTCTGGGCGTATGAGTCCCAATACAACATTTTTACTAGATTTTAGTATATCTAGATCAGTCATCGAGAAATTCCAGATCCTACCCAAAAACCCTATACTAGGACTAAATTGCCTAGTCTAGCGTATGAGTCCCAATACACCTCAAAAGCAACAATTTTTAGGTTTTTTAGGCCTTGCTTATTCATCTTAATTTCTTGAAGTACTTCTCTATTATATTCTATTTATCAATCTGATTACATGCTTTCAAATTCCATTTTCTAAGTCATATAGGGGTGCTGGCAAGAAGTTGAGTCCACTTTTTGGCCAAAAAGTGGGTCTTTTCCCTGATTTTCAAAGTTTGACACATTTGACCTTAAAATTTGAAGCACTTAGAGATGGAATCTTCAAAAAATTCAATCATCATAAAATGTAGTACTCACAGTCTAGTTTCCAAATATGTAATTTATTTCAATACCCAGATTGTACAAATTGAGTTTCAATAGGATTTTGTAAAAACCACTATTTAAAAGTAATTTTTTTTTTACCATACCATGCACGTGTACGACATCCATATTTTGACCTAAATTATCATATTTTTCTAAAAAAATTTGGGAAAAGACTTGTGACTCACTGGAGCTTGTTTTGGATATTTTTTTGTAATTTTTTATTGAATATTTTTTTTTTGTTAATTTTTTAAATTGAAAATAATTGTCTAAAGTTTGTTCTTGTGCAATCCGTTTGTCAAAATGTTATGTTGATCAAAAGTTATTAAAATAGTAAAAAACACTGATATTTAAAGTTTATGTACCAGTTTCATCATAAATTAATTGAAAAATAGAAATAATAATCCAATTGTAAGAAAATTACATATTTGAAATCTGCATTGTCTCATCTAAAATGGGTTTTAATTTCGTCAAAAAATTCTGCAAAAAACGTCATCAACCATATGTCCAAACTCGATTTTCTTCTTTGACATTGTTAGAACCTTCAACTTGCAGGTCAAAATAGGTTGAAGGCCTAGGTTTAGACTCCCAATGCTTTTCCCGAACCAAAATCAGAGGCAAAAACCCGATCACAAGGCAAAAAAAATTTCAAATTTTAAAAAACGGGATCTTGTTCTACAATCGGGATCTTGTTCCTAATATTTAATACGGTGACCGTTGGCAGGGGAATGAGATCCCATTTACGAAATGGGATCCCGTTCCCCTGCCGACAGTCCCCACAATAAATATTGGGAATGGGATCTCGTGCGCGCTAGTAAAAATGAAGATTTCTTCATTTAAAAAAAAAAATAGTGTTACAAAACGGGATCTCGATTTGTAAAAAACGGGATCCTGATTTGTAAAAATGGGATCCTGATTTTTACAAATTGGGATCTCATTTTTTACAAATCAAGATCCCGTTTCCTCTCTGTCGGTTCGGGACCTTGTAGCAAACGGGATCCTGTTTTTCAAAAGGCGAGATCCCGAACCAAAACGGGATCCCAATTTTTAAAAATCGGGATCCCGTTCTTAATAATTGGGATCCCGTTTTTTCTTAGCCGATTTTATTTTTTCGGCTAAGGAAAAAAATTCCACGTTTCGTGGACCCAACTTTGTGCATTTACCCATAGCTATATTTTCATATTGCTTCCATTTCTTTCTTTCTAAACATTTGCTTAGTGGTGAACCCCTCTTTATTGATACCTAAGGAGACATTGCAACACTCTCTTTTCCTAATTGGATCATTAGGTTGAGATCTCTTAAGGTTTCCTTGAATGAAATAAGAGTGAAATAGGCCCTTATCCCTTGTTCCATCTCCTAAAAGGCGAAACCCTATTTCTTTGTGTTCAACGTCCAAACTAAGTGCCTTCCCACCCATCAACCAACTGCATCCTAAAATTTTATCTTATCCAAACTTTGAGAATACTCCCAAGATATGTTGGAAAATATGCCTCAACTTGCTAGATTGAACGTCTCTTAAAGACTTGGCATTTTTTTCCTTTGTTGGCCTTGATTGTCAGACTATCACCGAAATCCAAAACCTTGAAACCTAAGTTGTGGGGTTCTAAAAGTTCATAACTTGGAAACATTGAGCTTCCCTGTGTTATCACCATGTCACGAGTTTTAGGAATTTCCTAACCTCCGATTGAAGGTTTTGAAGTTTGGGTTTCTCCTGACTCTGCAACATAGAGATCTGCATGTTGTGGGTTTTGAGAAATTCATAACCTCTGATTTTGAGGTTGTGAAGTTTAGTTTTTCAGTGACATAATCGATGGATGGTGGGACCTGTTTGTGTGGAAGGTGGCATCAGTTGTACGATAGTGACATGGATACCACATGGATGGTGGGGACCACATGAGACGAGTTGATAAGTTGTAAAGATGATATTGTTAGGATTTCCTTTTATCGGTGGGAGACAATATGATGTCTCTCCAATATGGTGATGGTTGAATCGGTGACTCATGGAAAATGTCATGGTGGGACCTAGTAGGTTGATAAGGATGGATGGTGACATGTATAAGTTGATGGTGATTATCAATTGTATGATTGTGCAATTCACATCCTTGTTGTGAATTGCATGGCAGTTATTAGTGTAAACATGAGTAGCTCGCTTGATAACCAATGTTGGAGGGAAAATTAATTTAAACAACTAATCCAACAATAAATTAAATGAAGATTTGATCTTCATGATATCAATACAATTTGTAGAGGTGATCAAGATCAAATCAAATCAGATGAACAATAGGATGCATTGAATGGATATTCAAAATCGCTTTATCAAAATTAAATGGCATATGGATCGATGAAGAGGGTGGTTGAGTGGTTTTACATTGTATTCTTTTATGAGAATTGCAATAGTATGAGGAGAACTATAATCAGGGAGGAGGTCAGTCAAGGGATTGTATTTTTTCTGCTGTGGGTTAACACCTGAGAGTGAAGTCTGTAACTCTGTATGTAATCTATTTAGTATAATACAAGTGGCTTTACTTTATGTGTGTGGTTTTTTCTCCTGTAAGGGTTTTCCCACATAAATCTGGTGTTATCTTTCTGTGTGATAATTTTTCTATTCTTTTTTTTTATGAATTTGCATCTCAGTGAATGTTTTTATGCACTTCTTTCTTTAGGATTTTTCATTAGGAAGGTGTTTCTGTATTGTGCTTTCCTTACAAGTGTTATCAAATTATGTCCAGTTGTGTTATCCTTGTGAGTAGGGCTGGTTGTTTTTGCTAATTTTGTTCCATGGAGTTTTGTAGAGAATACTGATTGTCTTGTTTATAGTCTGAGATGGAAAGCACATGAGGAAGAGTAGAAATTGAAAATTTCAATGTTGACAATTTTGAGTTGTGGAAACTCAAAGTGGAAGACCTATTGGTGGATAGAGACCTCTGTATTGCCATGTCTGGAACATGCCACAAGGTATGAAGCAAGAATATTGGGAGCTCACAGATAGAAAAGATAGAGGGTTGATAAGACTTTATTTGGCCGATTCAGTTCTCCTAAATGTCCATGAGGAGAAGAACGCATCTTCGCTATGGAATAAAATTGGTGACATTTATCATGTGAAGTTTATGGTGAATAAGTTATTCCCAAGGAATAATTTATACTCCTTGAAGATGGAAGAAGCATCATCTATGGCATGCCATCTAAATTCATTTAATATGATTATTGCTTAGTTTTCTTCTATGGGTGTGTAGATAGAGGACGAGTATCAGTGCATTCTTGTATTATGTTCCTTACCTGACACATGGAATCATCTGGTGATGGCTATTGGAAGTACAAAAACTACTTTGAAGATGGAAGATGTGGTTGCTTCGTTGTTGTCAAAAGAGATGTGGAGGAAATATTCTAAGATGGCCAAGGAGGCCCTTGTTGTTCGAGGTAGATCAAAGGAGAGAGGCAAGAAGAAAGATAAGAAGTCTAAATCCAAATATGAAGGGAGATGAAAGTCTCCTGGAAAGAAGTCCAAGGTGAAATGCTGGAATTATGGGCAGACTGGTCATATCCGAAAGGATTGTAAAGAGGAGAAAAAGAAGAAGAACAAAAACAACAACTCTTTGAACAATGACTCTTCTTAGAGTGATGTAGATGCCTTCATTGTAACCTCGGCGACTTAGGCATTAGATGATGTATGGTTGATTGAATTAGGTGCATCTTTTCACATGACATATCACAGAGATTGGTTCACTAAGTATGAAAAGTATGTTGGTGGAAAGGTGTTCCTGACAAGTGATTCAACTCTAGAAATTATTGGTTGTGGAAGAGTTAAAATCCAATTCCCTCAGGATCAGAGGGATTGATGTCATACTACACATACTAGGTTTGGCTTGTAATCTTCTTTCTGTTAGTAAGCTAAATGATGTTGGCGTGCAAGTTTCTTTCTCGAGTGGAGGTTGTAAGATGACTAGAGGCTCAATGGTGTTGGCTAAAGGTGCACACATAGGCACTCTATACAAGTTGAATGCATGTCCTATCCAATGTAATAGCGACTCTGTAAAGTCAAGCAAAGTTGCTCATGTTGAGAAGGAGAATAAAGTTCCTCTAGGTGCAAACTCTTTAGAGGTGAAACTCCTAGTAGAGAAAACCATGTTGTGGCATCATAGAGTCGGTCACATAGGAGAGAAAGGCTTAAAAGCCTTGAAAAATAAAAATATAATAGAAGGGCTTGTTGATTGTAACCTTGAGTTCAATTTTTATGAACATTGCATTTACAAAGAGCAACATTGTGTTTCATTTTACTCTAGTCCTCATAAGTCTTCTTGTATACTGGATTATATTCACTTTGATGTATTTGGTCCAGTAAATGTTCCTTCATTATTGAAGTCTAAATATTATATTTCTTTTATTGATGATTATTCAAGAAGGGCATTTGTTTACTTCCTTAAAAGTAAATCAAAATTGTTCAGTCGATTTAGAGAGTTTAAGAACTTGGTTGAAAATTAGACTCCAGAAGAAAAATTAAATGCTTAAGGACGGATAATGGCGGTGAGTTTTATTCTGTAGTTTTCGAAAGGTACTGCAAAGACCATGGGATTAAAAGGCATAAAACTACTCCTTATACTCCATGGTAGAATGGAGTTACTAAAAGGTTAAAAACGACGCTAATGGAAAGAGCGAGAAGTATGTTGAGTAGTGTTAGTCTGGAGCAAAAGTTATGGGTTGATGTTGTGGCTACAACATGTTACTTGATAAATCGTTCACCTTGTTCGACTCTTGTTGAAAAAACACCTTTGAAAGCATGGTTTGGTAAGAAGTCCTCTCTGAAACATATTTGTGTCTTTATTTGTGAGGCATATGCATATGTGCCAAATGAGAAAAGATAACAATTGGAGAACAAGGTTGTCAAATTTATCTTCATTGGCTATGACGTTGATGTTAAAGGATATAATCTTTGGAATCCTGTTATTGAGAAGGTTGTGTACAATAGAAGTGTAATCTTTTGTGAGTTGAAGCCTTCAATAGTTGGTCTACAATCAGAGATAGATAGAAAGGAAAATAAGAATGATGTAGTTAAAATTCCTCAAGCTCCAGATAAAGAGGAACTACAAATTCAAGATGTACTTGGAGCTGAGTAGAGCTCAAGTAGCTCTGACAGTTCTAAATAGGAAGAAGAGCCACAACCTCAGCCTCACCCTATGAGGAGGTCTACACATGAGAAGTGACAACCTTAAAGGTATGGATTTTCCATGTTGGATTTTAATTGTGCCTATACTTTGATTGCTAGCATTGATGATCCTAGGACTGTAAAGGAGGAAATTAATATGTCTGATTCAAATTCTTGGTTGGAATCCATGAATGAGGAAATGGTAGCATTGAAAAAGAATGAAACTTGAGATTTGGTATCCCTTCCTGAAGGTCGAAAGCCTATTGGCTGCAAATAGGTATTCAAAAATAAAATTGGTGTGGATGGCAGTGTGGAGAAGTATAAAGCTAGGTTGGTCACGAAAGGTTATTCCTAGGTGGATGGAATTGATTATGGAGAAATATTTTCTCCTATAGCTAAGCTGACATCTATCAAATTTATTTTATCACTTGTAGCATCGTATGACTTAGAGATCGAGTAGATGAATGTGAAGAAAACGTTTCTTCATGGAGAGCTAGAAGAATAAATTTATATGTCCCATCCTAAGCACTTTGTTGAAAAAGGTAAAGAAAACCTTGTTTACAAATTAAAGAAATCTTTGTATGGTTTGAAGCAATCACCTAGAATGTGGTACCAAAATTTTAATACCTTTGTGATGTCATTAGGATTCATGAGATTGAAATCAGATCATTGTGTTTATTACAAAACCAAAAATGATCATTTGCTTATTATTGCCATGTACATGATGATATGTTATTCCTTGGGAATAGTAATGGTATGATTTCTCTTTTAAAATCTCAATTTCAGCATAGTTTGAAATGAAAGATTTAGGTGCAGCAAGGTATATTCTGGGAATGCAAATCAGGAGGGATAGGGGAAGTAGAAAGCTTTGGCTCATTCAGAGCAAGTATATTAGTAATGTCCTTGAGAGATTTGATATGATAAATTGGATGCAATTAGTTGTTCTAATGTTGTAGGGAACAATGTTGTTTGTTGAAGATTGTCCAAAGTCTCCTACTGAGATGGAGGACATGACCAAGGTGCCTTATGCAAGTGCAGTTGGCAGTTTAATGTATGTCATGGTATGTACTAGGCTAGACATTGCCCAAGTAGTGGGAGTACTTGGTCAATTTATGGCTAATCTGGGAAGACCGCATTGGGATGTTGTGAAGAGAGTTTTCAGATATTTGAAGGGTACCTCGGAGTATGCTTTGTGTTATCATGGAAACTCGGTTGGATTACAGAGGTCTCTTAACATTCATAGTATGTGGATTCTGATTGGGCAGGGGACATTGACAGTAGAAAATCCACCAGTGGATACATCTTCATGTTATTTGGTGGTGCAGTGAGTTGGATGAGAAAGCGGCAAGTTGTAATCGCTTTATCCACTATTGAGGTGGAGTATATGGCAGTAACACATGCCTACAAAGAATTTGTTTGGCTTAAAGGTTTATGTTTAGATATTGGCTTTAATGCAAGGAATATTATGGTTTGTTGTGACAGTTAGAGTGCTATTTGTTTGCAAAAAATCCCACTTTCTATGTCAGGATGAAGCACATTGATGTTCAATATCATTTCATTCATGATATGGTGGAGGATGGAAAGGTTAATCTAGAAAAGGTGGATACTCTAGAGAATGTCGTTGATGCATTAAAAATGCTTGTGAGCACAAACAAGTATAGGTGGTGTGCCAGTTTGATGGGCCTTGGGGCCTATGAATTCTAATTAATTCATGTTTAGAGGAAGTCAGTAAGTCTTCATCAAGTATGAGCTTGTTGGAAAATATACCTAAACTTGTTGGCTTTTACCTCTCTTACAAACTTGGAATTTTTTTTTCCTTTGTTGGCCTTAATTGTCAGACTATCACTAAAATCTAGAACCTTGAAACCTAAGTCATGGGGTTCTAAAAGTTCATAACTTGGTGACACTTAGCTTCCCTATGTTATCTCCATGTCACAGGTTTTAGGAATTTACTAACCTCTGATTGGAGGTTCTGAAGTTCAGGTTTCTCCCGACTTGGTGACACATAGATCATGTCACAGGTTTTGAGAAACTCATAACCTCTGATTTTGAGGTTGTGAAGTTTGGTTTTTCAATGATATAACTGATGCATGGTGGGACCGTTCTACATGGAAGGTGACATTAACTGTATGACAGTGACATGGATGTCACGTGGATGGTGGGGACCACATGGGACGCATCGATAATTTGTAAAGAGGATATCACCAAGATTTACTTGTATGGATGGGAGATGATATGAAAATGGTTGACTCAATGACTCATGGAGAATGTCATGGTGGGACCCAATAGGTTGATAAGGATGGATGGTGATGTGTATATGCTGATGGTGATTATCGTTTGGATGATTATGCAATTCACATCCTTTTTGTGAATTGTGTTGCAGTCATTAGTGTAAATGTGAGTAGCTCGCTTGGTAACCAACATTGGAGGGAAAATTAATTTAAAAACTACTCCAACGAAAAATTAAATGAAGATTTGATCTTCATGAAAGCGACATGATTTGTAAAGGTGATCGAGATCAAATCATATCAGATGAATAATAGGATTCATTGAATGTATATTCAAATTCTCTGTATCAAAATTAAATGGCATGTGGCTCGATGAAGAGGGTGGTTGAGTGGTTTTACATTGTATGATTTTATGAGCATTGCAATAGTATGAGGAGGACTATAATCAGTGAGTGAGGTTAGTCAAGGGATTGTATTTTTGTTGTTGTGGGTTAACACCTGAGAGTGAAGTCTGTAACTCTGTATGTAATCTATTTATTATAATACAAGTGGCTTTACTTTGTGTGTGTGGGTTTTTTTCTCCCGTAAGGGTTTTCCCACGTAAATCTGGTGTTATCTCTATGTGTGATATTTTGTCTATTCTTTTTTTCTATGAATGTGCATCTCAATGAATGTAACTTGTTAAATGAATGTTTTTCTGCACTTCTTTCTTGAGTATTTTTCATTAGGAAGGTGTTTCGACATTATTCTTTCCTTACAAGATAATAATTCTCATTCCTCCACTAGCTAGACTCCTATATTCTTAGAAGCCCATTTAGCTAAGAAATTAGTTGTCTTGTTCCATTCGTGTGGGATATGGACAAAGGAGATGTAATCAAGCACTATATTGAATCAAATAATTTAATGCACCACCAAAGCCAATTGCCAGTTGGCTCCATCCAATATCTTCTCATTCAACATATTAATCAAAATATGTGAGTCAGACTCACAAATGATCTTGTGCCAATCCTGAGTGCAAGCTCTTTCTAGGGTAAATAAAATAGAAATACCTTCCATAAGGTTACTTGTTTACTTCCCCTTATAGATGGAAAAGAGAAAAATGATAAAACTTGAACTATCTCTTGCAACTCCACAAATACCAGTATGCCCATGATTTCCCTTGGATGAAATTTTAGTGATAATCTTGAACACGTGCCCTCTAGGAGTGGGGACCATTATCCAACACCCTATATTTTCTTTTCAAAATGGTGTCTCCTCCTACATTAGATAGGGCCTAAAAATTATCATGTAATCCCAATCTCTTTGCCAGTGCTTCCTCCCCACCCTGCAAGGGTATATAAATTTCACTTTTGGATTTTACCATCACTTGGACCATGCCCATAATTCTCTATCATAGTTGTTGAAGCTTTAAATTCCTTCCCTAAAATATTATCTAGCCATATTTGAAAAATAATAAAGGAGGGACCAATGGTTCACACTACCTAAAGAAAGAAGGTCTTAGCTAGGGTCCTCCCCAAACTCTCCTAAAAATCAACTATAGAAAAGGCATGAACACATGTGTGCCTCCAAATTTCCCACCATAAATATCAAATATCCCTAGAGAGAGTACTAAAAAATAGATGACAAGAGCATTATTCACCATTTTCACAAAGTACAAAAATAGATGAACCTTAAAAATCCCTCTTTCGAAGGTTGTCTCAGGTGAGGCACCTATTCCTAGCAACAAGCCATAGGAAGAAGTTGCATTTGGAAAAAGAAACTTTATTCCATATTTTCTTCCACCACATGACTTCCATCCCCCGTATTTATAAAATTTCAGCTCCTGGGTAAGTGCACCAAGATGGCTCCCAAAAAGGGGGCTTAAGTGGCCACTTTTTTTTTTCTGAAATCAGGAAATATTGACCTTGGACATGAAATTGAGGATAATTACATTCAAAATTTTGAGATGGAACAAAAAGAAGGATTCAAGTGCTCCAAGTCTACTTTCTAAACTACTAATTTATTTTCAAAATGGTTGAGATTAAGGGGTTCAAATGAGGGACGTACAAAAATCGGTGTTGTTTTTGTCATAAAAGCATAACATAGAAACTTTTGTATGACCCTCATATGGTGATTTTTTTTTTAGTATTTTTAAAATCACTACGGTCAGAAGTTAGCTAACAATATGTAGTTGATGCACAATTTTTCTGATAATTTTTTAATGAATATTTTACTTTTCACTAATTTTCGAAGTGGACACTTCCTAAAAAATACAATTTTGGCTGTGCTACCCCTACAAATTTTGGAAACTAATTGAATTTAAAAAAAAAATAAGAAAATTGTAGAATGGAGTCTAGTTTCTAAAAATGTAATTTATTTGAAAATTCGATAAACGGTTAATTTATAACGAAAAAAAAACCAAACACTTGTTTTTGCCAAAAAAGAGACATACAAACAAAAGAAATTATGGATGAACGACTTAACATTGTCAGAAAGTGAAAAAAATTACATTGTTGGATAGCGAAGAGAGAACCTAACATTACCCAGATGTTCGATTTGTTTGATATTGAACCACGTGCAATCTTGACAGTGAGCACAGACCCAATTATGTGAAATATTGTAGAAATTGTAAAAACATGTCTCTGGTCGTTGGGAATGCCCTCCAAGCCTTTGGGTTGGTATTCCAAGGAAAATACCAATCCCAAGGCTTGGGGATTCCCAACACAAGATATAACATGAGCGCATGATATCACACTCGCGTTATAAGTCAGTTTTGACATGGTTTTTTGTTTTTGGGAAGCATGTCTAGCAAGACATAACACGAGCGTGATATAACATGCTTGCATTCTATCTTTCTTTATGTTAAATTCATATTGAATGTATGTTTATATATTTGTATGCACATGTATGTATTCCTATATGTATCAATCCATGTATATTGTATGCATGTAAGATTGTATGTATATATTTATTATTCTTGTATGTATGTATTTATGTATGTCTTTAGAGGGAGGGATAATTTTAAGAGAGAGAGATATCTAGAGTTGTCTAGGTAGGGTGGGAGAGGGAGAGGGAGGGGGAGGGGGAGAGGGAGAGAAGGGGTTAGAGTGAGAGGGACTTAGCTAGGTAGGGTGGGAGGGATAAAGGGAGTGAGAGAGAGAGGGGGTGGGAGAGAGAGAATTAAGAGAGAGGGAGAGAGAGAGGGGGGGGGGAGAGAGAGAATTGAGAGCGAGGGAGAGAGAGAGGGGGGAGAGAGGATAAACAAAGAGAAAGAGAGATATATAGGTAGGGCAACCAAGGGAGAGACTTGAGAGTGTGAGGGGAGGTGAGAGGATAAAGTTGCATAAAGTGGAGAGTTTAAGAGAGAGGGAGTGGAGAGAAGGGGTTGGAGGAGGATCCTAGCTAGGTAGGGTGGAGGGATACAAGGAGTGAGAGAGAGAGAGAGTGAGTGGGAGAGGAGAGAACTGAGAGAGAGGGAGAGAGAGAGGGGGGAGAGAGAGATAGAGAAAAAGAGAGAGTAATGTAGG